>WOUA01000012.1:0-349021 GCA_021397985.1 Sporothrix dimorphospora
TTTCCGTGAATAAACTGAATAATACGGGCAATAACGTTTTAAGAAACGTTGTATTCACAATGGGATTTACACTGTGGTTTTTTTTGCAGTTGACTCCCCCCCCCCCCCCCCCCCCCCCCCCCCCACGGCCCTTTTCTGGCCATTTTTGCGAGTTATTTCAACCCGCCACGGCCTCTCATCTGAGCATGACTCTGTCCTCGGTTGTTCTTTCTCCTTCCAACCATTGTTCTTCTTTGTCCCTTTCCGAATTCGCCTTGGGGCCCTTCACTATCCTTCTATCTCGGGCCAATCACGTTGGGCTCGCACCTGGCGCTCATTGGCTCATTCCCGCTGGGCCACTTGACACTTGTTTTCGCGGGCAGCTGACCCAAATGCCACCCAAATGGCACCTACGCAGCCAAAAGCCGCTATAACGACAGCCCGTCGCCCGCATGCGACTGGAAATATCAACCGTTGATTCTACCGTTTCAGGTTTCTGAACAAAGAGCTTCTATTTCGTCACCACCGTTCTCACGGCGCGGCATGCTACGGGCACAACTAGTGACACGCCCCTCTCCCCTCTTTCTCCCGCAGCATGCCGCATGCCACTGCCCTGGAGGAGACTAGAGAGCCGAGAGGCTTGGAAGGCCCTTTTGGGGCTCCTTTGATCCAGTCTGCTTTTCCCACGTTGTGCGATGCGGCGATGAGAGCCCACCCGCTCCCCCTCTGGTATTATGTCATGGCGTATCTTTTTGTGCTCTTACCTCGTCCTTGTCGCATGGAGATCCTAGCCGGCCGCGCGCATGGGCGTGTAAGTTCGGGATGGACTTAGTCTGTTACGTGAACGACCAACTGCCACTGACCTCATCCCGTGGGCGCCTTTTCTAGGAATATAGGAAAATATCACGAAAAAAATACCAAACGCACAAAATTAATTTCTCGTTGTTTCCCATGGTATTCCCCCCTTTTAGAATTTTCTGTTAGTTTCCCACTCTGCCCGGAATAAGTCGAGGCTATTGGCGAGTTGTCTGGACCAGCATGGGGTGACGAAAATGGCGATTTTTTTGTGAGGCGCTGGATCCGCCCGTGCCGACGAACCCAAGGGCTGAGCCGTCGTCTTCCGTTGCTCCTCTTCCTTTTTTCCATACATCTTCTTTCTCGTCACTTTCGTCCCTTTCCTGGTTTTATTTAATTGTTCATCGATTTCAAGCCTTCTGCACGTTGTAAAGCACACCCCCCGTTGCAGCCCGAACGCAACCATCCCGCCTTCTTGCCGACCAACCCCCCTCTCTGCCTCCTCCCACGAGTCCCACTCTCCTCCCTCCGCTGCCAGCCCCTCTTTCACAACTTGTACATCGTAGCGTGGCACTCTATCGGTTGTACATCGTTGACTTTGACAAAAGAGACATCGTCGTGAGGTTGCGGTTTTTTACTACCCGGAGATAGGTTCTTGCCTTGGTCTAAGCTCTCTATATGCCTTGCCCTACTTCGCTTGTTCCTCACGTAAACAACTGGTGCCACGACAAAATATGGTACAGAGTATGGTGTCCGTCCTGACTGATATATGTTGAGGCCGGTCCTCGGCGGGAGCAACACCCGCAAATATGGAGCTGACCACAAACAATCCACCCACTTGCTGCGACAAATAAAAGAATTGCCGCAAGACGACGATCGGCATCGACGGGAGTAAAAGCCCAATGTTGACATTCGATCCAGTCTCCATTAAAGAATGAGTTGAAAAGGACGCAAATAAGACTGCCCGTATTGGTCTCTCAAGCAGGCTAGCAATGGAGACAGTCGGCTTGGTGGTCCTATTTGGTGATGGAGTCACATGTCGTGCATGTCTTGTGGACGTCGTTGGGTTTTTGCTTCCCTTCCGAGACGAGAAGACCCGATTAAGGTGGCGTATCGGTTCACTTTTGATAAACTGGCTCAGCAGCGCTCGCATGTCCGCATGTTGTCAAAACTGACCGTGACGCGCCCTATCGAGTAGTTGTAGTACCAGTGCCGCCGTTGTTAAAGATGTACTGCCTACAGGACTGCTTATGTTAACGTAAGTGGAACCAAGTTGTCAATCAGTATTTGTCTCAACCAAGGGAGGTTAGAAAAGAGGAGGGGGTTGGGCGACGGGGACATACGGCTTTCATAACGTCGAGTCGTTCCGATGATTGCTCGTATACCTGGCGGTACTGCCTCAGGCTTCCTTGCAGCACAGCTGCCCGCGTCGTGCGACCTTCGCAGATGGCCTTCATCTGCAGCTCCATCTCCTTGCGCAAAAAGGGTTTGCCCAGGCTGGTTTCAAAGTTCATGCGGTCAAACCCCTGGATAAGTGCGACGCCCAGCTGTGTCGGCACAAACACGCGCTGGCCGCCACGCCCGCCACCGCGACCGCCACGGGCGCCGCCACCCCGGCCACCGCGTCCACCGCGGCCGCCACCTCGGCCACCTCGGCCGCCGCCAGCTCCGGCATTGTCGTCGTCGTCATCGCCACCGCCTGCTGCGCTGTTTTGATTACCGGATTGCTCCACGGCCCGTGCGTACTCGCGGTCCTGGATCTTTTGGATGTGCTCGGCCATGGTCGCGTCGGTGCCAATGCCGTTGGCGTCCATGAGGCCGATCAGGTCGGCCTCCGTCAGGTAGCCAGGCGCCGAGGTCTTGCCTTGCGTCATGAGGGCCTCGGTCGGATCGAACCGCTCGCCCACCGAAAAGGCCGGCAGCTGGGCCGTGTCTGTCCAGTTCTCGTAGGGGTAGACGTCCAAAAAGTTGCGTTCCAGCACATGTACGCCCTTGGCACGGAACCGCTCGGACCCGTAGGCAATCTCCACGTCCGTCGCCATGCCCTTGGCGTCGTCAGCGCAGCATGCCAGGAAGCGTCGCACCACCAGCTCGTATAACCGGCCCTCTTCGTTGTTCAACACGCTGGGCGCAGCGTAGGTGATCGGGTGGATGGGCGGATGGGCCTTGTCGTCGTGCGGCCCGGCGCGCGGCCAGACAAACTTGTTGTTGTTGAGGAGATCCTGCGCAAAGGGTCCCCAGCGTCGTGTCGTGTCCTGCGTCTGCTTCTGGACGAGACCCTGCAGATTCATACCTTTATCAAAGCGGTCGGTCTCGGTACGCGGGTAGCTGATGAAGCCCTTGTTGTAGAGGCCTTCGGCGATCTGCATGACCTGTTGGCCGGTCATATGTAGAAAGCGGGTGGCCATGCTTTGCAGTGTCACGGTCGTCAGGGGCAGCGGACGCCAGCGCTTGGTAGGCTTCTCCTGGACCTTGACCACCTCGGCCTTTCTAGCGGCGAGGCAGCGCTCGTACAGGATGATAACGCAGGCGCGGTCAAAGAGATGGCCGCGCACCCACGAAAAGTTGGCCGTAAATTTGCCCTTTGAATGCTTGACGTTGATGCTCCAAAAGGGCTCGGGCACAAAATTCTTGACGCGGAAGTAGTTGTCCACGACAAAGCCCAGTGTAGGGAACTGGCACGAGCCTATACGAGAGGCAGACGACAGTCAGCTTTCTTGCAAAACAAGGCTGGATGACATAACTTGGGTAATTTGTACCGTAGCTCAGTGTCAATTGCGCCATCGGCCCGCCAAGACCTCGTAGATTGTTCGTTAGATACCGTGTAAAGGCATAGCCGATGCGCAGGTCCAGCTCCGAGCGCGCCGACACGGCATTGACCTGCCGCTCGTCAAGACCGACAAGATGCTGGGCCGCATGTAGAATGTGTCTAATGAGAGTTAGAATCTCAAATAAGAGCAGAATACGAGGCCAAGCTCTCGCGTCGAGGAAAAGAGACTTACGCTCGCTCAATGTTGCTGAAATGTGCTCGCCGGATCTCGATCGACGGCTTGCCCTTGCGGGCGGCGTCCCGGATCTCGCTGCCAATGTGCTCGCCCTCGAGATCGCAGTCCGTCCAAATGATCAGGGCTCGGCAGTAGCGGGCCTGACGCTCAATATTTTCCGCTAGACCCTTCTTGTCGTCGGGGATCACGGTGTGAACGGGCGCGGTAAATAGGTGCTCCGGCGGCGGGTACTTCCAGTCTTTGACCTCGGGGCCGAACTCGAGCTTCGTCATGTGGCCCGACACGCAGGTCATGGTGACCTCGCAGTCGCCATACGGCGGGCCAAAGTTGAAGGAGAAGGCATAGTTCTTGACGTACTTGGACTGGGTGTTATGCTGTGCATTTGGAATTGTGAGTAGATGTGCTTTGACGGTGAGACATGCAAAAAGACCGCCCGAGACGGTGAGAGCCACCCACCGTTTGGTATTGCCCCCCGGAGAGGTGGCCGGCCACGGCCTTTGAGATGGACGGCTTCTCGGCGACACAGAGGATCTTGGTCATCGTGACGAGCCAGCCGATGGAAGCCTCGTGGCTCAAGCCAAAGCTTCGACTCGTTGTAAATCTTGTAAAACCAGACGCGTCTCAATGGGGGATAAATCCCGGGCCACGGCGGCGCCGCCAACAATGTGTATTCAATCAGGGGTGGACCATGCCGCAGCTGGAAGGCTATGACGCGTGAAAAACTGGTTCAAAGTCCCGGCCGGGGCGTTGGCTGTCTGATTCTCGGCGTTTGATATCTGGTTCTGTGCGTGGGAATGGGGACATTTGGAATAGGGCGGGTCGATGCGCCGTGCTGAACGGAGTAAATGGCGTCTGAAAAAACGCCGTTTGGCGGGCCGTTGGGGCGTTACAGGGGCAGCTGTACCTTGGGACGCGTCTGGCATGGCCGCTGTATTCGTCAAAGGGTGCCAAAATCGACCAAGAGGGCTCTTTGGATTCCTCATGGACCCACTTTTCTACAAGAGCTCCAAAATACGGGGTAAGTATTAAAGTGCGGGCAGGTGCGCGTGTTCTGTGAAACGTCATCGAAGTCTGAGAACATCACTTGCCTCACTTTGACAACTCTACAACTCTACGACGTCTGGCAGCACCACACACGATTCGGCCGACCCAATTGACCTTGTCGCAGCTTCTATCTTTCTCCCACAATGGCTCTCCCGACTGTGCGCTCCCTTGCGGCGTGCGCCGACTACGCCAACACGGTCGAGCCGTTCCTTGACCAGCTCTACAGCCTGCCCGGCGACTTCGTCACGGCCTTGACCTCGGGCGGCCTGGGGAAGCTGTACCTCGACACCAACCCGCTGGTGTCGGGCTTTGCCATTTCGTTGGCCCTGGGATTCGTCTTTCTCGTGGTGTCGGAGATCAACCGCAACTACTCGCAGGTCGACCGTTGCTGGAGCTTGCTGCCAACGGTGTACATTGCGCACTTCAACCTGTGGTCGCGCCTGGCTGGTGCACATAGCGGGCGGCTGGATGCGGCGCTGCTCTACAGCGTGATCTGGAGTGTAAGATGTTTCTTGCGGTCTCTGTACTTTCCCTTGTGTCCTGGCTAACCATCCTAGGCTCGGTTGACGTACAACTATGCGCGCAAGGGAGGCTACGACGTTGGTTCGGAGGACTACCGCTGGTAAGATACTCTTCTAACAAAATGACCTTTTCTTGGAACCGAACGCTGACTTCCTACTCTAGGGAGATTGTCAAGAACGCCATCCCCAAGTGGCTGTTCCACATCTTCAACCTGACCTTTATCGCCTTCTTCCAGAGCGTCCTGCTCTTTGCCATTGCCGCGCCGACCTACACGCTGCTGCTGACGGGCACCATCGAGCGCGGTCTAACCTTTGCCGATACCGTTTTCGCAGCCGTTGAGATCGGCATCGTCGCCTTTGAGTACGTCGCCGACCAGCAGCAGTGGGACTACCAGACCGCCAAGTACAAGTATCGCGGGTCCGGCAAGGTCCCTGCAGGCTTCGACAAGGCCACGCTCGACCGTGGCTTCCTCGCCGAGGGTATTTGGGCCTACAGCCGGCACCCCAACTTTGCGGCTGAGCAATCCGTCTGGATCGTGCTCTACCAGTGGAGCTGCTATGTGACCGGCACGCTGTACAGCTGGGCGGGCATCGGGGCGCTGGTGCTGGTGCTGTTGTTCCAGGGCTCGACGGACCTCACGGAGCGCATCACAAGCGGCAAGTACCCGGGCTACAAGGAGTACCAGAAGCAGGTCGGCATGTTTGTGCCCACGAGCCTGGAGGGCTTCAAGACGCCCACACCGAAAGTGATCCGGACCAGTGAGCTGGCCAAGAAGCAGGCAGAGAAGGAGGCCAAGGCTAGCGGCAGCCAGAGCCAGAAGACGCGCTCTGCAGCCAAGAGATGATCTGCAAATGAGATCTGAGCAGACGCACAAGAATCATGTGGGTGGGTGTTGGTATCGTGGGAAGTTGTAGGGACATATGTCATAACGCCCGTGAAAATCCGGGGCGGAAATATGGAAAGACGATGGCGCATGTGAGAGGCATGTGCCTACGACGAACTTCCGGGCCAACTTGATAATATTGCCTGACACACCTGGGCCTGGACAAGGGGCACGAAAAGACAACTTGGCAAAGGCGTCTGGAGTCTGATTTTTGTATAATAATTTTGCATACTGGTAACGATCTAATAAACGCCTTTTCGTTCCCCCACATCACTGTCTCGCGAACTCACCGGCCACAACGACGACGACGTACAGCGTCATTGATTTTTGCGGGGAAGAAAACGTGGTAAAGGACGGCTCAGCGGGCCAGCGGGCCATGTTTTTCCCAAGCGGCGAGCGGAAATTGTGCACAGGACGGGCGATACGAGTGCGCTCGGAACCGTCTGCAAGTAGTCAAAGTACGGATCCGAAGCAAAGTGTAGAAAGAAAGAAGAAAGAGAAGAAAGACAAGAAAGAGCAAGGTCGAACTAGTATTTCTCCGAGCCTAGGACGGCGCTAACTGGCGCCTGCCCTGCGCCTGCCTGCGCCTGCCACGGACTTTGCGCATTCGCACGGAGCAGTGTCCCGGCGATGACTTTTGACGCCGGCGTTCCGCTCTAGCGGCGTTTTCTGCTCACATTCTTTGGGCGTCGCCACACGCCATTTGTAAAATTGCATCGTCTTGTTCGCCTCCAGGCCAAAGTCCTGGACAAGTCAATGGACCGTGTCCGAAATAAAAATGGAAAGAATGAACGAAATTTCAGGGAAAGAAGGAGCGACGGAAAGGGAAAATAGAACGACCTGCACACATCGACCCAAGAGGAACGAACGGCCCGGCTTCTTTGCCGCCGAGGCAGTCGCCCGGACCCTTGCTTTTATTTGCCCCCTTATCGATCTTTTGACCCTTTTTGTCGTCGCTCCCCTTTGTGACTCTCTGCCCGTGATGAATACCTTGGGACTCGCACTCCCCCGTTTTGCCATCTTTTCCAACCACTACGCCAGGGACAGCCGCCTTGGTGTCCGTTGGGCTCCTCGTGGCATCTCCACAAAACGTGAAATTTCGTTCTTTCTGAGGGCATCGAAGGCCTTTTATCAACCGCCTTTCGCCTTTCCATTTCCACAGTTTTTCTCTTTTTGCCAAAGTGACTCGAATTCTCACGCTCTTCCTCTGCAAAATTTGTATACACGGATGGTTACGACTCACAGTATCTCTATATTTGCAAGATCCTCCGGCGAACTCTATTACGACGTATTCGGCGCATACACCGAGACAGCGAGAGAAAGGCCTGGACCCTTTTCCCCCCGTTTTTCTTCTTCTAGCACTATCTCTTATTAGTGTTGACAAAGCTGGTTTCCACCCACCGATTTATTACAATTTCCCACGACATTTCTGCTTTCCTTTCCTTCTTTCTTTCTCTGCTCACTTTATCTTCCCTCTTCTTTCTATCTCCCACCGCATCCTTCCTCCTCGGACCACGGCCATTGTCAACTGCATCTCTCGACAGAAATCAGAAATACATACCGAAGAGATCTTTATCAGCCACACGCTCGTCCCACCTATTATGAACACGACACAGTACACTTCACCGGCCGGCGGGGCCACCATGCCCGCTGACAACAACAGCAACACTCTGACGGCGCCCTCCATGTCAGTATCTTCGTCGAGAGCATCGAACCTCGACGATATGTGGTCGGCCGACCCGTCCCGCCGCGGCTCTGACGCGTCCAGCGCGACATCCGTCAGCACCACGGATCTTACCTCCCTGTCGGCCGAGAAGCTCGAGTCGTCTCTGGCTGCTGGCGGTGTGCCCATGGCCGTCTCGGCCTCGGAGGGCGGCGAGAACCAGACTCAGACTCAGAAGACGCCGGCACCAGCTCGGCGGCTGAAGCACACCACGGACCCCCTTGAGCGCTGCTTCCCCAAGCCCGAGGGGAATATCGACGTCGGCGCTGCCCTGGCTCGCGATCCGCCCAAGTGGTCCCTGGGCCACTGGAAGAAGAACGCCCGTGACGTTTCCCAGCCGACTACGTCGCCCGCCGTGTCCAAGAAGCGCTTCGATGACATCAAGGACGAACTTCGCCGCGCCCAGCTAGATATGGCAGCCAAGACGACTCGCTGAAGGGCAAATCGAGAAAAGAGAGCAAGGTTGACTGCCGAAAGGTAGAAAACACCTCTCTGGATTTGCCTCTACCTCTACAAACCAGACGTCCAGTCCGTCTGCAGGAGGTCGACGACACGAGATATCCGGCCACCTTCTCTTCCGTGATCTTTGCATGCCAACTGCATCACCAAGGATGATAAGGAAGAAGGACCCATGCACAGTTAGACATTCCCGTGCAGCGGACGGGATTCTATCCAGTCTTCAGTGACCAAAACCCTAATACTTAATTCGCGTCGAGTTGAGCTGAGCTGACCAAGCCGCCTTCTTTTTGACGTCCAAGAACGATTGCATGAACGACTTTTTATTATACCCTTTGAGAGTTATGGCGATCTACACAGTAGATAACAAAACAAAATAAAAATAGAATAGAATAAAAATATTTTGATGCACAATGAAACGAAACGAGTGATTACGCGCAGAACCTGTCCGAAATAAAACAATGCTGACGAGAAATGCCTCCAGAACTATTCCTCTCTCAATGTGATCAACCAACCAACACCTCGACGCGACATCCGGCGAATCTATGCAAGGCGCCCGGAGAGGGCCACGCCGTAGACAAGGGTCATGATGAACGAGGCCAGGTTAAGCAGCGACGAGATGCCGTGCAGCTTGCCAAACTTCTTGTTCAGCGCCAGCATCTCCTGTGAGTGCGGAGCTGGATCGTAGCTCTTTTTGCCATCTTTCCGTTCTACAACAAGTTAGCAAGGAACAAAGCAAACCTACCCTCCCCTATCTCTGCCGCTCTACTTCCTCCTCGTACTCACCCTGAGCATATCTCTCCGCCATGCACTTGGTGGTGGCTGGCAATAGGACCAGCAGATTCAAGAGGCCGGTCGCGCACATGGTAGCAATCGGCACCAGGAACCCCCAGCGGTTGCCGGTCTCGAGCAACCCCGTGATGCCTGCGGAATCGTTGTGGGGTCCGCCGCCGGGATACGTTATGGCCAGGACCAGAGGCACGGCCGACTGGATGCCAAAGTAGATGGGAAACAGCTTGGACTGCACGGCGGCAAACTGTGGCCGAGGCAGGGTCTTGAACTGGACGAAGCCATTGATGAACGACTGCGGAGGTTGTCAGCATGAGTTTCTCGGGTCAAGCACAGGGTAAGTATCTCTTACATGGAAAAAGGTCGTCCCCAACAACGTGCCGTAGCTAAATGTTAAAAGCTGGTCAGCATCTTCCATATGTTTTTGTGGTTGCGACAAAATATCAAACGCAAAAACGAGATAGGGGACATGTCTCACGAGAGCACGTGGTAGGGGGCGGGCGTGAGCAGGATCGAGGTCTCTGGCATCGTGACGTCGAATTGATGCCGCTGAAAGAGGATAAACTGAAAAGAAAGGCGTAGGTGGTCAAGAATGTGTCGTCACGAAAGTGATGCGTGTGAGCTTTCAATGCTGGGAGCGACGACCAGGACGGAACAAAACGCAGTGCGAGCGGGGCCTGGAAAGGACCCCAGCTAGCGGTTCATATCCTGTCAACTGTGGGAAGGAAGCTTGGGCCAAGAGTGTCTCTGTCCCAGTGTAATAATTGCCGCGGCCAGTTGGGTCGCTGCGCTACAACGGTCACGTGTTTTCGCGACTGCTGTAAGGCGCTTTTGCGCGGAAGCTGGGTCGCTCTTGCAGCTTCACCGGGCGGTGCTGCCTTCTGTTCCTGGACGCCGCGCCCCACGCCCCACGGCTGCCTGGTTTATGTCTTGACCCACCTCCAATTGAACGTCACTGGCGTTCTGTTCGACGTCTCTTCATATCCTGCCATTTATGAGGAGCTTCCTACCACCTTTTATCTCGACCAGGCGGATTCAATTTGCTTTGTGAACCTAAAGCGAGCTATTTACATTTCGTCTTGGAACGCCAATCGAAAGAAATCAGCATCGCAATGGCCGACAAGGAAGCGACCGTCTACATTGTCGACCTCGGCACCACCATGGGCGAGACCCGTGGTGGCCGCAGCGAGTCCAATCTCGACTGGGCCATGCGATATGTCTGGGACAAGGTTTGCAACACTGTGGCCGCATCCCGCAAGACGTGGAAGGTCGGCGTCCTCGGCCTGCGTACCGACGAGACCCGCAACTCATTACAGGACGACGAAGGCTACGACAACATCGCTGTGCTCCAGGATGTTGATGCAATGAGCCTGACGGACCTGCGCACATTGAGCCCCAAGATCAGGCCCAGCAAATCCAAAGACGGCGATGCCGTCTCGGCTATTATTGTGGCCGTGGAGATGATCAGTGCAGCTGCGCCGGCGCGCCTCAAGTTCAACCGCAAGATCGTGCTGGTGACGGACGGGCGCGGTGCCATTGACGGTGACGATTTTGACGACCTGGCTCACCGCATCAACGAGTTGGGCATCCAGCTTGTCATCATGTAAGCCACTTCCTTCTACGGGTTGACACTTTTATGTAACCCCCGCCTAATGCGATTACAGTGGTGTCGATTTTGATGACGCTGAGTACGGATTCAAGGAGGAAGCGAAGTCAAAAACAAAGGTACGTCATGATAACCATGTTTTTTGGTCAATGTGACTTGTGGCATAACTGACTGACGGAAAAAAGGCCCAAAACGAAAAATTACTGAACGAGCTGGTTGAAAAGTGCAACAACGGCGTGTTTGGCACCCTTGCCGAGGCCATTGACGAGATTCAGAAGCCCAACGTTAAAGTGACCCGGCCCTATAAGACATACGACGGGCCGCTGACATTGGGCGATCCGAAGACCTTTGACGGAGCATTGTCCGTGAACATTGAGCGGTATTTCTTGACGAAGGTCGCCCACCCGCCCTCGGCGACCACGGTCGTCGTGCGGAACGAGTCGGCGGAAGGCGCTACACAATCGACGCACACCCTCGACGAAATGGAGGGTGTCGAAATGAGCAACGTCGATTTCGCGGCCGTCAAAAGCGAGCGCGTCTACACCGTCGACGATCCTGCGAGGCTCGGCGGCAAGCGCGAAGTCGAGTTTGCAGACCTTGAAAAGGGTTATGAATACGGCAGGACGGCTGTGCACATCAGCGAAGATGACCACAACATCACGCAGCTCCCGACAGAAAAGGACTTTTCTATCGTCGGGTTCATCCCACGGGTCAACGTAAGCACAAACACTCCTATTTGCGCGAGGATGGTGGTGAAAGCGAAAATAGAGAGCGAAGACACTAACAAAATAGGCCGAGCCGTATTTGAATATGGGCGAGAGCTGCATCATCATGCCGCGCCGATTCAGCGAGGCTGACGAGCTTGCATTTTCGGCGCTCGTTCACGCCATGGTCGACACAGAAACATGTGCAGTTGCGCGGTTTGTCGCCAAGGATATGAAAGACCCCCAAATGCTGCTCCTGCTCCCCACAGTCACTAAGGACCATGTCTGCCTCTACGATGTCCCATTACCCTTTGCTGAGGATGTGCGGTCATATCCCTTCCCGCCACTGGACAAGGTCGTCACGGCAACTGGCACTGTGCTGAAAAAGCACCGGCTACTGCCAACCGATGACCTTAACCAGGCTATGAGCGACTATGTGGACGCGATGGACATCTCCATGTTTGGCACAGACGACGATGGGTGCGCTCTTGATCCGTTGCCGACATCTTTTTTTCTATTTCCGGCTTCTTGCTAACTGTTTTTGTTCAATCTAGGCAACCTGCCGAGTATGCCGATCTGGACGACAACTACTCGCCTATCATCTACCGCGTTAGCAAGGCGGTTAGTTTTCGCGCTGTTCACCCAACGGAGCCTTACGTACAAAAAGACAATGAGTTCGTCACACGTTTCGACCACCCGCCCGAGGACCTCGTTCGCAGCGCCAAATCCCAAATTGAGGCGCTCATCCGGGTCGCCGAGGTCAAAAAGGTGCCTCTTAAAGCCAAGGGCCGCGCAGGGCGGGATGCCAGAATCAATAAACCGATCTCTGGCCTGGACATTGATGCTCTTCTGGGCGGTGGCGGTGGCCGCGGCGGCGGGCCGACCATCAAGAAGGAGGGTGGCGAGCTGCGGAGAATCTCGGCCGACAACGCCATTCCCGAATTCAAACAGGCTCTGGCGAGCACCGTCAGCGTCGAGCAAATCGAAGGCTTCACCGATCAGATGGGCCAGATTGTCGAGTCGCTCATTGCCAGCAGCACAGGCGAGGTCAACTACGCCCGGGCTGCGGAGAACATGCGGGTTATGCGTGAAGAGCTGGTCAGCTTCGAAGAACCGGCCATCTACAACTCTTTTTTGACCGGCTTGAAGGGCAAGCTGGGCGCAGAAAAGCTAGGCGGGCCTCGCCTAGACATGTGGTGGATTATTCGCACATCGGGCCTGGGCTTGATTACATCAAAAGAGTCAGACCAGTCGACTATGACAGAAGAGGCAGCACAAGAGGTAAGAAAGAGCCATGATACGTTAACACACTGGCACACTAACACACTGACACCCCTGATTCGAAATGTCTCCTTCCTTTCACTCGTTATTTCACCCGTTCATCCTGTGACTAACTGCTAACTCGTCTTTCACAGTTTCTCCGGCGCCTCACACCAAAAAAAGGGTAGGAAACTGTCGGGGAGAATGGGAAATAACCGGGTCTTCGTGTGACTATCTTCAGGGCAGGGAACCACTTGCTCTGATTGGCTGAAAATCAGTAGACAAGAGGGGCTCGGTCAACAGTATTTTGTAACACTGATATACCCAAAATCACAGGTTTGTGACATAGAAGCGCTCCTACCTCTATTACTCGTTATCCAATGGATTCAGTCCAGATTATTTTTGTGCCATTTTATTGCCATACACTCATTCCTGTCGTCACCATCAGCAGTGTGAATCAGACTATGCAGTTGGACCGCGAGCGAGAGGGTTCGTAGGTGCAGGTGCCTTCAATATCGTGGGCGCTGTAGTAGGCGCTGTGGTATATGCTATTTAATACCCCTTACGGGTTAGCTTTTGTCAAATTCGGTTTAACTTTTTTTTACGCGAGCTTCTTTGGCACGATTTGCAGAACAACACAAGAACGTTACCAACACAAGCTCCTGTACGGCTTAGACAGGCCGAATTCAAAGCAACCCTGGCACCCCGTCCAGCTCCGGACCCGACATCGACAATGATCAAGCGTGGAAACCATGACGGTGAGCAGGCACGGACTTCAGGAATAAAAAATCCGCGCCCGTCTCGCCGCACTCTCCCGTCATGGTTCTATCGAGTCCGGAGCATGGTGGGAGCAGTCTAGGTATCGATTATGCACACGTATAATCTAAGTAGACAATTCCATTCTTTATTCGTTTTGTTACAACTTATCTAACATGGCAGTAACACTTATTCTCTATGCCGTGACAAACACAGAAGATAGGGACATTGACAGTGCCGCGATCGAGCTACATAGACAGGCTAGTGGCTGGAATACAGGAATAGACCAAAAAGTGGCGGCAGGACAAGGCCGGCGTGAGATAAAGATATGGAGTCAGCTGAAACCCGAAAGGCTCGACGAGGCTTCCGCGGGCCCAGCTTGGCCTCATATTAAAGCTTAGCGACGGTGTCCTCGACGGCGGATGGGCAGTCCGAGCAGGTAGTGCCGCTGATGCTGACGGTAAGGCTCGACGAGCCAGCGGTGGGTAGCACCGCCTTGTCACCGTCCTCATAACTGTCATTGTCACGGACAAGCATCTCGAGACCTTTCTCGTCGCTGTAGCGAATAATATGGGTCGAGATCGAAGAACTGGCTCGCCTCGACGAGGCTGCCCGACGCAGTAGGCAGCAAATGTAACAACAGGCCAGGCTAATGATTCTAATGCGAAGAGATCTGGTGTCGGACTCAAAAAAAGGGAGAAATGAGAGAATGAGAAAAACAAAGATGGACGCAGTCGCAGAACCAATCACGACACTATGACGATGAAGCGATGAGGAGCGATGTTTACCTAGGGATGTCGTGCTGTACTCCGTAGATCGCCAACGACAAAGCATACGAGCCTACGATTGTGCGGCGAGCGCCAACTGCGTGCACAAAAATTCGACCGACAGAATCCGCAACGCCGCCACCCACGTAGGGCTCATGTGCTCCAGGCGAACGAAATTCGCTGCACACAGGGAATCACGAGAGACCAGGGTAGGTTTGGAGTGGGGGAACAGGGGAACAAGATAGCGGGTTCGTGTGGGGATTTTGTGGACTCGGTCCGCTATCCGAACCGCATGGCGCTAACGCATTCCGGATATGGCATGTCGTGCCGGTAATACCTTTGTCTCCCCCAAGATCCTCCACGCTGGGCGGGCTGTCCGATAACTTCATAGGGCTCTAGGTATGGTAGAGTATTCGATGATTTGTTAACAATTTGATGTTTTGGTTTGAGCTTTTTTTTTATACCGCGGCTACGCAGCCAGATTTAACCGTGCACCTGGTACGAAGACGTCCGTAATTTGTAGATAGTCGTGTTAAGTCGGGTGGAGCATAGGGTTACGGATGGCTACGCACCTCGCCCTGTGACTTCGTAAGCAGATACTGTCGCTGGTGGCTTTGATTTTTGTGAGCAGATATCTCTCTAGTGCGGCATTTCCAGTGTCATTTAAAAACGGATAGATATCTCCAGTAAAAGGGCATCGGCGAGCTTTTCTTTATCTTTTATCACGAGAAACATCACGAACCATCACGTCAAAGCAGCGATGAAGTGGACGCCGGCCGACGTACCGTTGTTCCACTGTTCTGGGCTCATTCTGGGATTCCTGGCGTCGTTCAGCCACGGCAGTGCCATTGTGTTCCCGCTCGACCCCTTTAACGCCGAGCGGACCATCGAGTGGGTGCGGGCGGGGCTGCTGTTGGGCTCGCAGGTGCCGGCGCCGCTGTTGAGGTCTATCTTCCGGACCGTGAACATCTCCTTCGATTCTCATCGCGTACTGTGTGACGGATACCAGCCCGCGTTACCTTCATCACGGCGTGCACCGCTGAGGTGTGCCTCGCACGCGCGCTCGTCGAGCTGCTCGGCGACAAAGCCGCCACGGCCTGCACGTACAGTCGTTCTTTTACGCATACTCGGTCGCCGTCACCGGCAGCTTGCTGTCACTGGGCGTTCACGAGGTGCGCATCGCCCGCCGCGAGCCCGACAACAAGATCGTCGTGGCCCACCAGCTGTCTCTGACACTGCTCCAAGAGATTGGGCAGATCTGGGAACACGCATCGAGGATGGTAGGTCTCATACACTCCCCAACCCACTAGCCCCCTCTTCTTACTGATCGGGTTGCTCACAGCCGAACAAGGGCTCTTGGTATTGTACTCCATACTACTATTGTCCGTCCCGTCAACAATCCGAATCCGGGAGTGTGTCTGGCATGATTGCGGATGGCACCCAAGCTCACAAGCACCCAAGTCCTTAAGTGCCCAAGCTGCTAAGTGCGCCCTCGCGCTTCCCGTACCGTTCCGCCACGCCCGCCATGCCCCTGTACGGGCTGCTTGCAACAGGCAACGACTCGGACCGACATACATTGCGATGTAGTCCGCATTGTACGGACCAATCATGGACCAATGATCGGTCCTTTCCCCCAGATAGGGAACAGGGATCCAGCTGGTGACTCAAGCGAAGAGACGTACGTCGCGTATCTCGTAATTTAGAATCATCCAGAGTTGGCCAATTCAACGACGCTGAACCAAACATGCGTATGTACATATAAGAGCAGTGAGCATCCGGAACCCGAGGTTCTATTGGGATCGCGCACATTGTAGAGCCGTCACGAAATTGCCACAGCCCTTGCGCCCCTTTTTTACCCTGCCCTTCCTCCCTACTAACACTACTACCACTACTATTATGGCTACTGAATTCGGGAGCGTCCGGACAATTGAACAGGGTTCGGACGCCGAGAAGGGCCAGATGGAGGCCCTCAGGGAGATTGCCTCCAGCCGGAGCGTCGTGATGAGCGCCGAGATGTTCGAGAAGCTCTACTTCTCCCCATAGAACAAGGTCAAGGGTGAGCTGCACTAGACCAACGACAACCCGACACCGATGTGAGTTCCGTTTTTTTATCACCAACTCAACGTACATTACTCTACGTTCGTTCGCTAACAGCGCACAGGGCATTCATTGGTACCTCCTCTGCCTCACGCCGCAGTTCTGCACGCTCATGGGCTCATTTTCTTCTCAAATCAAGCGAGTTGTACTCAGCGGAAAAAAAGCGCACCAACAATGACACAAACCTAAAGAGGAGCGAGGGGCCATGCCAAGCGTTTGCTTGCAAACAATGCAATGCTTCATGTTGTTACTTTAATTTGTGCTTTTTGTTTTGCCTTTCCTGCTTCTCAGAAAAATGCGCACTGCTGTTTAGACAACAGCATCTTTCTTTTGCGCATTTGTTGATTTGCTTCTCTTCAAATTAACCGCGACTGACTCCTGTTTCTGGACTCTGAAAAGTATTTTTCTTACTAATGTTGAATATTTTAAGACTCTTAAAAAAAATAAAAAATTATGTAGAATAAAAAAACCTTCTGCTTATTTCCTATTTTGACGTAACCATGACTCTTTCCTCAATCTTTCCTGAGCTTCTGAGTTCACGTGTGCCAGTTTGTCGGTCGCTCCTTCCGCAATTGTTGTTTTTCGTGCCAGCCGTAGTTGCTGTTTTTCACAGTAGGAAAAGGCGGGGCGTCACCATTTGAATAGTTTGTCATTTGGCCCCAAAACAGCAAGTAGGCGCAACGTCTCTCGATTTCCTACTCCAAAATACAAACCAAAACACACACCCTTCATTTACAACAAACCACCCTACAAAACATCCAAGAGGCGCTACAACAAACAGGAAGAAAAAGGAGAGACGCAGCGCTTTATCTGCTCAAAAGTAAGCTTCTTTTGATAACAGAGCGACTGCGAAGCACGGTGATCTAAGCAAGATCTGGGGCCTTGATAATTTCAAGCATGCTCCATTTGACCATCTGCCACATCACTTCCACGGCACTCTCTCCCTTCCTTCAGACTTCCTACAGGCTCAAAACCTTTACATCACAGTAGTGTACGTGTTGTCTAACGAGTTCAACAGGTTGGCTCTGCTTTGAGCCTCCCCAAGTCGGCCATGACCAAAAGCACCACCCTCTACGACCGCGTACGGGCTGCGTATGGCTTAGATGAAGACGATGTGGATCCATACGACTCGGGCGTTGTTCAGTCGCCCAGGTGCTCTCCATCCATGCTGCCGCAGCTAACAGAGCATCTGAAAGAGCCAAAAATCAACAGCATCCGCGTCCCTTTTGACCCTGAGGACCAGTCGGACGACGAGGTCGTCATCACCTCTATTTACAAACGAGACACAAAAGGTGGCAAGGATAGTGGCCCCGGAAAAGGTAAATACCAACAAGCAAACTTCCGAGTATGCTGCACGCCAAAAATACCGTCTAGAGCTTCTAACACCTTTCACAGGTGACCGAAAACTGGGAAATGGCCCCGACCTTGCCAGCCCCAAAAAGACCTTGTCACCCGAAGCTGCCGCCTTCCAACCGGCGGCACTTCCGCTCGTCGAAATCTACAGTGCCAAGGGCATGGGGAGTCCGGATGCAAAGCACGGCAAGAAGTACCCGGGCCAGCGCGTTCCATTCTGCCCATGGCTCATTGTGAAAAACTACCACTCTTGGTTTGTTGGGAAACAAAACAGCGCGCGCATTGGGCCCTATTTTGAGAAGGAAGCCCTTTTCAAATGGCAGGCATGGGATTTTTGCTACCTGTGGCATCCGGCCAAAGACAAAGAGAGCACGTATGTGCTTGTGGTCCCGACCAGCCAGTTTCAACACTTTCTTGACCGGATCAACCAGACTCTCAAAATCCAGCTGACTGTCCCTCCCGGAACGAATGGTGACAAATTCGCCGTCATCTTTGGCCAGATCAAGACACCCATTCCACGGTTTTTAGGTCGTGCTCCGAACGCGCTCGCTTTTGACGCCCTGACAAAGACAGTGCCACCCGTCGACCCTAAAGACGCAATCTTCGAAAATCCCAAGATGAAGGCCCAAGCCAAAGAGATGTTTGTCAAAAAGGTCAACGGGTTGTTTCGTCAATACGGCAAGGGTGCGGAAAAGAAAAACAGGTCGGAAAAGACACGCAAAAAGCTTCTCCTTGACAGACGCACGTGGGGTCAACAAATCAAGCGAGCCCAACGCTATATGGGAATACGTGAAAAAATCGACACAGGTGAGGGTTGGCATCCATTGATATATCGTGCGTGACTGATGGACTTCTATAGCATGTAGTTTATACTGACTCGCATGCCGTTAGTTCCTTTTCGAAGTGATGCTCCTCGCTACATCATGCAGTCTCTTGACTATTTCTTTGTTCCACCCTACACACAGGAAAATGATGTCGTCTTTGTGGCGATGGATATAGAGAGCTACGAGTTCAACCACAGCGCTATAACTGAGATTGGTTTTGGGATCTTGGATACCCGCCATCTTGCTGGAGTGCCGCCGGGCCTTGCGTGTCAGAACTGGTTGGCACTCATTCGTGGCCGCCATCTCCGCATTACAGAGCATGCGACCATGGTCAACCGGGTGCACGTCCAAGGATGTGAAAACAACTTCAACTTCGGGTATGTCTAAAAAGACAATCTTCACATGTACTGCTGCTACTTCTTGCTAACTTTAGATCCATCTCTAGCACAAGTGAGTTTGTTGGGATCAAAGACATCCTTGCAGCAGTCACGCAGATCTTGCAGCCCCGGCTGCCCAACGGTGAACCCAGGCACGTCGTTTTGGTGGGCCACGACATCAAGAGTGACATCTCCTTGGTCAAGAACATTGGATTTCATATGACGAATGACATGTTCCTGGATATCATTGACACGCAATACTTCCATCAGCATCTGCGTATGAGAAACCAGCAAGCGGGCCTCAAGGCCGTCCTAACCGAACTCGAAATTGAACACTACTTTCTTCACAATGGCGGAAATGATGCTGTCTACACTCTCCAGGCGATGGTTCGAATTGTGGTTGAGAAGCGTGAGGCGAGTCTCCGTAGACAGAGTGAACGCCTGCGGCCGGGGTGAGTTTTTATTTTTATTTCCCCCTCGCTCTTGACCAGCCCACATAGCGAATACCATACCTCAAGCTGACACAAATGCTACAGCTACACACCGGATGCAGAAGTTCTCGAGGCTGGTTGGGAATCGGGCGGAGAATTGTCTGATGGCAGTCCATTCACGGCAGGGAACTGGGGCTTCGACTACGCAACGGACAACTGCGGCACACCGTGCGCGTCTCCGTCCACGTCGGCCGCGGAATCCCCACAGAAGGTCCTATCCGGAAATACCGGCTCGCCAGCAGGCATGGTAGGCAAGGCAGGCTCCCACCTTGCTACTAGCGAGCAGGAGGACCTCATCATGCTGTGATGGCGTGGCGAGGCGTCAAACGCGGCTGATGCCACTAATGATCACAAGATAAGGAAAAGCATATTGCGATGAGAAAGTGTGTTTTGAGCAGAGAATTTCGAGCGCGCTGATTTTTGCTCGCGGGATAATAATGATGCCTTGAACAAAGCATCTTTCCAAGAAATCTACTTCCTAAGTAGGAGAGTGGGATCCGGGAAGAAAATATATCAGTACAATATGACGGCATTTCTGCCGCCTTCCCACCATCCCGCCAAAAAAATGAAATAAAATCCAACAAAAAAAAAACGCCAGTGCTATGAAAATTGATATCCGTGACTTGTTGATTGTTGTTACATGTCGACCCATGCGACAAAATGCGGGCTACGACGTCCGGCCCTGCTGTCGTAGATTTCGTTCTAAAATCCGTCCTCACTCCGACTTAGGGGCTAGGCCACACTCATTCGCAGAAGAGGGGAGGTGTGTCATGTCGCCTTTTCGAGTAGTTCTTTCGCTTCGTTAACCTTCGTCGCGAGGTATGGGCTGCCGCCGCGATCGGGGTGGTTCAGCAGCATAAGTGTGCGGTGTGCTTTGCGGATCTTTTCCTTGGTGACTGCGCGCTCACTGTGACGGCCGTTAGCAATGTGTTCGGATTGTGATTCGGGATGGTTCTCCCAGGTAGAAGGGGAAAGGGAAATATACTTTAGTGACAGAATCAGAGTCGCTTCCTTCTTCGTCATCTTGCCCTCGAAGCCACCCTTGTAGAAAGCCTTGCCGAGCGAACCGACGCCGCCACGCGACCGACGGAATGCGACAAGTCCAGCGCGACCCTGAGAAAGATTGCATATCAGTACAGAGTCGAGCAGGTGGAGTTGAGACCAAAGGGTCTTAGACCCCGGTTGTCGCTCAAAATCATGCGACGAGAGGAAGAACAGCGCCTACCAGAAAAGCGGCGACCGCCACACCGGCGCCGATTGCGACTGCAGATGCCATTGTATATTTGTGCGGGTTTCGGAGAACGTGTGAGTCGCGGGGCGCAAAACGGGAAGAGTTGTGTTGGTCGTCGTGTATCGTGATGTGCGGAAGAAGAAATTCTTCAACATTCGGCCTCGTGAAGGAAATGGTCAGAACCGAGGGGCGATAGCAGAAAATCGTAAAGCCGCTTTTTCTTTCTCGCGATGTGATTGGCCCATCGAGTCGCGTGGCAGAATTCACACCAGCCACACCTCCAGCCACATGACCGTTAAAGTGGTTCAGAGCGCACGATAACGATAAGGCCCCACCAAAGAGATTTTTTGAAGTACCAGCAAAAAAAATGGCAAAAAAACGTAGACTATCTATCGTTCGCCGCCTTTTTTTCTGCGTTTGTTAGGACGTCTTTCCCCTTCGCCCTCGACAAGACGACACACGACCAGTCTACAAACAAACACACATAGACATTTGAGTTTCATACACCGCCAAGATGAGGTAGGCTTTCGCTTTCTGCTTTAATCAGAGAGAAAACAGATCCGTTGCTAACGATGTTTCCGCTGCAGAGTCGAGACTTGCTACTTTTGCTCCCGGTAAGAGTCGACCACGACCTGCCCTTCAACAAGATTGCGCAAATCACGATACGAGACGCCGGAGGACGAAATACTGGGATACAAAGAGCTAGAAACTGACAGTATTCGGATACAGGCCCACCTACCCGGGCAAGGGTATCATGTTTGTGCGGAACGACAGCAAGACCTTCCGTTTCTGCCGGAGCAAATGCCACAAGAACGTAAGTTGAACAACATGTGCTTCAGGGCCCCTTTAACACAAGGTGGAAGGGAGAGCAGATCTGTTGTCTGCAGACAGAGGAGAGCGGTATGCTGACATTGCCTTTCCTCCTTCTAGTTTAAGATGAAGCGCAACCCGCGCAAGCTCAAGTGGACCAAGGCCTTCCGCAAGGCTTCGGGCAAGGAAATGGTCGTCGACTCGACACTGCTCTTCGCCGCCCGCCGCAACGTTCCCGTCCGCTACAATCGCGAGCTCGCAGCCAAGACCCTGGCCGCCATGGACCAGATCGCCGAGATCCGCACCCGTCGCGAGCGCCACTTCTACAAGCGCCGCATGGCCGGCAACCGCAAGCGCGAGATCCTGGCCGCGCGCAAGCTCGTGGCCGAACACAGCCACCTGCTGCTGCCGCGGCCCCAGCGGCCCCTGCACCCCAAACTGCGCGCGGCTGCGGCTGCCAAGAAGCTGGCGGCGCTCAAGGAGGCGGGTGTGGACGTGGAGATCGAGGACCTGGAGGTGGAGACGACAGACGGTGTCAAGAGCAAGGCGGCGGCACGGAGAGTGGTGCGGCAACGCATCACGGCCGACGGGCGGGTGGAGCTGGCCGAGGAGGAGGTCGGCAACTCGTCGGCGCTGGTGGACGAGGACGGCGGCGACGACGACTTCGACGAGGAGGACGACGAGATGGACATGGACTAAGAGAGAGGACGGGGCACAACACACGACAAAAGCGCCCTTGCCTTCCCTTGCGACGACAGAAGCATCAAAGGAGCGGTTCACGATTTGTTTTTCTCCCTTCCTCCTTCCTTTCAGCCTTTCATCTCCTTCGCACACGTCGGACTCCACAAAAAGTTACTTGGGATATGGGGGTTTGGCGTTCCGGGCGTGCATCTATTTGCCAGTTTATTGTTTCTTGTTACTTTCTCACACTGTTTGGCGGCTTCTTGGACATGACATTATCGTTTCTTAAGCATATTTACTTCTTTCCGTTTGACTTTCCAAACTCCCGGCGCATAGAGGCACCTTCTCTCCGCCAATACGAGGTTGACAGTCGCATTATGGCTTACGGCTTGCAAATTCAGAGAGAATCGTTAATTGGTATCATATCTAAAAGGAATAAGAGAACGTAGCATAGCACTTCTGAAACACGAGGAGGAAGATCTCCTTCGCCCTACTTCTTTCGCTCCCGTGCCACTGGCGCCTGGTGGTATGTCTTGGGCGGCATCGGCAGGCCGGCCTCGACGTCTTCCTGGATCCGGGCCGCAATGGCAGCCTCCTTGCGCTTCTGCTCTTCTTCAAGCTCCGCTGCCGCCGCTGCGGACGCCGCCCAGTTGCCTGCGCCACCACGCCCCGACAGACCGGGCTTGGGACGGGCCGACGACGGTGTTACAACGGCGGGCGCATTGGCTGACGCTGGCACCGTCGTGGTTGTCGTCGTGGCCTGTACGCGGGCAGCCTCGACGGCCTCGTCACGCTCGGCCGCGGCAACGGCCGCTGAGTCGTAGAAGTTACCGGCACCGCCCCGGCCGCCCCGTGTGTACGGCGTCTGTTGCGGCTGGGGAGCAATCGGCGGTTGCGATGCAGCATTCGTCTCGGCAGCATTTGCCTGAGCTTCGACGTCCTATAGCAAGAAGAAACGGAAACACGGTCAGCGCACAATTCGGCTGAAGGGACAGCTCGGTGATTCCAGAGATCGCATGGTTGCATGGTAGTAGAGCCATCGTATGCCTCTGTCCTGCAAGCAGCTGCGGCTCCACTTTCCGCATAGCTCGTGGATATTCAAGGCGAGAGGGCAGTGGACTCGGCCAGGTGAGAGAGGGGGAAGAGGGGGTCAGAGGAAACCTACCCGCTTTTCGGCCTCTTCTTGGTCTTTCTTGCTGTACCAGTTGCCGGCGCCACCACGGCCGACACGGAAGACGTCCATTGACATTGTGCTGAATTGGTAGGGTTGTGAGGTTTTGAGATAGAATGATGAGCTTTGCAAATTCGGGCTGGTGCGAAGGAGGTTGCAGGAGGTAGAAGAAGCAGGTACGGGACGACGTGTTGAAAGCTGGGAAGGCACGAGTCACAGCCACACAGTGCTTGTACGGCCCGCATCTCTTAACAACGGGTATTACTCATTAGAAGATAAGTCCTATTGTACCTCGTCGTTGCCTATCTCGTACGGTGCGAACTAGAATATGGCGGCCTGTTGAGCCTGACGTGCCTCTGCGCCTGTGCCATCATCACACCTTCCTCCAGCCTCCCCTCCTCCCATATCAAGATACCGATATTGAAATGCTGTACGTATTTCCCTTATTCTACAGAAACGACAGGCCACTGGAAGAAAAGAGGAGACAGAGAGGGGCCTGTATATAAGGGGGTTCTTTGTGCGGCCCCTCTCAGGAGCCCGCTATCTTTTGCCAAGACTTTTTCACTCTCGTCTAATCGTCGATCTAGCAAGAGACAGGCGATGCTCGTGACATATCTTTTTCCACGTTTCCATTTATTTTTTTGTGTGCTCCAATGCGTCTTCTCCATACCAACAACTATCATTGGCATGAACCCGAGTAATGCTTTAGTGAACGATGGTGTTTCCCTTTTGAGATTTGACGTGTTCTCCAAGATCGGCAGTCGTGGGAGGGAAAAAAAAGAAATAAGAAAGTAAAAAGAACGAAAAAAAAAGACAAGGGGAAAAGTAAAGTCCCGAGCCCTAACCTTAAAGTCCGTTGTGCATTTCCTTATGTCCCTTCTGTTTCCTTTGCACCTGGTTTTTTAGTCCCTTCATCCCTCCTAATGCTGCTCGTTGTTCACGACCTCATGACGAGGAGGGAAACCATCTGATAAATAAATATTAATTGCCTCAAGTGTCCATTCATCCTTGTGGGCAATCAGCGGACAGCGGAGTCTGTATGGGGTGCCTTTTCTATGTGACTTCTCCGTGTCCCCCGCGTGTGGGTGTTTTTGAGTGGGGGACTCCTCTTTCTCTCATCTTAACGAGGCACCTCACTCGCACGGCTGGCTTTCCTGTCTGTTGTACAATTTTATTTTAGTTTTGTTTGCACTTACATATTTCTCGTTCTCATATTCTGTTCCCTTTCTCGCTTCTTTCACCCCTCTCGCCCCACTGGTGCAATCGCCATTCGGCCGTGGAGTGGTCCTGCTCCACTGCATCGTATCTTATTATGCGCTCCTTGGTTTTCTCCTCCTTGCATGCCACTATTTTGCGCTCCAGTGGCTCCTTGCCTGCATTGGAGCAAAAGGTGCAACGCAAGTACTGTTCTCTCGAGACCTCGTACGAACATGTATGTTACCAGCAAAACAAGATACAGGTGGTCGTGGCTGGCACGTCCACTGGCAAAAGCTCCGGGAAAAGAGATAATGCGTCTTTGTTTTCCAGCAGTCATGTCTCTCTTCTCGAAGCCACACGTCGGCCCAGATGTCGCGCGCATTTTTGTGTATCAACGGCGACGGGCACTTGTATTCTACTTTGGGCCTAGCACCTGAGGGCTCCGACCAGCTGACGCGAGACAAGAAAGACCGGCCAAAGTTTGACGGAACGGTCTGCTCTGGCGCAATTCCCATATCCAAGGCACCGTCGCAGCCTCTCCGAACGCAGCCATAGTGCCAAGGCAAGTCGGTATTTCGCTGTGTCAGAGGAAAGAGAGGCACGCTAAGGACAGGGCTGGGGCCCTTTCCGTCTTGTCCACGGTCTGTCTTTTGTTATGGCTTCCTCGTTTTTTTTCTGTTCCGTTTCTGACGATAACGGTGACATCGTCGACAAAAAGTGGGCGGTTCATAGTCTGTGCTATTTGCGTTGCTATTTTCAGGAGAATTATTGGGATCTGGCCATTTTTTTCGGTTTTTTTTTCGTGTCTGCCTAGCGGTTTGGCGGTTTCGGAGCCTGGCGGACACCAGTATCAGCTGAGCCATTTTTACTGTTGACGGAGCCCAGCTGCGCCTCTATTTCCTGATGCTGGGTGCGAAATGGAGCATCTCACGCATTGTAGGGCGTGGTTGCAAGGTGTTAAGACAGCAAAAGCCAAAACTCATCCAAGAGTAGCATCTTCAAGAACAGGAACAGGTACTTGGTACTTGCATTGTCGGGTACTTGTAACAGGCAGGTTCAACTCGAGCACAAATTACCGAGGACTGCATGGCCTGTCTTGCGTCTTGCATCGGTCACCAACGCCGTGGTTGCGCGTCCGGCAAATAGAGTTGTGTCAATTGTGTGCTCGTTTTGCATAAACTGTAACCAGCTTTCCTGTCCTTTCCTGTCCTTTTGGCGGGCGCCAAGCCATGTCATGTGTTCTTCCCAGCCAGTGCCGTCCAGTTTTCTTCTTCCAGGGGATCGCCATCCCAGCGAAGACGTCGCTCCCGCGGAATATTTATGGGAGGAAGACGTATAATATGTTTTGTCTCCATACACTTGCATCCTATGTCCTGCATTCTGAAGTCTCTGTCCTGTGTTGTTGCACGGAGGAGGGATGTAAAACGAGACGTTATGCAACTCGTCCCTAGTAGTACTCCCCTACAGGCAAGTATTTACAGCGGAGCTTTGTTTCTGTTGATCCTCCCGCGACGGATAATAGCGTGGTTGTGATACCCCGTATTTGCACTGGAAAGAAAAAATGCCGAAACATCTTGATCGACGCGGAAATATGCCTTTTTCGAAAGCAAAATAGGTTACAAAGGACGACTGGCTAGCTGGCTAGGTACCACTGCTGTGGTTTTCTAAGGTTTTCTTTCTTCTCTTTTCTGGGAGAACCACTTTAATCAAAATGCAGACGTGCATCTCCTCCCTAATTCGAGTCTTCTTTCTCCCTTTGCCACAACTCTGTGTTGTCTTGGCCTGTTGCACCGAAGGAGAGTTCAGTCCGACCTGTCAACTGTTTCTGCCCAGTAGTGAACACGTCAAACGCGCTTGGCCTTGTCCGTTTCTTACCACACTTCCGTTTCCTTAAAGGATAAAAGTTAATAGATGCAACCGGGGTTGCTTTTCCCGACATGTGTCTCCTCTTGCACTCCTCTTCTTTCATAACAGAGCACGAAATAGAACGCGGCCTTGTGACCCTCAACGTACTTGTACCGTCGTACTTTGTCAGGAAACCGGTTTGATTGGCCGGCCACTCTCTTGTACTCGTACAAGTATACAATTTTGTGTCGTTCTCTTTTACGGAGTATTACATGATGTTATAAAATATGCACAAAAAAGCGCAAACAGACAGAGAAGCCTCTCTGGCGTAGACGAAAAGAGCATTATCCCGAACGTGCACCGTTTGTTTTGTATGACACAGCTTTCTCAGCCGTCTCTGGGGAACCTATTCATAGCCTTCAAAAACAGCAATACAAAATATCATTGCTTTGTCTTGCATAACAAACATGAGCATATTGTATCCTCTTTGGGCGCCCCGCCTTTCCCCTTCGTGTCCAAACGCCAGCTGGCAAAGAGCAACAAGAACATGAAGGACTTGTCGCCATGCCATGCCTGTTTGCAAGTATCTTACGGAGTACTCCGTACACATGCTCATCCTTGGCCGCTGATAGGCCCACTCCGCAAATGAAATTGGGCCTGAGTAGTTGTCCTGTCCCTCTGTAGGGCGCCAGTTATTTTGGCATGGTTGCAAAAAGGGGAAATCAGGAACCAGGTTGACATTGATATTTGTTGATTGTCGTTTCCCATCCCTCGCCCTTTTCTCCCCTTCGGAGTCAGGCCTCTTTCATCCTCCTGGTTCATTTGCTTGTCCGTTTCGCCATGTGTTCCTTTCCTTCTCAGCGTTCTCCGTCCCTTGCTCCTATTTGCTTACGACAATACAGTGTAATATTGCGACCAGCCAACGCCGGCCCACGAATTTAATTGTTATTTTGATTATTACGAGGACATATCTTGTCCTGCCTGTCCTATCTCATAACCTTCATGTTGGCGGCTAATACCATGTCTCGTCTGTGAGAGCTTTGTCTATGTGATGTGGAGAAGTCAATTTCAATGGCCAACACAACATTTCCCAGGAACGTTGTGCGATATGAAAGTCACTTCATGACCCCCCTCTTTCTCGTCTCCCCTCTCGTCGTCCTCTTCGCTCCGGCAAGTTGACAAACACAGACAAACTTGCGCCGCCGTGAACCATGAAAACCATGATTGCCCGCTATTCCCACCTCGGCCGTCGGTTCGCCTGCAGGTCATTTTGGGTGGGAAGGAACAAGGCGCGAGAAAGAGGGGAGAGGTGCAGCAGGGGGTTATTCTACAAGGAGGGCAGTTGAGGTTCGGCCCTGATAAAAATAGGAAGCTAGCAGCACGCTTTTATGGGGAAGAGCGACCAGGGGCAGATGAGGATAAGGAAAAGGGACAAAAGGGGGAAAGAACAGAAACGTAGGGAAACGGGAGGGGAAGGAGCCGACTACTGAGTACCATCATGCAGCAAAACAGTTTATTTTCGAGAAATATTTGCGATGCCGCATCTCGATGCATTGCGGCTGCGATGCTGTCCTATGCTGTATTTACATGTCCTTTTATGCAAATACAAGACGCGTTCACAGGGAGCAGCAACCAACTTCGAGCCTACGTGGGCTTCAACATTGACAGCGGTGGCGCGTTGGGCGACATAAAATAAAAACAGTAAAAACACACGGCTGTGCGCTATCGACGCCCCCCTTCCCCTCCAGGATGCGTTGTGTACTATCTGAATTGCGACTAGTGCACAGTGTGGGGACTGTGCCACACCTCTTTACCCCTCTTACGGGTGGCTCAACGTGGGCAATTTCGAGACACTGCGGCCAGATCACAGTGCGGACACAAGGCATCTTGATGAGGAAAGAAGGAGGGGCGTGTGCTCTGTCGTCCCCCTCCTTCCTCTCCTTCCTTCCAGCACGAAATCGCACAAAGGCAGTAGGTGCTTTGGGCGGGTACTTAGTATCTGCCTTGTACCCCCGTATGGTCGCTCACACTGCGCGCAATGCAGAAACTCTGCCTCATCTGCACCCGCCACATCCTTCCATAATTCGACGGGTACTTGTGAGAGACAAGCACAGGTATCTTACTCCCTACGTCGTAATCCGTATATCTTGCTACAACGGATTATTGGTGTTTCGCCACTACCACTGCCACGACGCTCTTTCCTTGTCTCATTGCGATTCGCTCCTTCTACCTTGTTCTCTGTTCTTCCCTCGGTCCTGCCCTCGTAGGTTAACTCTTAGCCGCCGTCGTCGCCCACCACAACAAACTCATCGAAAAAAAATACTCCTGGTGAGAAAGCCCTGGTCGCCATATTCTTTTTTTTTTTTTTTTTTTTTTTTTGGTTCTGGTCTTTGTTAGCCTTCGATGTTTTGGCGCCGTAAGAGAATACATACGTCGTAAAAGGACCTGGCCACCAGGTGCCCTCCAGTGCCCTCCTTCACACCCTTTTCCCTTTTGCTGCTGCCTTTCGCTAGGGCCAACTGTCGGACTGCGCGTTCACTGCGACGGGAACACTTTGCTTGTGTTCGTCAAGGACTTGGTAATTACTGTGTCATTGGGACCGGAAAACGCAGGACTTGGGCTATATACTAAAAAGAATGGCGGAAAACGGAATACTTGCTAACAAAAAGAATTATTAAAAAAGAGCAATTGGGGTCTCGTGGCTCCTTCGGTGCAGTGCCCCATCCCGTGAGCAGTAGCGACAGAAACAGAAAGAACACCTCTTGGAAAGGGGGTGTGTGTATTCTGTACTCCGTATCTTCATGTTTTGTCCCTTTCGCCTTCCCCCCAGTCTGGCTTTGTCACTTTGTTTTTGCGCGTTCTTGCCGATGGGTCGCAGTTGTCCCCCCTCACCCCTTCCGTATTCGAATTGGTATTGTGACTCGTTCCTTCCCCATAGTCTAAAGTTGACTTCCGCGCGCGCGCACACCACTCCCACCACACAACACACCACACTCTGCACAATCACGCCGGAAAATGCACTGCTAGAATTATAATTTTTTTTTTTGGTGTTCCTCTCTTTCTCTTGTTTCTTGTCTCCTCAACAATAATTTTTTTTTTGGATTCCTTCTTTTTGTTCGACAACCCAATTCAGATCTCCCAAACGCATAGCATCTCTTTCTGTTTCCTGTCTCTCCGTCCACGACGACCGCATCACGACCTTTCCTCTCCTCCCAACGCTCCACAAGTCGTCACCGAAAGGCTGACCCGGATCCATACCACACGCACATAAACCGTACTACGTGCAACACTCCCAACAGCACACACACGCTCTCTTCTACGAATCCCACCACGACTCGGAAACAAGAGAAAAGTGTCCAGACATTGCGAAGAAACCACACGTTCGACCATCTTCTACCTTTCTTTTGGCCTTTTGCTTGACCACCTGCTTGACTTCGTTTTGGTTCATCAGGCTTCTGGCAACTTTGCTCCTTCACTCTCACTCTCCCTCTCTCCCCAACCCCCGCCATACACAGCCGACAGTCGGGAGGGGACGAGAGTTTTGAGGGTGTTCGAATCGGTCAACCTGTTGACCGATATCATTTTGTACGCGAACAATGGCTTCGTCCAAGGTTAGTGGCACTTCCTACCTCTTGCATGTTTGTTGGCGGACCAGGACTACCCGGGATCGAGAAGAAAAAGACAAGATTAAGGGAGGGCAGCGAACTGCGATAAAGACTGAGGGAAATGTGGAGGGGCGACAGAACGGAAGATGAGAAGGGACGACGCTCCACCACCGTTGCCGGAATGGGAGGAGACAGAAAAGTGGAGGAGCGCCTGGAGGCGTGCGCGATCATACGTCAACTTGCGCCAGGAATGGCCCGCTTCGGTCGTGTCGGGCAGTGTTGCTGATATCTTTTTTTATGGCTCTCCAGGAGATCCAGACATCACCACGGCCTCTGACCCATCGCCCATCGATGTCGAACATTGCGAACGGTGCCGGCTCCCTCAGCTCCAGCGCATCCAATGGGCTGGCTAACCGACTGCCTCATTCGAGAAACGGCTCCCACTCGATCATTGGCGCAGCTCTCAACTCGGGCCATCGTGTCAGTCGTCGTAAGAGCATGACGAGCCCGGGTGCCACGAATGTTGCCGCCATGGCTGCCATTATCCAAGAAGCAGACGTTTTGCCGAACGGTGGCCTCGCGATCAATGCCCGCCGGAACACATTGTCGAAGACTGGCGGCAGCGCTGTGAGCAGCTCATTAGGTGGGTTTCCTCGCGGAACAAGCGCCATGGCAGCAGCTTTGGCGACGGCTGGCACCAATGGACTCATTGGAAGCCTTCCGCTGCCGTCGCCCCCTGCCAGCCTACCGAGCCGCAAGTTTGTGACGGCCGACGGTAGCGCGATCGACGACGACCTGAACGATATGTCGGATGGCGAAATCGACCCTGCTTCCTTGGCCGACGCCAACTCCATCTCCTTCGAAATTGCCCGCGTTCGGCGTGCGAGCGACGGTCAGCCCCTGCTGAAGGAAGGTCGTAGAAGCAGCCGCATGGAGCTCCGATGCAAGAAGTGCGGAAAGGGCTACAAGCATAGCAGTTGCTTGACAAAGCATCTGTATGTTTTGACCCTTCTCGATGACCAGTAGTTCTGCTGAATATCTTTGTTAGCGTATCGTGCATACTGACTCGTTTTCTGTTTTCCAGATGGGAGCATACCCCGGAGTGGGCTCTAACATCGAAGCTCTTGATCTCGAAGCACCAACAAGTTCAATTGCTTGAGGCCGCGTCTGTGCTCGTCACCATGAATCACTCTCCCGATGGCGAGGACGCCAACGCCGCCGCGACACCCCCCGACTCGACTCGGGACTCCGCCAGTGACGAGGACCCAGCTTCGCCGTCTGCTTCTGGCTTCTCGTATCAACACGATAGCCGCAGCTCTATTGACACCACGCCACCACCGACGCAGATGGAGAGCACTATGAACATTGACGGCGTTAAGAGGGAGCCGTTGTCATCGTACCCGTCTCCGCCGCAGGCCCCATCGATGGGCCACGTGAGCTTCTCACAGCGCTTCGGGCAGCCGGGCGGTGCTGCCAACGTTGCTCGCTCGTACCAATCCGGGCTGCCAGCCGGAAACGCTGGTGCCGGCCTTGGCTTTGGTCACCAGCGCCAGGTCAGCCGGGACAACCTGCGCCCTCCGTCGTCGGGCGAGAACATGACCGGCCAGGAAGACAACGAGCTGGCTGCTGCCGTCGAGCTCCTCAGCTGCAGCTTCAACAGCGGCGCTGGCGACGCCAACACGGTGACGCCTGGATCCGTGCAGGGCCGTGGCCAAAACGTGCCTCCAGTTCCGCCTGTCCCGGCCCAATATCTGGGCCAGTCCGCGACACCCCTCGGTGACACAAGCTTCATCAACAGCTTCCCTAGCCGGGCGCCCGAGAGCTTCACTCGCGGTGACCGTCACCGCTCGATCATCGTCGACGACGTGAAGATGGAGGGAAGTGGCGATAGTGTCATGGGTGACGATGAGGAAGATACCCGGTCTCGCGCTCGGAGTGACGATGACGATGATGGCGTATTTGGCCGCATGGAGGAGTAAGACGAAACGAAACCGCCGATCAGATGATCATTATCATCGCTGAACTGAAGAGCAACCACGGCCAAGGCCCAGGAGCATCGGGTCTTTGTTGGCAAAAAAGGCCACATGAAAATCACCAAAAGACGACAAAAAAACAGACCACTCCCAAAGCCGGTGACTCGGCAACAACAAGACAAACGACTTATGACATTTCCCTTTTCGACTCCGCTGATAAGATTCGACGTATACTTATCTTTTCTTTTCCCCTTTGTCGCGTCCTCGAGAGACTTAAACGTCAGGAAGGTTGTATGTATCGCAAATGGTTTGCTCCACCTCCCGGCAACTCAGCACCGAAGAGTGGGATATGCGCTTTTGATGGCGTGCCCTATGATAGGGTGGCCAGCAGCGAGATTCGCCCACGAGGTTAAAGTGAGGGTCGGCCTTGGTGTCGAGCAGATTTGCAGTCGTATAGCAACAAAAAAACGAGAAAAATGAATAAAAAAACAGTTCAACTTACAAGACCATCGTCGAGGCTGGATCAGACGAAGGAAGTTTTTGTGAACATGGTGATATCGTACATTACAGATGCTGATAGCGTTTCAGGTCGTGCGTGCAGCTTGCTCAATGTCGGGAACCGTTTGCCCTCCAAATTGGACACTTGCGCAACGCGGAGGCAGGAAACGAGATGGCGTGCGATACTCAGCGTGCGATAGATAACAGAAAGTGCGAATCGTAAACCTGTACAAGCTATCTATGGCAAAAGATAAGGGACACTTCGAATCATGGTTGTGCAAGATGGGTGTGCGTATATTTGAGGTGCGGCCATGATTGTGTTTACAAAGGAGGAAGAGGAAAGAGAGGAAAGAGAGGAAAGAGAGGAAAGAGGAACAAAGTTCGTCTATCCAGGTGAAAGAGGGAAGGGCGAACGGTAGCGGAGGTAAGAGCGATCGTTCCCATGGGCCATGCCTTCCCACCTGGGCGTAAACTCAGATAATGAGAGCCTGAGCGCAAGGGTCAGAGCTGGGACGAACTAGATAATTAGAGGGGTTTTTGTGCGGGGTGGGCATTAAAAGGGAGTAAAAACCAGGCAATGCACCTAAAAGGCCTTCTGTTGTTTTGCTAGTGAAACCTGAGGCTCATGTGTGCGATATGTGCCCTCTTGCCCGCTCTGTGTAGCGTGTGTCTGTCCTGTTCGTTTGCAGATGAAGGACGAAAGAGCTCAGTAAACACCCACCCACTTATTCCTGCCGCCCTATGGTTCCTTTAGTGGGCAGGCGCGATCGTTGATCGGGGAAAGTGGGGCCTAGCTCCAAAAGAGTAGCTAAATGGGGTAACGACGTCACACAGTCACAGCCCATCCTTCCTTTCCTTTCAGAGTGTCTCGATCGGACACTGACTACGACCAAGAAAACAGGAGGGCAGAAAAGTAGCAGCTTTGTCTCTAATAGGGCAACCACGATTACAAGTACATTTCTTGATGATGAGCGAGACCCCCAGTGAATTTATTTACGTACCTGTAGCTCTCAGGCTCTCTACCCCTCCTCCCCCTGCCACCGTCTTTTTCTTTTTTCTTATTTCTACGCGATTCCCCCATTCACTTTGTCGCAATTACAATCGTCGATTTGCTTCGATCGACAACATCCAGGAACAAAATAGAAGATTCAATTCCTTCTTACACACTCTTCCATCATTGGAGGTAATTGACTATCGGCGATTAGGCGCTTTAAATCCAGGATACTACGAACTCTTCTGTCATCCAACACGCGACGCGATTGCGCTTTTTCTCCTCCAAAGAGCAAAATGGCACGCCCAAAGTCGAGTAAATCCGGCCACAAGCCGGTCGAAGACTCAGTCACGGTAGCCACCGATCCGACGCCCTCGCCGCCGACGACGCGCAAAAAGGCTGCCGCCGGTGCTGCTGCCATTGTGTCGCCCAAGAAGGCTAAGAAGCACGGCCGATCCAAGAGCAAGTCGCGGCACAGCCACGACGATAGCAACGACAGTGACGATGACAACAAGCTGGGTACTGTTGTTGTCGAGAAGGCTGAAAAGACATATGCCAAAGCTGCTTCCGCTGCCTCTACCGCTACCCGGTCGTCCAAGAGAGTCGCCTCCACGACCAAGAAGGAGCTCGACAAGAGCCTGCGCAAGGCCAAAAAGGTCGTCAATGAAATGGCCGACACCTTTGACGCTTCGCCGACCTGGCCACTGCCCGGTGCCCTTTCGCAGACGGTGACAGACAAGAGCCGGGTGGTGCGCGACATTGTCCTGCTAGCCGTTTCGTCGTCGCTGCTGTCGGTGGGCGGACGCCTTGCGCTGGGCTGGCTCGCGACATCATGGTCGCAGACATGGATCTCCTGGGCGTCATATTTTAGCACGGCCGGCCCTCTTGGAATCCTGCCTTTTACTGCTTCTGTCGCAGCTCGCATGTACGCCTTACCATCTCTTATGACACTTTCTGGTCAAATTTCCACGCTGACACTGCCTCTAATAGTGTGAGGTTGACCGCCTCCTGGGGATCGACCGGCAACCTGACGTTTTTGCAAGCTCTGTCTTTTGCACCGATTGTGAGTCCCATCATTCCTTTCGTTACTTTGTCAAATTGTTCTTTCGTACGAAGAAGTCTAACCAGAATGTGCCCCCCCCCCCTTCTTATAGATCTACTTGCTCACCTCGTATTACAACGTACCGTTTCCAGCAGCGTTCCTTTTGAAAGTCCTGGATGTCGTCGCCGAACAGAACTCGCTCGCTGCCTACCGCTACCTAAAGGGAACGAGCGAAGACGGAAACAAGGTCGAAGATAACCACGATCTGTTCGCAGCTATCCTCCGCGACCCCGTCACGTTTTGGTACCCGTATGTGTTCGCGACAGTGATCTACGGCTCTGTTCTTGTGCAGGCATGCCGCTTCTTCTTGCCGACGACAATGGTCGTGCACTTTCTGGGAATCGCCACCGTTGAGCCTGCCCGCGTCCACTCGATCTTGCCATCGTCTGCGCCCTCGTTGTACGATGTGTTTTCGGCTGTGTTTTTGAGCTTCTCTGCGCTATTCCTCAACCTTTTGTGCGGCACCTCTTCGCGCGACTTTATATTTGGCTCTGCCCGCAGCAGCAGCAACAGCAACAGCCTGGCCGCCACCAGCTTCTCGCGCAGCGCTGCCGTCTACAGACGGACCATCGCCCTGCGCGCCGTCGCTGCCTCGCTCTCTGTCGGCCTCAGCATCTTCTCGCAGTGCCTCTTTGGCATCCCGGGCGTTGATGCGGTTGGCGCTGCAGCCTTCGCTTCCATCTGGGCTGTGGCTCCTCTGTTGGTCGGTGTTGGACTGGGCTATACCGGTATATGAGAAAAAGGGCACAGGGTGGCAAAAACTCGTCTGTTCTCTCCCGTTTTCTTGTCCTTTTTTGTCGTCTTTTTTCTTGCCTTTCCTTTTCTTAGTTTATTTTGGGGCGTTAAAGGCACCGTCTTGGGGCGTCAGGTCGGTTATTTTTGAGTCTTGCTTGCCCCAATTTGGGTATATCTTTATATTATTTTTGCTTGCAGTGGGTTTTTGAAAACCTCATGGTGGCGGTTTTTTTCCGGACAACCAGATTTTTGTTAGGCTGGCCAGCTGAGAGACTTCTTTATTTGGTAGTGCTTTTGCTGGACTCGGGTTGGGTCAATATGGCTTTGATTTTTTCGGGTTTTCAGGTTATGGCTGAGAACAAAAGCTTTTGGGACTGCCTGTCTATTTTCAGCTTCTTCGGCTGCGAGGTTTAGGCTGCAAAGAAAGGGACTTTGAAATAATGGATTTTTATGGGAATTTGACCTTTGGTTGACTTCACACTGCCTTTGCCCGATCTTGAAATTTGACTTTTTCCTCTTCTTTTAGGTGCCAGCGTTTAATTACGTGCCTACATTTTGCGTGCAATGGGTATAGCCCGTATTCCGAATTGGTCTTGTTTTTCTAGGTCAAACGGCTGAATCAAAGCCTTCGTGTAGCAAGGCTGCGTGTCGTTTTGTACTCTTAGTTCTCTTTTCGGCTCCTTGTCTTACTTCCCGAAATCAATATAACGGGCGTCCAAGGCTTTTTCTAAAAACTCCCGGCGCCGACGCCGTTCTTTTCCTGTCTGCCCTGACACGGTGCCACTTCCCGGGGCCGATTTTCTTCGTTCCCGATGTGGAACAACCACGGTGCCGCGTCTTGTGTCGAACCGGGTTATCTGAACAGCCTCACCAAGAACGGTCGAGTGGGAGCAGCCGCCCCGCAGGGTTCATGTACAGGCCAAAGCGGCCTGACCTGAATATCGTTCCCGTCAGTCGTCCACGGCTCTTCGGATATGCTGCAGGTCGATTTACTATGATCTCTTTGTGCAGCCCACGCGAAACAGAAAATAACAGGTTTATTCGTCTGCCTGCACCTAAAGTACCACACCCTCAACTTTTCAACGTCGTTTTCCACGTTACTTTACTTTTGGCGATATGCAGCCACTGTGCCTCTATTTTTCTGTCCATGCCCAGGTCACGAGTGCTACGAGCACCTAAACGCCACGGGGAAAAGCCACCTGCCGCCAATTACACAAGAACTGCCACGGTTACCCTTTGGCATTTTATGTCGGCAACGGCTGTCCCTACGCGGCCAATAACGGCCTGCAGCAAAAATAAACCCCGCCATCTTTTCCATGCAAGTCGCCCTACGAGCAAAAGAGGAGGTGTGGGACGGGGAAGATACACAACAGGAAAAAGAAAAGAAAAAAGATAGAAAACGAAAGGAGGACCTCCTCGTGAGCTGATTTGCCCGGAACCGCCTCATAGGGCTGTGAAGGATGTGGGCACCAGGGTATTTTGGACGACTAGACTCCGTCACTTGCATTCTGTTGTCTGTCCTCTCCCGTTGTCTCTTCCCAGCCCTTGTGTTTCCCCTCCGACGCTTGTCGTCTTCAGCCTCGGCGTTCTTCTTCAGCCGCTTGGATGACTAGCCGCGCTTCTTCCTTTCTTCTTCTTCTTCGACTCCTTCCTTTCTTCTTTCACTTAAATGCTTGTTTCATTTTGGGGCTTTTCATCAGGAATCTCACACTTTTGCCCAATCCGGCGCAGCTGAGCGGCAGACGGGACCAATCCAAAGCACGTCAAGGGATCCAATGTGGAAATTGCCTGTTCCAGGAGAGGCAGACACTGAGCACTTCGGGGTTTTATTTCTCGGAACTCGCCGTTCACCAAATGCACATGGGCGTCTAACCCAAGCCATTGCGCGCCCGAGTTAGTTTTCGTTTAACAATTTTTTACTATTCTGCCTCTCGTCTGTCTTTCATTTTGCTCTTCACCGTCTTTCTTCTTCTATTTCGGCGGCCTCCTGGAACTATCTCCATCGCCGATGGTACATTACAAATTTACATGCAAGGCTGTCAGGATGGACGGCCATGGCTCTTATTTGCGGCGGTCTCCCGTGGTACGCAGGTGGCCGGTAATTCTTCATCGCCTACATGCATCGTCTGCACAAACTCGTCGGAAACGGAAAAAGGCGACCGGCAGGACCAGCCGACCGAGATCCATGGCCGGTCCTTCACGCCGCAAAGACGATGAGAACATGCCCGAGTGTAGCAAAGTGTGTTACCATGCAGTGCAACATACCTGCCACGGGCAAGTCACCCCACGCCGAACACAAGATGGTGCTGCGCCTCTTGGGGTGTTCTCCATGATATTTTAATTTATTTATTTTATTTTTTAAGCTTTAGCATATCTCTAAGAAGTCGGCGATTCGTACAGCGTCAAGCTAGCGAATCAGCAAGCCCGAGCTTCGCCGGCCTGAGGGAGCAAAAAAAGAAAAAGGAAAACAGAAACACAAAAAGGAAAGTAAAAGAAAAGTGTCCTGCACAAGTAACCTACATATGTCAAAATTATGCCGAAAAAAGCGGGGCAGCTCCCGTCCCGTCTGCCTGGTCTGCCTCAGTGGCTTGCCTAATGGTGGGACGCGATGAAAATGATCTCATGCCCTTTTGGGCCGGTTTCGCTGCATGTAACAGAACGACACAGAATCAATGACCTGTGCCCGCGCAGTTGGAGGCACGGGCAACGGAAATGGAAACGGACAGAGAGAAAATGGATAGAGTGGGTGCCTAAGTTTGCTTTTCTTTTTCTTTTTTTTTTTTCTTTTTTTTTTTTTTTTTGGCATCCACTTCTTTCTTCATCGCTCTTTCCCAGTCCATCACTACAGCTCCAGGGCGCAAGGCGGGCGGATTGGTTGGCCGAGCTGCACCGCTGATTTTCTAACACTTGATTGGTCCGCAGCTATTGACATTGATTGCCTAGCGGTCTTTCCCCTTGACCTCTCCCACCCCCTCGTATTTCACCGTTCAACCCCATCTCGCTTTTCTTCTCACTTCCCTTCGGACTACAACGCCAGACTGCACCAAAAAGCCATCCCAAATCCAAAGACAAACCCACGAAAATGGTGTAGAGTCCCAAAGAAAGCCTGTCATCATGCAGGGGTGGCCACACTTTTCCATGATGTTCGCCTTTCCCGAACGCCGGCAGCCCTGTTTCAACCACAACGACTGGTCCCCGTTGCTCTTCATTTTGGTGTCTTTCTCGTGGGAGCTTTCAGATTTTCGAACGGCTTCCTGTCGGCCACTAGCTCTGCTGACCCGTAGCCCAAATTCTGAAAAAATCGTGCTTTGACTGGCATGGGCAAGGGCTGTGCTCCAAGGCTGAAGAGCCAGACAAAAAGTTGAAGAAGAGAAACAGGCAAGAAAGGAGAAGGGGGTCAGAGACAAAAAGACCACCAATGCGTATACGAACTGCCCCGTATCCGCTTCAACGGGCATCTCCTTGCCACTTTCCATGAGGTCAATGTCCCCTTTCCCCTCTCTGCCCCCGATTAAGGGTCAGGCTACCACGCCGACCTGTTACTCACCGTTTGCAAGATGACTAGCAAGCTAGTCTCTTCGGGAATCACCACACCACAGGCGTCTCCCTATTCTGTCTCGTCCCTTGGCTGTTTTTGCAACCCCGCCTCTCATCTTTCTCTTTCTTTCTTCCTTTCTTTTTTTCTTCTTTATTTCGTTTTATTCTATTTTTCTTCATTTTTCTTCCTTCCCGGTTTCCATCACCGCCCCCATCTGCATGCCGGTCCCGAAGTACAACCACTTTGGCGCTCTCCACACACCGATCGGGAAGAGCACCATCTTGGGAAGGGGGCACACGCCTCCTAGAATGGGAATCATACACCGTTCCTGGCCTTTTAGTCTCTTGATCCTGCCTCTCAACCTTTTCTGGTGAAGGTTGGACAAGACTCGAATGCATCCACGATACTGCATCTCGAATGGGTACCGGATAAGGACGCCGGACCACAAGACGAGGCAGCAAAGTCCACCACCACCACCACCTTCACCAGTCACTGCGCCCTTTACATCGTCATACATCTGGTCACGGGCTGCTCTGACGAAGACTGTGTAATAAAAAATTATAGAAGAAAAAAAGTTAAAGAGAAACGAGAGGCAAAAAAAATAAAAATAAATAAACAAGCTGAGGCACCAACGAACACAGGAGAGGCAGACTGTATTCGGTGCCCTTCGTTTCCTCTGGCCTCTCGTCCAGCTCTCCTCTTGTTTTGTTCCAGCTTGTGGACTCACCCGAACAGTGTTTTCAGCAGCCGGGCGTGGCTAGGAAACATCATGGCTATGCCTTCTAGGGCACGCCTTTTTCTTTCCCTCTCCCTCCTCTCCCACTTTTCCTATTTCCTCTTCTTCGACGGAGCCCAGCCCGTACGCCTCAAGCTCACATATAAATCTCGACCCTCCCCTAGTTTCTAGCTTCCGTGATACTTTTTCCCTCTTATCATAACTCACCAATATATATCAATCCTCTTTCCATCTCACTTTCGAACATTCTCGCCAACCATACACAACTCGACTTACACTCGCTTACACTCGAACAACACAGCTCATATATTTCTGCTATTAGCATAGCCTCCTGTTACTTCCATTGTTATTGTTGTCATTGCTGTCTTTGCAACGTCGATTGGGCCTCAATTTCTCGGCATAATATCGACAAGACCAAAACCAACAGTTTTGCCCCTCGACGTGCCTCTTCCTTCATTTCTATATTCATTTTCGGATTTCTTATTCTACAAGAATCAAATTCTGACTCTTCGACCGTTATCGTGTTTCTTTTTCGTTTCGGAGATATCTTTTTGATTCTGACGTTTATTCGCTTTGGAAGGGTTTGCTGCGGACGGCCTAAATCCCCCCCCCCAGCGTCTGCCTGATTTGGCACATTTTCGACTTACACGACCAGGCACGGCGCGACCTCGTGACAAGGGTCTGCCAACAACACCATTTACACCTTTGCACCGTTGCACCTATTTTCGCACGCTTTCTGCCTCATTCTCTTTGATTTCCCCCATTATTCCCCTTTTATTCTTACGCTCACTTCCAGCATAAATACTTCCCACGTTCCCCTCCTGCAAGCCACTTCCTTCTTTTGGCATCTTCACCATTCCAGATTCGGGAACATCAGAATATGCCCAAAAGCAAAAGCAAGCGTCTTCTTCTTCCGGCTACTTCCCAATCCCAATCGTCTGGTGCTGCCAATACCGGTGATTCGTCGTCGTCCCCTTCGGGCCACACAGCACCCACCATCTCTCAGGCAGAATACGACGAGATGATGCTAACGTTCAGTAACGGCGATGTTGACTACAACACACAGGACCACACCATGGACAACAACAACGCCAATTCCGGCGTCATCAAGAAGAAGAGAAGCATCAAGTCCAACACCAGCGTCCACCTGACTGGGCCCATGGAGGTCGACGGCTCCGTCAAGAGCATGGGCTCCGTGAGTTTTCTGGGCGACTTCTCCGTCCGAGACAAGATCGAGGCCTATGGCAACATTGAAGTCAGCGGCAACGTGACGTGCCAGTATGTCAATGTCCTATTTTCATATTTTTAACTTATTTATCCTCACACTAACACACGTTTAGGGACAAGGTCAAGTGCTTTGGCAACATGGACATTGCAGGCTACGTCTACTGCGGGTATGTGTAACCAATTGTTTCTTTCTCCTCTCTCACATCATTTTCCTCTTTACCAATAGGCAACAAGGCAGAGTAAACCCAATATGTACTGACAATGCACACCATCTCTAGAGGAAAGGTCAAAATTTTTGGAAAACTGACCGTCAACGGCCACTTTGAAGTCTACGACAACATTGAAGTTTGGGGCGCCGTCGTCATCCAAGGCTACATGTCCGTGAATTCTCTTCTCCGTCCCGCCCTGCGAATCCTAACATTTTGCGTTCTATTTCCCAATTCGAACGTTGCAATGGATTGTATGTGGTGCATCGTATACTGACCAGAATGGCACTCTAGGAAATGCAAGACCCTCACGGCCTATGCCTCGGTGACCACCGTCGGCGATGACTCCTACTACGAAGTAGAAGAGTCGGAGACCGTATGGGGCGCCAAGATGGTACGACGGACCGAGCACGAGGCATAGCCACTACAGGCAGGAACAGATGCGGCAGATCGGCAAGTCGGCCAGTCGACGGCGATGATTGCCAACCGTTGGTTTTGACCGAGTTGCCAACCTACAACGAATAACGACGAAATGACAACACGACAAAATAAAGAAAAAAAGGGAAAAAAAAACTCCTGCTGCCTATGACAGTTCAAGCGAAGGGACGTTTGCGCCGAAGCTTTCTCGTCAATGCCGGAAAAATACGAAAACGACTTTAAAAAAATGACACCGAAACCTGTCTGAATGGGGCACGGCTGCCTTGCCCGGGACGGCCTCAATCTTTTTCCCTTCTTTTTCTTGAAAAAGAAAACTACAAAAAAAGCACCAGTGTCGTGTCGGTCCGGGCACCACTTTGCCAGTGCTACATTGCTTGTGGCATAGCTTCCTGGATTCCTCCACACCTTTTGGCAAGGCTGAACCGAGGAGCAAAAACAAAGCGGAGACGTCGGTGGTGTTGCTCATCCTTTTTCTCGTGTTCCCACTTATTATCGCCGCGCCGTTTTGGCTGGGCTGCTGCCTTTTTTTGCGATTCTTTTTGCGCCTTTGATTTTTGTGTTTGCGGTTTGCCTGCTTGACTTCATTTATCCCCTTAGCACATTAGGTTTTGCGTCCTGTTTCTCATTCTTGTTCTCTTTTCTTTTCGGCCATTTAGTAGCCGGACTTGTATTCTGATATTGACGGCCATACATTTTGTTTGGGATTTTGTTTTGCTTTCTTTCATTTTTTTTTTTTTTTTTTTTGGTTTGCATTTTGGACTTTTGGTTTACTCACTGTATCATTAATGATGACTCGATGGCACACGACGGACGGACTGGTTGTTGATAGATTGGGGGCCTGTACGACATATTCTGTTTGTAGACGAGATCGCGTTAGTGCATTTTACTTTATTAATATATGCGAGCTTATTTAATCCTGGAAAACAGCTCGACCGGAGCTACCACCAAGATAGGACTAGCGTCATTTTGGCGCAACTCTGCCCCCCAAGTCGCCAAACATTCGGCTCTGCTCAACGACGCTAAAACGCGCCCTGGTGAGTACGTGTGTGCATCTCGTGGAACTTCACTTTTGCCCACCTTATCCCCAAACACCACGCTGCTTTTTCACAACACACCGCCCTCCGACCACCCGCACCGGCTTTATTTTTTGCAACAACGCGTTACATCGGAATAATTTACGAATTCACGACACTGTACGGTTCAGCATCCTCTCATCAGCCTCCCTACTATCCCGTACGGCACGCCCCCCTGAGCTCCTCATCTGACGGCCATTGCCTACCTTCGTCCGGTTGAGATGTCCCGCGGCAGCGCGCAGTAGCGCGAAGTTTCACTTCACGGCGGACGCTCACGTGTGAGTCGGCAGCGGGCGTGGCAGACGCCTCTCTGCGCGTGTGATCGTGACACGACACGACACTTCTAGAAGCAGAGGCCGACTTTTTCACCGACATCCGGTTGACGCCTGGAGCCCCGCAACAAGCACAATGAGCGTTGCAGTCGAAGCCGGGCTTGCCGATGGCGATGGCGGGGTCTCTCCAAAGCACCAATTGACCCCGCGGCCACTGCGGTCCTCTCGAATCTCACCGCCGCCTGTGCCGCCAACAACGACACCAGCGGGAGCTACAAGGACAGTTCCCAACGAAGACGGTAAGGAGGCGGAACACACATCAGGCCACGACGCTGCTGCGACAGAACCGTTTCCGTCGATGGGCAGAAATGGGCTCAGCTCGTACAGCCTGCGGGCAGACCCCGACGCCCAGGCAACTGTGACCGACTTCCTCGACTTTACCGAATACCTCCCCTCCGACATGGCGCGGTCCCTGACGCTCATCGGCAAGCTCGACGACGCCTTTATCGACTCATCGACCAACGTGCACAAGCTGACGGACCTCTGGGGCCAGCTACCCAACGCACCACCCGACGCCCGCCCGACCGCTACTAAACTGCGCGCTGACATCTCGACCAGTCTCAACCAGGGACTCAGCGCTCGCGTCTATGCTCAAGCGGAGGCACTGCGCATGGCCGAGAACGTCAACCGCCACTACTTCCGTGCCAAGACCATTCTGGCCAAGCTGAGAACGATGCTGGAGAACTACCCCGAGGCCGAACAGCAGCAGCAGGCGCAGCTGCAACAGAAGCAGCAACTGCAGCAACAACAGCGCGAGCACGAGCAGCAGCAGCTCCAGAACCAGCAGGCACGGGGCAGCAGCGGGCCATCGAAGCCCAAGAAGAGCGACGGCCAACAGCGGATGCGGCGGCAGCGCGTCCCCCGCATTACCGTGCCCGGCGAGGTCTTGGCGCCCTACGACCTGGATTACGAATCGTACAGCGGTGAGAGCGATATTAGCTCACCCTCGTCCGACGACGAGTCACCGCCGCCTACCATGCGGCAGAAGTTGACACCCGCCGCGCAGCCGCGGATTAAGGGCCTCAAGGCAGGCGCGGGGGGCGTTGGCGGGTCGTCCTCGTCATCCCTCCACACATCCAAGATCCCCAAGGTGCGCGTGCCGCGTGAGTCGCGGGTGCCTGGCCAGCCGTACATCTCGACGAGCTCGGCTCTGGCTCGGCTGAAACCGCCGCCAGAGAACGCCGTGATCGGAAGCGCCGACGCACCATGGTTGCGGCTGACGGCCTACGAACTGGCAAAGCTCCGAAAGCGAATGAAGAAGAACGCGCAGTGGTCACCGAGCGAGACCATGATCTCAAGAGAGCTCAAGGTCCTCGGACGCAACCTGGATGCCTTCAACCATGCGCGGAAGAAGGCGGAAGCGGAAGGTCGCGTGTTTGAGGGTGTCCTCCCGGAGCCTACCCTGGAATTTGGTGCACTGAGTGTCGATGCCGCCATTGCTGCCGAAGACAACCAGCATACAAACCGGGGGATGAAGCTAAACGAGGCCAAGAAGATGAAGAACGATTTGGGCCAGCTGGCTGCGCAGGAGGCCGAGGAATCTACTCGTAGGATGATGGAAGCTGCGCGTGCGATTTTCTCGCCGTATCCTGGAGCAGGACCAGACTCCGCAGCGATTACGTCTGGAAGCATGTCTGCGAGAGCCACCACACCAGCGGTCGCGCAACAACAGCAGTCTGCCAACGCTGTCTCGCGGAAGCGCAAACGCGAAGGACCGGCGGACCTGGCGGACACAGTGGAGGGGGCCGACAGCGGGCAAGGTGAGGCAACGCCGCTTCCCGCATCACAACGGCAACTGCAGAAGCGAGTCAAGACGGAGACGCCGGTGCCTATCCCCCAACCCGCCATGGGCTCTGCGCCGCCGCACGACACCAGCAACAACCTGGCTACGCCTGTCCACCCACCTCACACCCGCCACTCCATGACGCCCGTGCCCGCACCTGTTTTGGGCCAGCCGAGCGGCGGCGGCGCATCACAGGATCCGAACACGAACCCACCGCTCTCTACGCAATCAACGACCATGTCGTCTCCCCTGTCCAGCGGTACGTCAAACCTGTCGGCGACGGGCTATGGCGCCACAACGACTACGACGGTGCCCCTCAAGCCACCTGCCGAGACACCGATTCACCCGCCCGTACACAAGTCGACGACGCCCATCCATCCTCCTGTTCGGGAACTGCGGACGCGGGAGCCGGTGTGGAAGGACCTCCCGCTGCACCAGCAGAACGGCACGGCTGCTAGTGGTGAGGACGCGGAGGACTTGGCCGTACCACCGCGGGCCTCGCGTGCGTCGTCACGGGCCGTGACGCCCAACCCGATCAACGCACTGGGCATCGTGGGCACCGTGCTGCCGACAACAGAGGCCTCGACAGCCACCACAACGCTGACGGCCACGGCGGGACCGACTACGACGCGTCGTCCTTCGTCGCGCGGCGCCTCGGCTGCGGCCCCTAATGTGGATGCTGCCCAGTTCCAGTCGTTGGCGGTCGAACGGCCGCGGCGGGCGAGCACGGCGCGCAACACTCCCGTCCCCGAGGCCCTCCGGCCGGCGGGAGCCACGGGTAGTAGCAAGCGCATCAAACGACCAGCGCCGGGCGTTGTCAGCCGAACCAGCTCAGGCGGTAGCGCCGCGGTGGGCCAGCGGAAGGCAGCACCCCGGAAGAAGCGCGGGTCGAATGCGCACCAGCAGCGCCGCGACAGCCGCGACAACCGCGACAAGTCTACCGAGGGCGACGGCGACGTCGAAGTCGACGACGACGGCAACGTCATTGACGCCAACGAGCCGCGCTACTGCGTTTGCAACGGGGTCAGCTTCGGCACCATGATCCAATGCGATAATATTGATGTAGGTCCCGACGTTTGTACCCATTCACACAGCCACACGCGCACCCACACTAACTGTTCAGAATTGCAAGCAGGAGTGGTTCCACTTGGAGTGCGTTGGGCTGACGGCCGTGCCGGCGCGGACGACCAAATGGTACTGTCCAGACTGCCGCGTGCTGCTCAACATTGGTGAGAAGGGCGAGGTCAGCGCCCGGGGTGTGAGGATGTGACTTGTTTGGAAGATATGGTTTTCAGGCGTTCTTTTCGTGTGACTCGCACGGCCGCTCGCCATGTTTTCAGGTGTTCTTTCATGTGATGCCTACGGTGTCTCGTAAATGGCCCTCTTGGAGCATTTGCCTTGTTTGAGGGTCTTTTGTTTTTATCTTGTTTATTTTTTTGATGTTTTTTTGAGCGTTTGTAAGACTATTCTTGGCTAAGTCAGGGGGCTAATGTATTGTGACGATTTTTATTCTTATTTTATTCGACTTTGATTCCCTCCGAACTTGAGTACCATGTATGACGCGCTTCACTTCTCACGATGCTTCGTTTGCGCCAACGAGGTGCATGACCAACGAGGGAGCTTTGTGCCACCAGGAGACAAAGCAAAGACGTCATTTTCGCTTTCATTGTCGTTTTGCTGGCTATTTTCCCGCGGCGCGCATTCGCCACGTGTTGGTGCACGAACAGGGCATAATTCATGGCACCGCAGCACCTAGAAGGTACAAGTGCCTCGATGCCGACGCCGGCTCAGGTCTTCCTCCCGGCTCGCCACCTGTTCTCCCCTCACCCCCTTTTTCCCTGTCCCCCTTTTCTGGCGCCTTTCCTTTCATGTCGAGCGTCATCTGACTCGACGGTCTAAGAAACGGCCAAAGGACTATCTCGACTATAAAACAGGAAAACAATAAAGGGGCTCAGTTTTATGAACAAAGGGAGGCATTCGTGCACTGTTTCTCGCGTCTTGGACACTTGAGCGCACACCAGCAGCAATCGGTGCTCACATGACACATCCGTTGGCACCGTTTTAAAGCCGTTTTGGAGAAGGGCGCAGCCTTTCAACGTTTGCCTCTCTTGAGCTGTCCTGAAACCGTGGTCACTTTGGCATTCCTTGTGCTCCGTTTTCGCCCCCTTCTGTCGATGGGAAGCGCGAGTATGTCGCATGAGAGGAAAGAGTATGGGCATATGGGAACAAGGACAAGAAGCCATGACTCCTACGGGCAGCTGACCAGCGCCTGGTGAGGTCCGGCGCCTGGGGATCGTATTCTCCTCTGCCGTTCTCACTTCTCCAGGCGCTCTTTCCTTATCTGTGGAGTATTAAGTAATCTTACTCTGAATGGGCAACCCAAGTGTGCTAATCACACGCCCCCGCCCCTCCTAATTTGCGATTGCAGGCGGTAACGCCATACAGTTCAACGGCCCAGCCTTCTGTAACCCCTCCTCGCCCTCCTTCCCCCCAAAATCATCCCCCCACCCCGCACCAAGTCGCCCCTTCCTGGTAAGGTCATCGGCAACAAGGCTGGTGACTGTGCCGGTCGTCTGCTGTGGGAGGCAGGCGCGAGGCAGGAGGCAGGGTCGGTTGCCTGTCGACATGCGCGCGTAGCGACAACAACAGCGCCGCCACTCCCGCTTGCTCCATGTATTCATGCACTGAAAGGCAACGGCCAGATACAAGCTTCCCTCACTCGCCTCGGCATTAGTGGCCTAGCGTGTCGTCCGCTGGCCTGGCCCGGCCGTGGCTTCTGGACGAACGACAATACGGAGTACGTCGTAATTTGAGTCAACGTGAAGTCCAGGGAAACGCGAATCCGTCCCCCCTCCCCTCTCTTCTCTGTCCCCATTTCTCCGTCTCGTTCCTCTCGTTGTCTCCTTTTGGCCAAACCTAGGCCAAGTCAGCCATGTCCCTAATTAGAGGAGCGGACGGCCAGCTGTGACCCTGTCCTCGCTCCACCCTGCCACTCGTTCCTTCCCACTAGACTCATCTACGTAACACTGCGCCGCCACCTTCCCGCTGGCTCTTGGGAACGAAGCTACGGCGTGCGCAAAGGCGCTCTATTATTGATCATCAGTGACGGTCGCTCATTCCCTACCCGTACTTTAACTACCTGGGACACGCATCGCGCTTTCTTAAACCAGCGCCCTTATCGACAAACCCAGACCGCGACTTGACGGCAACAACGACCTTCACTTGTACAAACTGCATCACCGCTCAGCATCCTACCTCTTTCCTGTATTTTTTTTCGGTACTTCTCTGCCACGCTCTTTAACAACCTATCCTACTTCTTACACATCGCATCAACGCTCTTTTGCGCCTCTGGCCCCTCCCGCTGTCACCGCCGCACCCCTCCAACCAAACGGCACCCTGCATCCACTTGCGCTGCGCGTCGCTGGAGCTACTGCATTCTACCCTTTTGACTTACCTTTTCCGCCCAAACACACCCAAACACATCCAAACACACCCTCCCTCTGTGCGCCCCATATTACTGTCCTGCATCTCGACCTCCTCCCGTCCAGTCACATCTCGGCGCTCCCCCTGGCTGCTCGTCACCCCTCTTCACCCCGGCCTGTGGTGCTTGTGCTGTGCTGTGCTATCCGTCCTAATTCCCCGCCTGCCTGCAACTCTCCGACCACCTCCGACGCATCTGCTTGCTTCTCTCTTCTTCTCTCTTCTCCTCGTCCTCGTCTTCCCTGTCCTCGAATCCTCCTAGGAACGACGTCTCTATCTCGACTACCTACCGCGAGACGCGACTTTGCTGCCGAGTCCGCGATATACCGCCCTCGAGTTTCCCGTGCCGACAGCGTGGTCTCCGCCAGACAGCGGCGGGGAAGCTCCACGTATACAAGTGCTCGCCGGCCAAACGGGCAACTGAAGCTCAGCCTGCTGGTACTTCCGGTGCCGGTGTTCTTTATACGACCTTCCTCAAATATTCCTCCACCAATCTGACTTCCGGACATCTTCTGTTTCTCCCATCGGTTGCGTCGAATCTCTACCGCCAGCTACTCGTCGCACCTGGACCTCCTACCCCCGTGGACCTCCGATCCCCTTCCGCCGTCCGCCAGGCGGTGGGCTTTTCTACTTAATGCCTAGTAAGGAGCTCCCCTCGCCTGCCCTCTTTCCTCTGCCCTTGGCACTATACGTGTATTTGTATGCATTTCTACTGACACCGACTTCCCTACTCTAGGTGCAAAGAAGGCCAAGAAGGATGCAAAAGAGGCTGGCGGCGTGGTCGCGGCGGTGACCAAGCATGCGTCTGGAAAGTTTACGTTCGTACTTCCCCCTATTCCCCGCTCTACGGCAGACATTGGTCCTCTCTCCCCGGTGGCTAACACACACTTCAGTAATGGAAACGCCCCAGGCCCTGCGTCGGACACCTCCAGCTCGGCCAACCAGTCGCCCAACGTCGAACCCGTGGCGACGCCGTCTTCCAACGGCAATCCCACCGTCTCGCCCATCCTGAGCGCCGTCCCCTCCTCCGGCGCCCCTTCGTTTGCGCCCTCACCGCGAGCGATCCCTGGAATGGGTGAATGGGCACAGCCACGCGGCGGCCTTTCGGCTGGCCTTGCTGGCTCGCCGGGACACTTGATCAACTTGATGGGCGAGTCGCCTCCGAGCCGATGGTCCTCACCTCGGCCCTATGGCACGAGCCACACTAGCCATACGAGCCACCTTAGTCTCGCTAGCCACGGAAGCCACGGCAGCCACCCGACCAGCGTGTCTGTCTCGCCTCCGATGGCCGGAGAACTCCACGGTATGGCCGGGGCAAGGCGGCCTCTGAGCTACCACATGGACTCGGCTGCCCACTACTCTCCCTTGTCTCAGCCATCTCCGCACAACCTCCCAAACCACCTGGCAACGTCGCCAGGCCACCGCCGGGACTCGCTTCATTCCCACTACGCTCAGTCTCGCGGCGTGGCGGCAGCAGCGGCGGCCGCCATTCCGAACCCTCCCCCTCCTCACCAGCCGCAAGCTCATTTCTACGGTGCGCCCGACATTGACCTCGACCTGCAGCCTCGCCAGACCGGTATGAAACCCGGGCAACGAGGATACCATTTCTCATTTGACACCCTGCCTTCCTCCCACCACCAGAGTGGAAGCGCCGAGACAGTTGTTACAGCTGGATACGAGGGTGGCTTGGAAGTGCATTCTGTCTCGAAGCGCGGGTTGGAGCGACTCGCCAGCCTCTCGGGCTTGCGCGGTGGTGTTATCAATGCCAAGATTCTGCCGTGGACCGCTTCGAACCCTGCGCTTGCGGATACCTTCCCTCTCATTGCAGTCGTTGTGCATGGCCCGGTTCTGCCTCCGGCACCCTATCCCGATGCTGGGGAAGCCGAGGCTAATGGTGGCCCGGACGGTGGCTTGAGAAACGGCCACGGCCGCGGCTCCGACGGAACTTCTGGTGCCTCGGAAGGCCTGGATGCAAGCCCACAACACTCGCCGCAGGCCGATTCTCGCGTCGAGTTTCCCTCTGGTAGAACGTTCTCAGGTTCTGCTCTCCCAATCGAATACTACCAAACGACGGTTGAGGTGTACTCGTTGAAGCTCAATCGGCGAGTTTGCACACTTCTTGAAGCGCCCAAGATTCCCCTGAAGATCGCCGTCACGAGCCCCATCTTCCAGGCTCCCCCACCGTCAGGCGCCTTCCACATTAAGGCGGACGCCGGAAACATTGTCATATCGTCGGCTGTAACTGGCGAGTGCTGGCTGTACCGGCAGATGGCCTTTGCGGGTGAGGACCTGCCTTTTGTGTTTGTGGCCAAGCTGTGGACGACCCTGCAACAGTCTCTCAAGGGAGTTAATCCTGGAGACGCAGCAGCCGAAGGTGAACGTGCCCGTGCCGCTTCCTCAGCCTCAAGGTCTTTGCCACGACCCGGTCTTAAGCAGCCCGTGTTGTCATTGAGCGGCAAGTGGCTGGCATACTGCCCTGCGACACCATCGTCGCAGATCGCACTGCGGGCCGTCGTACCTGTGCCGGTCCATGGCCGGGCACCGGGCTATAATTCGATGACGCCGCCGCATCTTCCGCCTACAACGGCCGATGTCGATCTTCCCCATACCGAGAGCGTCATGAACAAGATCATGCGCGATGCTACCCAGGAGCTCATTTCCGGCGCCAAGTGGGTTGGGCAGCAAGGTTGGCAGGCCTTTAACAATTACTGGAAAGGCAGCCCGGGTCCATCAACACCCCAGGCACCTCGGTCGCCACCCACGGCAGCATATGCGGGCCGACTTGATGGCCAGTTCCCTCCAACACACGGGGGCTCGGCACCGGCCGTTGTCTCGAAAGAGCCTGGCCTTGTCTCCGTTGTCGACATCACAACGGTAGGCAGCTCGACTGCGATCCACCCCGTCACGACGTTCGCTCCGACTCTTGGCTGCAGCTTCGTTTCGTTTTCGCCGACCGGTCTTTGGCTTTTCACCGCTAGCACCAAAGGTGATGTGCAGACCGTGTGGGACTTGTTCCGGATCCAGTACACCAAGGCCTCGCCGCTGCAGGCCGTCAGTGTACCTGGCACTCTGACTGGGCCTCGGGTCCGGCAGATTGCCCAGTTCTCACGCATGACCGTGGCTCGCATCGTGGATGTGACTTGGACGAAGCCGAATGGCGAGCGCCTTGCCATGGTCACGGAACGAGGGACAGTTCACCTTCTGGACCTGCCCTCGAGTGCGTTCACGTGGCCGCCACCCCGTAGGCGGGGGACGCGACCGCCGGACGCCGCAGGAGTGGCTGGATCCGGTGCTACCGGTACTGACGCGACGAACGGTGGAGCAGCTTCGACGGCCGTCTCCTACGCATCAAATGCGCTGACAACAGCCTTTGATGCCGCCCGCCCGCTTTTGACACGTCCCCGCCGAAGCAGCTCGAACGTTCCGCAATCAACCGGTGCCATCATTGTGGACCATGCCAGTCACGGTGGCAAGATCATTGCCGCTGGTATCAGCCATTCCCTTGGGAAGACGGGCAATGCCATCAACCAGCTCCGCCACACCGGTGAAAACCGTGTGTCCCTGCCGTCGGGTCCTTTTGCGCCTGGGCCGTCATGCGTTGCCTGGGTGGCCGGAAAGCGCCACCACTCTCTGTTTGTTTTGGGTGATGGCCTAGTCCGCAACTTTGTCAGCCGTACGCGGAAGAAGTCGTCGGGCCAGCGGGTCCTGCATCTTGGGTTTAACAAGGATCTTCGGGTGCCCAGTTTGCCCGATGACCTTTTGTCGACGACGGTCCAGCATTACCTGGATCCCGAGGTCTTTTTGGACTTTGTTGAGCAGAACGACGCTGGGTCCAACACGATGGTGCTTGTGAGCCATATGCGGCGCCCATCTGCGGACCCCAGCGCCGTGGAGTCGTCCATCCCGCATGCCGAAATCGAGTCCAGCGCGCCGTACCAGCCGTTCCACACGGACCGGCGCATTGCGCTGTACGAATATGATCCTTTGCGGCAGGGCGCTCTTGGTGCGCAGCCCGCGCTGATCTATTCTTCCACCCTCTCCCATGAACCTCCGATTGAATTTTCCGCCATGACAATCTCTCCTCAGGCACCGGCGCTTTCAGCCTCGCCCATGGACGATGACCTGCTCACAGCAGCTCCATCGGCGAACGGCAAGTCCAACAAGTCTGCAAAGAAACAAGCCAAGGCGGCCGCAGACGCGCGCAAGGCGAAAGAATATGAGCAAAACCTAGAGCCTGCTTTTGCCGAGATCGCCGAGATCACCGAGACCGGGAATGGCAACGGTGCTCCACAGGCTGCTACCGCCAAAACCAACACCAGCTGGGTCTTCGGCCTGCCACTTGTGTCCACCCTCGTGGACACCGGCTTCCCGCCCATGTCCGAGGAAGAGTCATTCAACATCAGCTACGAAGAGACACGGGCATTGCCGGCGTCCGCCATTGAGCGCGTCCTCGAGCAAGTCGGCGGCGACGAGCAGATCGTGGTGACGACACGGCGGCGGCGTGGCGGCGGACGGGCGTCGGGCGACCAGGACGAGGATGGGTTTTTCGAGGACGACTGCGAAGTCCTCGACTTTGCCGACCAGAGAGTATGATGTTTGGGTTTGGATTCGGTGTTTGTATTGACATTGATCTGCATTGAGTTTGGGACCTATTGTCTCGGGTGATTTTTCTTCATTGGGTAGCATATATGCATTAAATTCATACTCATCTCATCACCGCAGGCAGCATGACAGTGAAAGTATCGCACAGGAGACCGTAGTAGTAAAGTAGTCTCGTATAGCAACGAGCAAAAAACGAAATGTCTATTTTTTAATCATTTGTATATAGATGACTGGTTCCCCATTGGTATGTTTTCCTACTTGCCATCCACAATCTGAAGATGTACCTAACGACACCATGTGATGAACTCTCTGGTCGTAATTATTTCGGTTCTTCTCGAGAGCAAGATCCCAAGTGTCTTTTGCAGCAGTCCAGCATCCGCGTACTCCAGTATGTTTTGGTGGAGTGCGCGTGCGCGTGTCGTTGCCTCCCAGCCCACCTCCATGCGCACATACGCGCACACCAATTCTCGGACCTGCTCGTTTACGCCTTCTTCTTGGTGGCAGCCGCCTTCGTCTTGGACGCCTTCTTGCGGTTGCTGCGGATCATGACCATGCTGAGGAACGTGCCGACGACGGCCGAGCCCAGCAGGATGAGGATGACGGGGATGCGGATGGCCCACACGCGCGGCGGGAAGAAGTTCTGGAGCGGGTGGTCGGCGTCGACAAAGGGCTGAAGAGAAGGGGGGGCATAGGTTAGCAAGGGCGCGGCGCATGGTAACAAAGACTAGAGAGTGTGGTCACTTACCATCAACAGAGCCCAGATGGTGTAGTATAGGAAGACGACGGAAGCAGCCACGAGCATGGCGAGACCTGCAAGTTTGTCCAACTGTGCGCGAGCGATGTTAGTAACCATGCCATCAACTACAGCAGCTCTTTCAAGAAAGAAAAGAAGCTGCAGAGGGTTGCGCAGGGTGCTCTCACCATTGTCAAGACACTAGGTGCTTTCGATCGCGAGTCAGGGGGGGGGAGGCGGTAGAGGGGAGGCCAATGTCGTCGTGAGAAGAGGATGGCCGATCGTGTTGAAGAAAGTTAAAGGAGCGACAGGAAGAGAAGAAGGCGGAGTTCGATGTCTATGCGAAATGTGGTGATGGATCGTTGCTGGATCTTCTTCTGTGGTAAAGGCGAGGGAGGGTGAGGCAGGAAAGCGTCGACAACGCGCTTAATAGCCAGTTTAAAGTTAATATCGTGTTCTGTTCTCTCAGCCACTACAGAGTTCCCCCCTGGGCGCAACCTACACCAAAACGGCAAGGCGCGTTTTTCCTTCACGCATAGAACACGCATTTGCAGGGCAGGAGCTCTCGCTGCGGGTGGCCTGTGGCCCACTTTTATTTGAACGTTTCTTCTCTCGCTCCTCCCCTGTCCCAATTTTCTTGCCTCCCAAGCAAAAACGCGACGCCACAGGCTTCAAGCCACCCATTTTTCACCCATTCACGTCTGCACCTGCCTTGTGCGCACGCGAAACGATCATATTCGCGATAGTCTTTTTGTTTTCTTCGCTTCTTTTCTGCGCATTTTGAATCACACGTTGACCCACGCCGACATAATCGCAGAGCACAAGGGTGTTTGGCGACGAAACTGCGACGCGGCTCTTTCTGCACCGACATCGTTTTCGACGCCTCGACCCGACAAGGCCCCCTTCTTCATCTGTGTCGTCGCTGCCTGCAGGCTCTTTTTTTGTTCTTTTTCGCCATGGCCAATTCACAGTCACCCGAGCGGCGCGATCGCACCGACGATGGAAGCCGTGCAGCCAGTGGCTCCCTATCGCCCGGACCGGCATCCTCTCATCGGCCGGCAGCACGCGACCGCTCTCCCTCTCCTCGCCCTCGTCGGTCCCCTTCTCCTCCCCGGCGGCGCGCCTCTCCTCCTCCTCGCCGACGCTCGCCACGACCGGCAAACGCACATGCCCCATCCCGCCGACGCACGCCGCCGCCACCTCCGACAGATGAAGAGAAGCAGGCTGCGGCCAAGGCCGAATACAACCGGCTGCTGACCGCGCGTTCGGGCGGCGTATACGTGCCACCGGCACGGCTGCGTGCCCTCCAGGCCCAGGTGCAGGACAAGACGTCCAAGGAATACCAGCGCATGGCCTGGGAGGCCCTGAAGAAGTCCATCAACGGCATGGTCAACAAGGCCACGGCAGGCAACATGCGCCAGATCATCAACGAGCTCTTTGGCGAGAACCTGATCCGCGGCCGCGGCCTGTTGGCCCAGAGCTTGATCAAGGCCCAGTACGCGTCGCTGCCGTTTACGCCCGTCTATGCGTGCATCGCCGCCTGCGTCAACAGCAAGCTCCCTGCCGTTGGCGAGCTCCTGCTGCGCCGGCTCTTGCTGCGCTTCCGCAAGGGCTTCCGTCGCAACGACAAGGCCGTCTGCCGCAGCGCGACGACGTTTATCGCCCACCTGGTGAACACGCAGGTCGCCGACGAGATGATTGCCGCCCAGATGCTGATGCTGCTGCTGCACCATCCAACCGACGACAGCGTCGAGATCGCCGTCAACCTGACGCGTGAGGTCGGCAACTACATGGAGACGATGAACCCGACGATCATGGTCGTCGTCTTTGACCGCTTCCACCACATCCTTAACGAGGCCGACATTGACAAGCGGACGCAGTATGCCATCGAGGTCTTGTTCCAGAACCGCAAGGACCAGTTCAAGGACCAGCCGGCCATTCGCGAGGATCTGGACCTGATCGAGGAGGAGGACCAGGTGAAGCACCTTCTCGAGCTGAACGGCAAGTTCGAGGATGAGGCGACGCTCAACATCTTCCGGTACGACGAGAACTGGGAGGCCAACGAGAAAGAATACGCGAAACTGCGGCGGGAGATTCTGAACGAGAGCGACAGCGAAGACGGGTCCGACCGGTCGGGCTCGGACTCCGACTCCGGCTCGGGCTCCGACGACGACAGCTCCAGCGAAGACGAGGAAGAGTCTGCCCAGAAGGCAATCGACATTAAGGATCGCACCAACGCGGACCTTGTGTCCCTTCGCCGCACCATCTACCTGACGATCCAGAGCTCTATGAACGCCGACGAAGCCGTCCACAAGCTGCTGGCCGTCGACCTGCCCGACGGCCGCGAAAACGAGCTGCCGTCCATGGTCGTCGAGTGCTGCTCCCAGGAGAAGACGTACACCAAGTTCTTCGGCCTGATTGGCGAGCGCCTGGCCAAGATCAACCGCCGCTGGGCCACCATGTTTGAAGAGGCCTTTACCAAGTACTACGAGACCATCCACCGCTTCGAGACCAACCGCCTGCGCAACATCGCCTGCTTCTTCGGCCACATGCTTGCCAGCAACGCCATTGGCTGGTACGTGCTGTCGTGCATCCACCTCAACGAAGACGAGACCACGAGCGCTAGCCGTATCTTTATCAAGATTCTGTTCCAGGAGATGTCCGAGGCAATGGGCATGCCCAAGCTGCAGGGCCGATTCCGTGATGACGTCGACCTCAAGCCCAGCCTCGACGGCCTCTTCCCCGTTGACAATGCCCGCAGCTTGCGCTTCTCCATCAACTACTTTACCAGCATCGGCATGGGTGCCCTGACGGAAGACATGCGCGAGCGCTTGCTGAACCTGCCCAAACCGGCCCTGCCCGCAGTGGCTGCTGCGCCGAGCGATCGGTCTCGCTCGCGGTCCCGGTCCGGCTCGTACTCTAGCTACTCGTCGTCGTACACGGGCTCCTCCTACTCCCGGTCACCGTCCCGCTCCCGCTCCCCTCGCCGGAGACAGCGGTCGTATGACTCGCGGTCACCCGCTGGTTCTCGCTCTCGCTCCTATCGTTCCCGGTCCTACACGGTATCCCGCTCGCCTTCGCGCGACCGGGGTGCAGCAGCCTCGCGGTCCGCAAAGAAAACCGGGAGCCGCCGGTCCCCGACTCGGTCCGTGTCTCGTTCTATGTCGCCGGCTGCCCGCCGCAACGGCAAGCAGCCTGCCAACACCCGGCGTCGCCGCAGCCGGTCTTACTCCTACCACTCTCGCTCGCCAACGCCCCCTCCCGCGGCTGCTGCTGCCACTACTACTGCAAAATCAACAACATCCAAGGGAAAAGAGCCGGCCGTGCGGCGCGGCCGTTCGTTGACGCGCTCGCCGAGCCGCACACCATCGCCCCCACCCAACTTTCGCAAGGCTGCCAGGAGAAGCCCTGCGGACTCGCGGTCGCGGTCGCGGTCTGTGACGCCCCCGCCAAAGGCTAGCCGGGGCGGTGCTCGTGATGACCGCGGCCGCAACGGATACTCGCGATCGACTTCTCGGTCTCCCTCTCGGTCGCCTTCGCGCTCCAGATCGCCTGCCCGGGCTCTCGGTCGGGCCGCTGCACCAGCGGCAGGTGGCAACCGCCGCCGCCGCCGCAGCGACAGCGTATCGAGTGCCGGCAACAGCGCGCCGCCCAAGAAGCACCGCCGTGGTGACTAGAAAGGGCTGGCTTATCTCTTTGACGAGCAGATTGTTCGACTACTACAGGCGTTGTAATGTAACGGTTTTTTTTGACATGATATCTAGAAGGATTACCTTTCGGCCTTTTTTTGAAATTGTTTCCTTTCTCTTTCTTTTTATGTATGTTAGTTTTCATAGTCTCTCGGTTTCAGCGGCTCTGCGTTAGTTTCCTAAAAAACGTATCTGATTGTTTCTAGAAGATATCCTTGCACGGGCCAAAGTAGATGTGATTGAAATCGTGCGCTGTATATGCAAAGTGCTGTAATCCTGAGTATCTATACTGTCTACATAACGGTAAATGTGATCGTTCATGCCGCTACCGCGGCCTCGTCCGCCATGGCCGTCTCCTCCTTCTTGTCCGCCTTTTCCAGCTCGGCCTTGGCCTTCTTTTTCAGCTGGATCGCCCCCTTGGCCAGTGCCTCGGCTGGCATCGGCCGCAGGATCGGCTGCACCACCCACCATGGCCGCTTGCAGCGCCGGATCGCGGCCGCCGACGAGTTGGGATCGTCGACAATCTGGGGCTCGTTTGTCTCCTCCTCCCCCTCCTTCCCTTCGTACTCCTCCTCAAACGCCTTGCCCTCGCCCGCCAAGAGCGCCTGGCCAACCCGCTTCTCCAGGACACTCAGGATCCGTTCGTACCCGGCCATGTCGGCCTTGCGCGTGCGCGCTAGCGAGTCGCGGATGTCGTGGTGCTTGGCCACGGCGTGGCGCAGCAGGTGGAACAGGTGCGCCTGCACGGCGACAAAGTTGGGCGAGTTGAAGATCTCCTTGGATATGGTCGGTGCAGGGGCAGCGCTAGCATCACCACTGCCGTTCCCGTCCCGCTTGCGCTTCTTTCGTGCCGGTTCGCCATTGCCATTTTTTGTGTCGGCACCCTTGGCGTCAGCCGTACCCGTGTTGGCGATCGCTGGCTCATCCTCCTTCAACCCCTCTATAGGGTCGCCGACGATAAACAGCGGCCTGCGCGCTGGCGGTGTGGACGCGCCAAGGCAGTAGACATGCAGAATGTCGAGGTAGCGCCGCATGACCGCATCAATGCGCCAGCCACCGCGCCGGCTGTCTTTGCGACTGCTGGCCCAGTATTCGCGGCGCGGGTCGGGCGTGTGCCAATAGTAGTCGGGATCGATGACGGCGGCCGGTGCGGCTGACGACAGCTCCTCCGAGGAGGAAGAGGGAGAGGGTGAGGGGGGCGCCGAAAACAGGCCAGGGTTCGACAAGAGGCCTTCGGCACTCATCACGCCGTCAAATCCGGTCGTAGCTAGGCAGCGCTCTACATCGCCGTGCTCCAGGACGTTGCCGTTGGCAAACAGCACCGTCTCCTTGGGGAGGTTCTCGCGTAGGAACCGCAGCATCGTCCAGTCGGCAACGCCCGTCATGTGGCCCTTTTGCTCACGCCGCCGGCCGTGCACCGTCAAAATGCTCGCACCCGCCGCCAGGACTGTGCGCGCATACTGCAGCGACGCCTCGGGCGTGTCCAGGAGGCGGATCTTGGCCGTCACGGGCACATCCAAATTCTCGTGGAGGGTACGGATGAGCTTGGCAATCAGCTCAGGCTGTTCCTGCAAAAAGGCACCGTAGTGGCCTTTGCGGGCGATACCCTGGGGGCAGCCCAGATTCAGGTCGACGGCGTCGCAGTAGGGCGCAACTTGGCGCGCGGCGGCCAGCAGGGCATCCGGGTCGTTGGCGCAGAACTGAACAAACAAGGGGCGGTCGATGGCCGGGTTGCCGTCGAGAAAGGGGCGCAGGCCGTTGTCGGTGCCATTGCCATTGTCACCGCCGTTTTGCTGTTCGCTACCCTCGTTAGGGGGGCTCTTTGCATCTACATTTCCTTCGCCGCCTCCTCCCTTGATCGCCTCGAAATGTTGTGTGCGGTAGCGAGGGCTGTCGACAAAGAGGCGTGCGTGCAGCATCGGAGAATAGGCCAGGACAGAGGTGCGTTGATCCGGTGGTAGGAAGGAGCGTGTCAGCAAGCGCCAAGCCTAGGAGGAAGGAAAGTGCAAAAGTTAGCACAGGCGACAGCAAACCGAGAAGAGAGGAGAAGGGGAAGGGACTTGGCGTACAAATTCGGACTGGTCAACCATGGGCGCAACAATGTGCTTGGGGCTGCCAATGCTCTCGTAGAAGGCACGGCCGTACAGCTTCTTCGGGCGACCATTTGAAGAAGCCTCGGCCTCTGAGGGCGCCGCGATGACAGTAGTCGCAGCAGAAGTAGTAGATGACATCGTGACGATGGAGCGGCTGAAAATGGAAGAAGCGGGGACAATGCAAGATGACGGCGCTGGTCGAAACGGCTGCGTCCACGCCCAGACGGGTCGGAGAATGCGGGCCTCCAGCTTTTCGGGGAAATGTAGCACAAAGGCGTAAGGCCGCAAAGGTCGTCAGTGCTGTTGTCGCTGCGTCAGTGTGTGCGGTCAACGAGAAAATCAAATGGGCTTTGTTTTTGTTTTCAAAATGATTAGAAACGAGTCCGTCCATTTGGGGAAAAAGTTTCACTGCCCTCTTATCGCGATAAGGAATTGTCCGCCCGCTGCCCAGGCACTTGCCCTGGCACTTGCCCTGGACGGAACATAGCGCAAGGCTGAGAAGAGTGTAAATCCGACGGCGACCCAAGGCTTGGCTGACGCGTCGTGATTGGCCGGTACTTTGCTGCTGGGTCCGTCGTCAGCCCCGCGTCGACTGCACTCTTACGACGTAGGACCACTGGCTGAAAAGGAGACGCCCCCACAGGTGACGTTATTTTTGGGATGCTCTCTCTCCGCCCCAGTTAACACGCCGTAATGCAGAAAAATAATTATTATGTTTTGTGGTCCAGGGCCACGTCCTCTACAGGTAATTAGCTTATGCCGTCGCACCACCAGATACGGAGTATAGTGTAGTCGCCAACGACTGCGCTTACGTCTCCTGTCTTCACTTCACGTACGGCATTGTTCGGATCCAAGTTGTTTGTGTCTTCCACTTTTGTGTCTCTGTTATTTTCTCAGCTGCTGCTAAACTAAAACAATACACACACTCAGAAATTAGGCCGCCTGCAGCAGGGGGGAGCAAAACAGAAATGCCACGCAAAGAAAATAAGAACGGAAAAGAAAAAACCGAAAGACGAGAAAAAAATGAAAAGTGAAAAATGAAGCGCGATCGCCATGTCTGAAAAACAGCAAAAAGATAAGCCAATAAGTAAAATAATAAAAACACACAAGAAAATACCGTAAGCCGCTGCTGCACCACTCGGATGTCAAAAAGTGAGTCCGTTGTTTCACCAAGAGTCTTTTTTTGGCTCCGTCTTCTGAGTGGTACTGGTCTGCTTTTTTCTTCCGAACCTCTTAGGCAGAATACAAACTGAATTGCTCCTACCAGTTCGGGAAATCCTCTTTCTCTCCTCTTTGTTTGTGGATCGCGTCCGTGCTGAATTCGATCATCGTTTATGCGGATTGTGACAGCCATAAGCCTTGCACAGCCAATGGCTGGTTGTAAAACGGGTCGGCATATTTGGCACCAGCTCGGCGAGTGCTGCACGCACACACAACCACCAGAACTTCACCTGCCGCGTTGTAAAAATGGAACACGAGCCTGGCCAACGCCATTACACCAAATATGCTTTTCGAGAAAAAAGGCCTTGAGTAACAATGAAAATGAGCTTGCTGGAAAAAGCACGATATGCGTGTCGCTGAAGAACGGCTTTGCTAAAGTGATGCCAAAGAACGCGGAAAATTCGAAAATAATGTACGGTAAAGAGAGGAGCCGCCGCTTCCGTCATCATTAGAAAAAGTGTGTGTAGATCTTCGAGTTTTCATGAACCTCCATCTCCTATAGCAAGAGGGTTAGATCGATGTTTGACTGTAGACCAGATGAGTAAAGAAAAAAAAGAAAACATACCATTTTAAAGCTGTTCAGCTCCTCCTTGATCTGTTGAGCAAGCATTGGCGTGAGGCGGTTGCACGTGGCGACCTCACCCCGGCGGTCGTACTCCTGGCTGGGCCATGTGTCATAGAACACGATGCGAGGGCTGAACGTAGCGCAGCGCTTCATCGAGCCCTGCCGCGTGCTGCTACCGCTTCTGCTGTCGTTGCGGAGGCGAAGGGCAGAGACAAAGTAGTCCTCGCCGCCGATGGCCACAGAGCCGGTGCGCTTGTGGCCCTGCACCTCGTCGTTCGGCGTGCTAGGCGCGCTCGATGCCGGTGATTCGCTAATGGCGGGAGGGTTGTACAGCTCCAGTGTGGGGTTCCGAACATCGGCTGGGCTGCGCGACGGGCTAGAGGCGCCGCTGGTGTTCTTCAGAATGCCCTTCCGGACAGCTGCAAGAACCTCAGCACGCTCCTTGTCGCCCTCGATAATGCTCTTTCGCGGTGCCGCCGAGTTGTCGGTGCCAGAGCTACCCAGGCGGTCGGACGTGAGAGAGATCTGGGACGCATCGATGGAGTTTCTCTCAAGCCGAGGGAAGTCAGTGCCACCGCCGGTCTTGTCGTGCACATCCGGGTTGACGTTGACACGCTCGCGCTCAGCCTCCACAGTCACCATCGAAACAGTGGCCTCGATAGCCTCGCCGTTCGATGTTGTGACAGGGCTGGACACCGGTCCATCGGCAGCCGGCACACCGATAACAGACTTGGGCCTGAAAAGACCAACAAGCGAGCGCGTGCTCTTCTTCATGCCACGGCCCATCTTCCGGATCATGATGGAAGCAGACGAAGCAGTCGATGAGATGGACAGATTGTCGGTCGAGCCCGAGAAGATCTTGGCACCGTAGATGCTGCTACCAATGCCTCCCTCTTCCTGCTGTTGCGCAATACGAGCCTGCTCAGCATCATATAGCTCTTGGCTGGTCGGTTCCTTCTGCAGCTTGTTCGGCGAAGTCACATTGTCAGTTTCCTCTTCGGGGCCGGCGGTCTTGCGGAAGTCCGCAGCACTGCCGAACGAGAAGGCACGGCGCAGTTTTGAGGTCTTGCTCCGGAGCTTTCCACCCTTCTGGTTGATGGCAGACAAGTGGCGCATAGCAGGGCTCTCGAGGTGGCTTGGCAGCCCAGCCGGTTTGGACGGGGACTCGCGGATGCTGCCAGCGGGGCTGGCCGTGTTTCCATCGTGGTTGATGGTGGGAGGGGCGGTCACAATGGAAGATCCGCCAGCATCGCTGCCTTCGCTACCGGCGTCCATTGGCGGCATGCCAGTAAACGACAGCGTGCTGGCCAGGCGGCTAGTGACATCCGACGAGATACGGGGAGGAATATTGACGAGTCTTGGGACGTCCTTGTTCTCATCGGCATCTCTGTCGTTCTGTTTGACAACGATCATAGAAGCGGGGTTGGCGGTGGAGCCTCCAAGAGAAGCTTTGTTCCGGTTGGTAGACTGTTGAATATGGATGCCATGCATTAGCGAATCGGCCAAACCCACCAAAAGCAGTTCGTGATTGGGCAGCACAGTTGTATTGCGTATGCAGGGGGCGGAATAGAAAAGGGGAAACAGATGGTGGAGAAAACGTTCTCTCCAAAACAAATGAAAAAAGAAAGCACTTACCGATGGACGCGAACCGTTGCTGCGGTGAGACGCGATACTCTCGGAGCTTCCGGCTTTGCTGTGCATCACCATGGGCTGGTGGGAGTTCACAGGCGTCAGAAGCTTGTCCTTGGTGGGGCTTCTTGGCGCAGGCTGTTGCCGTTGGAAGTCTTCAGGCTTCTGGAGAACGGGGGCGATCGTGTACTCGGAAGCGTTCAGAGACGGCATGCTCCGGCGGCGGAACCGCTTCGCCTCGTCGCTAGACTGGCGATGCAGCTGGATATCGTCTGCCGCTAGTCCGTTCAGCACGTTGTCGTGGAAGCTGTTCCGGCGAGGATCAGAAGCGAGTTGGGTTTGCGGTTGCGTCCGGAGCATGGACGACTTTTGTTGCTGATCGGGCAGGCTGCTGTTGCTGCCGCCATTCGAGGCGTACAAGTGGCCAACACTGGCCATACCGGAGCCCGAAGGGATGGCAGAGACCTGCGATTGCGACGTCTGCTTCTGGTGCTGCTGAGACGAGTTTCCGGCCGGCCGCCGGTATCTCTCGGGTGAAGGCCGAGCGGAGGTCGCTTGGGTAAAGGACAGTTGTGGTGCGGGTGCGGAGCCCGTCAGATAGGCGGACTGGGGACGCGGCGTTGCGGAAACACGACGAACGCCTTGGCCTGGCAGTGCAGAGTCGTCGCGGCTGCCAGCATATCGGTTGGCTGCGGATGTGCCGGTGGACAGGTTGGTCGTGGAAGCGCTGGCAGGTTGGCGGTTGATCCGGGTGAGGCTTGCAGCACTATCGAAGCTCTGCATTCGGGGCAGCTGAGGCGCGGTGGTGGGGGTCCGAATGGCGCCGGCCTGGACGTATTGTGGCTGCTGTTGCTGCGGCTGCCATGCGTTTGTCGTGTGAAGGCTTGGGGTCGATGTGAAGGCGTACGGCTGGATCGGGGCTGTGGCCGAGCGGTACAGCACGGGAGCGGCTCCCATGTTGTTGGGTGTTCCGTAGAAGCTGGTCCGCGGCTGCTGGGCAGCACCGTACGGAGAAGGACCCTGGTTCTGGGGAGGGAGCATGCCACCAGCGGACGACGGCCGTGTTTGAAGCATAGTTAATGTTCCAGTCTGTTGATGGTAGCCTTGGACCAAAGCAGCCATATTACTCGAGGGTGCCTAGACAAAGAAACGAGTCTGAGGGAGCACTGTCGGCAAAGGTCAGTACAGGACGTTCATTGATAGGTACGGCAGCAAGTCAAGAGTGTACGAGAATGGGTTGTATGAGCAAGGCAACTGCGGGTAGGATGGAAGGACATTGTGTAGTGAATCACCAAAGATAGGGTAGGAGATCAACGTGTCTGGCCGGGAAGCTAGAAAACTGCCTTTGTCTTCAGACACTGCGTTGTATGTAGGTGAAAACGAGTCTGTTTGTCTTAAAACCTCGCAACAAGAGTGTGTCTGGTTCTCTATTCTCGGGCTCAAGAACAAGAGACCATGAGCAACCCTCCAGGAAAATGAAAGGCGAAGCGAGAAAATTTACGGCGTTCGATGGGCTGTGAGTGTGGCAAAACCGTTTTATCGGTGAAAGAAACGTGTGAATTGTAGGGCAACAGGAGCGGCGAAACGGGTAGAGGGCATGTCACCGGTAGGATTGTAGGGGGGTGTGTGGGAAAGACGAGGGACGTAGGATGTAGGACAGAACTAACAGGTCGGGTTGAATCGGTGGTGGCTGTCCGACAGCGTCGACGAAGGCGACGTTCAAATGCAACCGGTCCCGGTCATTCAGATCTAGGAGTCGAAAGAGGACGATAGGAGAGGATGGTTTATGCGAGAAAAAAAAGAGTACGTCGCCAGGTGGCTCTGTTGATTTGGATTGTTGGGTGGCGTACTCGCTCGTACGTCGTAGGAGAAGAGGGAATCGAGGAAGGAAGTTCGAAGATACGAAAACAGAGCGATATGACGGCCAAGAGAAGACCGGTCAGGTAGAAGAGGATGAGGGCGTTCGAGCCGTGCGAGATGAAGGCGAAGAAGCCGGTCGATCGAAGCGAGAAGATGAGTCGAGATGCCAGAACAGAAGAAAGAAAGCGATAGAGAAGGACGGAAGACGACGCAAGGACCAAAAATCAACAAACCCCCAAAAAGACCGTAGAAGCAGCGGAAGACGTAGCTGGCAGACGAGAGAACCAAAAGACAAGAAGAAACGAAAGAGAATGAAGAAAAAGGAAGAAGAAAAGAGCGGCGGACAGGGCAAGACAAACGACCCCGGTTGCTCTCCTCTAGCCAGAGAAGAAGCCGGGCGAGAAAACGAGAGAAGAGAAGACGAGCAAAGACGGGAAAGGAAAAGAGAAGACGAAGACGAAAGACCGAGAAACAGAAAAGAAGAGGAAGGGAAAAAAGGAGACGACCAGGGACGCGTGTGGGTGGCACGGAGGGGGGGAAAGCAAGTGAGGTCGACAAAGAACGAAGAAAAGGAGAAGCAAAAGAAGACGGAAGACGTGACAAGGGGAAAAGAGACGAGACGACACGACGGGGAAAGGAGAAGAGGGTGAGAGAAGCAAACCCAGCAGCAGGCGACACAGGAGGAGGGACAGACAGGGTGGAGAGAGAGACTGGAGCAGGCCAAAACACACCCGTTAGGTTAGTCGGCTGCACGCCAGGAGCCAGAGAATACGGGAATGAGAAAATGAATGGGGGCTGCTGCTGCAACAATGCAACCTGCTACTGCGACTACAACAGGCTTGCGTACGGAGTATGTCTGGGAATTGGGGGGAGGGTGGGAGGAAAGAAGCGAAAAGGGGGGCGTGAGGCCAAAAAAAAACGATGGGATGCTTTTTGGGGGGGTTAAGAAAAAAAACCGAGGCAAAAGAAAACGGTAAAAATGATAGGGGAGCAAAATCAAGAAGAAACATGAAGAAAAGCGAGTGCTTAGAAAGAAAAAAGAAAAAAAAAGGACAATGGAAAGTGAAGACAAAAAAGAGAGCAGAGGATAGGAAAGACAAGATGTAGATGGCGAACCAAAAACGAACGACGGGAGGCAAGAGCGAGCGCCAAACAAACTGGAAACCTTCGATAAAATGGCTTCTGCGAGGAGGCGCTGCGCCCAGGAAAAGCAGGAGGCAAGGAAGGAGCGGCAAAGGGGTGTCGAAAGTGGTCGAGAGGTGGGTGGTGCAAGGAAGGGCCGGAGATCGAGGAAGGCGCTACGCTACGGCGAGTGGATGGGGCAGTTACGAGAAAACGAGAGAAGCAAGAGAGAAGGGTTGTGTGGAGCTCTTTCCTGCTCGAAGATAAAAGAAAGACATGCGCCAAAGGGGAAAGTGCAGGAACGGGTTCTGGTGTGGTGCCTGTGGTGCCTGTGGTGCCTGTGGTGCCTGTGGTGCCTGGAGCGTCAGGGCAGGAGGCTGTTGGACAGAAGGGATCTTTCCTCTTTGCCCCTCACTGCCAGCCACTGTAAGTTGCTGCAGCCCGCTGCAGGCTGCTACAGAGTGATTCCAGGGGCCTCTGGAGATTTGCACGCTAGCGAGCGATGCGAGATGCACCAAAGAGGGAAAGACCAGGTTCCAGCTAAAAAAGCACAATACAGAGCACGGAGCACGGAGCACACAAAGAACACATGCGTGTCTCTGGTCAATTTGGGCCTGGCCAAGTCCAATTTTGGCTTGCAGGAGAGACAGCTTGCAGATATTATTACCACCACAGCCGCACGTCGCGAAACGGATACAGGACAATGAATTGCCCCAGAGAGCACGCTAGGCACCAAAAACGCCGTGGCCAGCCGTTTCGCTGGTTGGCCCTGGAGCTGCCCGGAAACAATGAAAGGCGCAAACAAAAACGAGCACAGGGCGAGCTCCTGATTCGATTTGATTTACGATGCGCTTTGCTTGAGTAGGACAGCTCTTGCTTTTAGAATGCTTTGAAAGAGAAAAAAAAAATGAAAAAAGGCCGTCCTTTAGTGAGAAAAGGCGGGCAGATACTTATCCGGCTACAAGAATCAACATACGGAGTACGGCGTGAGATACTCTTTCACACGAACTTCGGATAGACAGGATGGCCAAATGCAATGGCCAAATGCAATGAAGATGAGGCTGCGCAGGGGGGAAAGGGGGAGGATCCGGCCTGTCCTGTCTTGGCCTGAGCTGGCCACTGAGCGGAGGAGACAGGGACGCCCCCAAATTACACTGGGCAAATATTACCACACAGGTAAGATACATACAAATACGACGTAAGTTACATGCACGTTGCCACACCAGAAGTCAACTTTGCGAGAGAACCTTTTTCATATTTCCCTCTTTGCACCATCAAATCAAATGAGGTCCCGTTTTCCTGTTTGTCTTGCTCCCGTTGACGTTGAGGTTGAGGTGGAGGCTGTCTCCCTTCTCCCTTCTCCTTTTCTCAGATGCTTCTGGTGCCTTTCTTCCTTTTCTTCCTTTTTTTCCTTTCTTTCCTTTCTCTTCCCCCTTGGCCGCCTGCAGCAGGGATCAGCAGTAGGCTCGTGTGCAATGGGCGTTGTGCCTGTGCGTGGCATGGATACAAACGCCAGGAACAGCACGATGGGCATAAAAACAAACCCCCCAAGAAGCCAAAATAAAAAAAAACACAGCAGGTCTCCGTATGAACGTATCTTACTTACTTGTATCTCACAGACAGAGCGCGCCATTGCAAATGCCATGTCCCCTTGCCCGTGCATGTGTGTATTTCCGTGTTGTCTGACTATGAATACGACAGGCTCCGTTCGGACTACGACCTACGCCAGCGACGGTTCGTCCTTTTGTATGGAGCCGTGCGTCAGCCGTCCTTTCAGTGAGTGACAAGGACAGGGTTGCGCCCTTCCGGTGGTGTTTTCTTGTTGTGTCTTGCCCCGTGGCATTCTCCAGGTTTTCTGTTTGCGGACAAGAGATGCGTTACAATCTACGACGGCCCGACGTGTGACAGGCCCGGCTCTCTCCTCCAGAAGCGCATATCGCCATTACAACGTGCAGGTCAGAGCCCGTAGCATCGGATGCATCAAAGCAAAGTGATATTTGCCCCTTTGCTGCACATGTCGATGCAAACAGAAACGCCGTGTTGGTAAAAAAAAGACGGCAAACGGTCAGCCCAGGTTTCTTGTTCAAGCAATTTTTGTTATGTTCTGTCAGATGCGTCGTCCAGGATAGGGGCATGAAAAGGATTAAGCATCTTGCCCTCCTCCAATGTAACATAAAATAGCACAGGCCCTGGGTGCTGGCCAGGCAGTGGCTTGAAAGAACACGGTTCGCTCCAGGGAGCCCCATGGCGAAAGCAAAGGCCAGGCCAAACGCCAAGGAACCGCGAAATAGGGGACACTCTTTGCGGTCCTCGCTGACCCAGCATAAGTTCCCTGATGCGGGGGATTGCCACTAAATATATCTTTGCTTTTATTCTTGTATCAAGGGACGGCCGGGCATTAATGATGGCCTGGTATGAATACTGCGCAGCGGCCAGGGAAGTTGGTGAATTTAATCAAAAAAGCACAGAGGCGTCTTCCCGCGCAGAAGATAGGCCAGGCCAGGCCCCCTCGCCAGCCTGCAATTCAATATGCAGGCGAGGCAAAACGTCTTTTTTTCTGCGGTTCTCTCCCGCGTTTCCCTTTTCCCTCTCGCCAAACGCACCAAGACGAGCCAAGGACCGAGATGTCCCTTCCAACAGCCATCGCCGGGCCACAAAAAATGACGAAGCGGAGAGGAAACAGAGACAGAGAATCCAAAGAAAAGCGTTAAAAGGCACGCCGGCCTTGGCATGCCCGTGGCTAGATTGTCGCTTGCTCCTCCTCACGAGATGCGTCGCGTGGGGAGCCACGCAGTAGCCGGGGGGAGGGGGGTCTAGTGTACGAAGTGGGCGAAGTGGGTGTGGTGCTTCTGGTGGCGGGCACGTCGCGGCCGGGGGAGGCACGCCGGGACGCAAAGGGGAAAGAAACAACGAGCGATCACTCCAAAAGATAGGACGACAACATATCTTACGACGCTGGCAGGCTGACAGGCGGGCTAGAACGGGGAACGACGAAAAGCCAAATCGACGCGGCATGGCAGTCCACAGGCAGTCGTAAAAGGGGGTTTCTCATCGTGGCCACCCCCGATCTACAAACAGAGAACAAAAAACAAGTATGGAGAAACGCAAAAAGGGGAACAAGGGGACCACCGCACCAGGTCGAAAGAGGCAATTGCTAAATTGCGAGGAGCGGGGGTGTGGGCGGAGACTGAGAGAGACAGGAAAGGCTGTGCGTACTCTACTCGCAGACGCAGCGCGATGGGACGGGCGCCGTATCTGCAGGGGAAAATAAGACCCTGACAACCCAACAACCAAGAAAGAAAGAAAAGAGGACCAAGAAAAGAAACCAAAACAACCTGGCGGCGGACGAAATAGAGAGCAGCACGGACGGACGTTTCGAAGGATAGGCAAAGCAAGAAGAGCTGCAGGGCGAAATGAGATCGTCCGCGAGAGACATCAACACGAAGAAAATAACACAAGGAATAAAAAGAAACGAGAAAGAAAAAAAGAAAAAGAAAAAAAACAGCAGCTGCCAGAGCAGCCAGACCAACCAGGATGAAAACAAAAGAAAGCAAAGAGAAGGAAAAGCAGCCGGGCCTATTTTGTCAGCGAGAATGACGTGTGTCGAACTGACTGTTGGGAAGCCTGAGGAAGCGGCGCTGGTTTCTCAACTTGCTTGACCTCGTATTTGTCTATGCAAGTATTCTTGTGCGCTGGGCCTTTGTCTGCTTGGGTAAACAGGAGAGACGGCGAGCGTCGTAAGATAAGTGACTTTCTCTCTACATGTCGCACCGCCCTCGTTTTCTGCTTCTCTGGTAAGATACGTCGTACTCCTGTGCTCAGGCGCATTTTTAAATGTTTATTTAATTCGCCGGCATGGTATGGGAAATACGGCACAGAGTGCAGAGCGGAGGTTATCGTGCTGGATTTCTTTACAAAATAAGAGCAGAAAAGAAACGCAACGACGGGACGGCTGGCGGGAGCAGTGGAATGGTACGGCATGCGGAGGACAGGGCGACGCGTCGTGGTAAGAATTACCTGTGATTGGTCCCGGCCCGGGGGAAAACAGTGCAGACGTAATATTATGATGACGAGGGAAGGAAAGAAAAGCAAAGAAAGACGAAGAGCACAAAAAATAGGGGGAACTAGGGGGAACTGTCCTCAAAACGGTCGCACGCGCATCAACAACACCCCAACCAACGCACGCCCGGCACGGCTGCATCGAATTCCCATCCACTTTACGCGTTCTCCCTGCGCCTCTCGTCCATTTTCCTTTTTTTTTTTCCTTTTTTTTTTTTTTTTTTTTTTTGCGAGCAATGTGGTCCCCTCCGTTATCCTGGTAAGAGGGGTTCCTTTTTCAGTGAAAACCCAGTGGACACGCCACCTACTTCGTACGTCGCCCATCAGCAAGGCTGGGGGGCAAGGACTTGACAACTCCGAGACGTTCTTTCGTGCTGCCAGTCCCAGTTTTGCAGCCTGTTTTGACCCTTTTCTCGTCTTTTCCCCCATCGCTGTTTGTTAGCGCCTCTCCGCTTTGGCTTCGCCTTGCTCCGCAGAGGAGCCCATCGACGCCCGTTTGCTCCCTTTGTGTGCGAATTATGTAGTGGCCGCCGATAGCCTCTCCTCCTTTTCCTCCACCTCCCTAAGCAGCTAAGCTCCCCCTCGCCCTCCCTGGTCTTCATCATAAAGAGCTCAAAAAGGCACTAAATATAGGACGGAAAAGCTGGGCGTTTGACGATTTCTTGTCGACGTCGTCTATCGCCGTTTCTGTGTGTTCTTTTTAGTGGGATGTGTAGTCAGGCTGCTCAAGGATCGTGGGTGGAAAGCTGAAACTTTGAAACGACGCCGTTTTGAGCACGGCCAGCTCTTGCAGCAAGCCACATACACCCTCGCAGGTCGTGTTTGCGTGTTTACTCTTACTCGTAACCTCGTGTATCTTGTCTCGAAAGTTCAAGTATGTGCAGGCCCAGCGGCAACAATCGACAAATCTCTGGAGCAGCGATCCAAGGCGGGGAAAATCGTGCCCTGCCCAGACAAGAAGGAAAAAAAGACAAAAGACCCCTCAACATTTCCCCCCCTGTTCTATCCCTGTTCCTTTTTGTTTTTAACCAGGGCACAACCAACAGCAATCGGCTTGCTTCCTTCCCTCTCCGTTCCTCTTTTCCCTTCGACCAGTCACACAGTACTCCGTAGCTCTTTCCCAGTTCTTTCCTTCTTTCGTCCCAGGGGACTTTGATAGTGCCGGTTCCTGATCCACCTTCCTCTTCTTCTCTTTTTTGTTTCCTTTCCTCTACGGAGTACGCCATACCTCGTTCCTTCTTCCCCTTCGTTGCCTTTCGCCCCTTCCCGAATTCTCATGTGCTTACCCACCCTAGCACTGTGCCCACATCCCACTCCTACCTTCGAGCCTTCCTTCCCCCATGCTCCGTGTCCCGTAGTGGGGTAGTGCTTTGCGTCACCGTCTTTCCCGCCGCATATGTACATATATGTCGTACGCCAATGATGCTACTCGCCAGAAAATACCAGCCAAGATCTTTCATCGCCCTGCCCGGTCCCTCTCTTATCCGCAAGCCTGCCTTTCCTGCCTCTGTTTTTTTGTGACGCCGTCACATCAACAAAGGCTAGCGCAGCGCCAGGTGCAGGAATCATTTACCACCGCCGGCGAAGGCTACGGCGAGGAAGAGGAGGGCGAGGAGGGGTATTAGGGGCACTCTTCGCCTCGTATCTCGTAAGCAGGCACATGTTTCTTTAGTCATTTTGTGTCTTTGCCGCAGTGAGCGCAGGTGCTTTATGTGCAGAGAGGCGAGAGGGAAAATGACGATTCAACAAGTCTCCATTCCCCATCGTCCGGGTCCATTCCTCTGCCATTCACACTCAGACACCGCAGTCTGTTTGCCTCTTGCCTCATCTCGTATCATCAACAAAGTTGCAAGATGCCCCACCTCTTGTGATTTTTTTCTTTATTTTTTTGTCTTTCCAATCCTCCTCTCCTCCCGGCATGCAGTACGGAGTACGACACCAACTTTCCCAAATCCTTGCCTCTGTTTTTCTTTAACCCATCCCCCATCTTCCCCTCTTGTAGAAGCTCTTGGAGGGTTTCCTTTTAAAAAATAAAAATAAAGGGGAAAACTGTGGCATGGTTTATCTCATCTCAGTCTTTTTCACCATTTTCTCGAAGATGTTGATCTTCTTGAACATATCCTCCTTCATCGTCTTCTGATAATGGCGGTGAGAGGAGGGACGTCCCATTACACCCGCCCGGGTCAATAGGGAAGGTGGTGTACTCGTCGAGCTCGGAAGAACACAAAACAAAAAATGACGAAAATGATGTAAAAAAAATTGTAAAAAAAGGAAGCGTCGTTGCACTGCATACGAGCAGGGCGACCAGCGATCCGACTCCAGCGCAACATAGTCCGTGTTCTTTTTCTCTTTTCCTCGCCTTTCTCCTTTGTCTTCTTTGTTTCTTTCTTTTCTTTCTTTGTTGTCTTTGCTTCTGTCCTCGTCAAAAATACGCCGCCCGTGTGCGTACATTGTGCATACGTACTCCGTACTCTATCTCTTTTCCCTCAACTCGTGCTACATGAACGGCGGGTGCAGACGCGCGCGGGCCACAAATGAAGACCAAAGTGCTAAAAGCAACGCATGACATTGAAAGGAAACGAAAAGAACCGTGAGGGAGTTTCTATCTTCCTTTCTTAAAAAATAATAATAATAAAAGGATGCCCGCGATGCAGAAACGTGCATTAAGCTAGCACAAAAGGTTGGCAGCCAACCCCCTCGCCGTCACACCGTCGCGCCGTCAGGTTCATGCCAACGGCGGCCAACAAGAAAGGACGAACAGCGTGGGTGGGAAGTGTGCATGGTTGCAGATATGGCTCGTCGAGGAGGGGAGGGCCAACGAGGAACGGGCGGCAAGGCAGCCAACGGGCGAGGTTCGGTGTTTTCCGCTGTGTCTCAATTCTCTTCCAAGTCTGCCTTCACTTTGGTGTTGCCTATGATCCGAGAGTGATCACGAGATCCGAAAGACTTTATATAAAGACAGCCCCTTTATCTCGAGCCCGTATTCGTACACATGATATGAAAAAAGTGAAAAGGCTTGCTGCCGTCCAAGACAGTGAGGGGAAACAATAAGACGAAAGAGCAGGCAATAGCAAGCAATAGCGGGGCTAGTAAATATCGAAAATAGAGTTGAAGAGCTCCAAAATCAAAATCAAAAGCCTGCTGTTAAAATCACACGGCAGCGCAGATAGTCGTGAGCCCCCTTCTGGCTAACGTTTTTAGGGGCTTTTGTTTATCTTTGTATTGGCTTTCTCCTTGTTTTCGAATCTTTGTTATATTTAAAAAAATCAAAAACTTGAATGTCCAACATCGGTATTCCAATTAGAAGCAGCGCAAATATATATATATATACTCCGAGTGTACAATCAAAACGAAAATAAGAAGAGATAGATAAAAAGAGAAAAATAAACAAACGTTTCTATTCTCCCTTTTGCCTATTAAAACTCCTACAATCGTCTTTGCAAAATCAAAAGGCTTTCTTTCAATGATCTCATGCTCCATGAGAATAATAAGACTACTCTACGAAAAAGCAACATGTTTCACGTTTGGTATTTGGCCATGCGTAAGAGAGAGATGTGGCTAATACTAGCGCAGCAATAATAGGAGTGAGAAGAAGTCGCATGAAACAAAAACACACGGGAAGCGGGACACTGCATTTGATATGTTGGCCTCTCCAATGGCCATCTGCTTATTGTAAGGCATATGAGACGGCCCAGCAAGCCAGCATCCCTTGTCCCTGTCGTTTTCAAGTAAATGGAAAAGGAAGGGAAAGAATAGAGAAAGAATAAGGTAGAACAGAGGAACGGAAAGAAAGATGACGACAGCTTTTTTGAATTGCCATATGAGCCTATTTTGGGCATTTTTGCGGGGTGTACAAATCCTCAATGCAAATTGCCGAGTGTTGCCATTTCTCATTTCTGTGTTGTTGACTGGTTCAAGCGTGTTCGTCGGCGACTTTTAAGAGGAATGCTGAGCCTCTAGAAAAAAAAGAAACTCGACGTATGAGACAGGTGAGGAATGAACAAACGAACAATGGATTGGCCTAACGGTGAGCTCACAATGGTCAATGAGGGACCACGCGTCCACGGCAAGAAAAAAAAACATAAGCCACATCCTTCCAAGACACATCAATCTCACTGCTTTTCTTTTCAGTCGCATTCGATTGTCGTTTTTTGACCGAAGCTTAGTTGGTCTCACCGCCCCCTCCGCATCTCCCCTACTTCTCTCCCCTCTCGATTCTCGGTGTCTGGCTTTGTAATACGAAGCTCTCAGTAGTTTTGCATTTAACTCACTTCCATAGGTCCTTTGGTATTTTGCGGCGGTGGCTGTGATAAACGGTGGTGGTGTTGATTGTGGTGTTGATGGTCTCCCTAACGGTCGCACATTATTGCTATCACGTGAAGGCGCGACGCCTCGAAAGGGGATAGGTAGCCGTAAAAACGCTCGAGGCCACGATGGGGGTCACCGCCCTAAATTTAAAGTTCCACTGTGGGGCAGGCAGGCGCAACCGTCAACGTCAAACGTCAACCTCCTTCCTCAATGACGTCTGCCTTGTCCATCTTTTCAACGACATGTAAAATACGCAATTTTTGTCCCTACTCACGATCTAGACACTCAAATGTACCCCGGACCAATGCCTAGGTGACTGGGTTGACCGCAAACCACACCCTCACAATGGTTGGCGTCCCTCGAAGCCGCGGATGCCTGCTGTGCGTCCGGCGCCGGGTGCGCTGCGACGAGGGCCGCCCCGGATGCGCCAAATGCGCCACGTACGGTGCCGAATGTCCGGGCTACGACCGGTCGCTCAAATTTGTCTCGGGCAAGCACCAGGTGCGGAAACGGGGACAGGGCAGCAAGGATCGCGAACCGGCACCGGCCGATCTCGTACCAACCTCTGCTTCTCCGCACCCAGAAAGCGACAGCAACAACTATAGCAACGACCATGGCAGCGGCTACATAGACTACAACAACAGCAATGGTATCATTGTGCCCCTTTTTGTCGAGCTGACTGCATCTGCGTACAAAACTAATAACGCCTCATCCTCTGCCATCACCATTCCTCCGCACTTGCGTGACTGTCGCGCGGCGTACGTCAACACGATCCTCGAGATGATCAACATGGACCGCCCACCCAAAGAGGCTCTCTTTTACGGATCTTGGTTCCGCCAGGTGCCGTCCCGGCTCGGGCGCAAGGTCACGCTCGACAGCGCCGTGTGCTCGCTGGCTATGCATCTGCTGGGCAAGTCGCGCGGCGACGAGAACCTGGTCGTGCAGAGTCGGCAGCTGTACGGCCAGTCGCTGGTGGCGCTGCAGACGGCGCTCAACCACCCGCACGAGTGGCGCTCGTCCGAGACGCTGTGCACGACCATGGTCATGTGCCTGTTCGAGTTGTTTGCCGACACGTCAGGCACGTCCATTGGCTGGCTGCAGCACTCGAGCGCCGTCGCCAGCTTGATGCAGCACCGCGGCACCGACGGGTTCCTGGAGCCGTGGGACCGCGCCATGCTCTTCTCGTTCCGGTCCATCATAATCATGAACGCGCTCTTTACGGGGCGCGACTGTTTTTTGGCCAAGAAGAAGTGGCAGCGCCTGCTCAGCAGCAAGCTGGAGGGCGTCGCCGTGCCCCTCAACGACGCCTTCCCGGCCGAAGCCGTCGCCATCATCGACAAGCACGTCGCCCACCTCGCGTGCCTGCCCAACATCATGCGCCAACTCTGGACCATCCGCGAGACTCGCCAGCACGGCCTGCCGGTCGACCCGGCGCAGGTCGCGATGCTGCAGCGCAACGCCTCCAGCCTGTACGCCACTTTTCGCGCCTGGTATGCTGCGGCCGCCCGATTTTTAGGGAACCCCGTGTTCGTCGAGGTGCCATCCGACATGCCCGATGACGCGCCGGCCTCACCGTATGCGACGGTGCTCGAGTACACGAACTCCTGGACCGCCAGTATCTATCTGAGCTACGTTACGTCCATGCTTGTTATTCAAGAGAGCCTCAACCAGTGCGCTGGCGTTCGCACTGAAGCTGCTGCGGCCCAGGCCGAGGCCGAGGCGAGTGTTGCACGGACTACGACGACGGCGTTAGGGTCCACAAGTGGTCGCACAAGCACCGCGACTGAGACGGCTGCTGCGTCACCCACTACCGCCACTAGCAGCGGCGCCATGCACGACAATCTTGGCACGCTGTTTGTCCCTTCTCCGTCTCCCCTCTCGTCTAGAAACTCAGGTGGCGACTCTGTCTACTCGCCCACCCGGTTTTCTACCTTCTCGACCGATCCCTGCGACGTACTCCAGCTACAGGACACCGACGCGCCCTCCTCGTCCGCACGTCCGTTCGAGGCGTGCAACCGTCACCTGTGCCGCATCATTTACCGCTCGTTTGAAAAGCTCGGCGCCGGCCTCATGGGCCAGTACCGCATCGGTTTCGCCATGCGCGTGGCCTACGGGTTTGCCGACGTGCCGACACAACTGTGGATCCGCGCCCTGCTGGACCGCTCTGTCAAGACGTTTGCATCCTCGCGGTCTGACACCTATCCGGCGCCCGAGCCCAACGAGTTCAACTACAACTGAGGCGACTTTGAAGAAGAAGAGAAATAAATTGAGTCGCTTTCAATAAAATCCATGACGAAAAGAAACAAAGAATTACTCAGGACCGAGTCCTTACAACACCAGCTTGCTCACAATAAACTGGAGCGCCTGCGTCCCGTTCCGCTTCCCGTACCCCTCGTGGAAGTTGGCGTCGGTGCCGTTGGCGCAGAACGGATCGGGCGAGTCGCAGTACGACTGGATCCGCGTCTGGTACAGGGGGCACGCGAAGCCCACCGGCCGTGCCGCAAACCCGGGTGCCGTCGCATTTCCCACATTGTACGGCAGGCCCGCCACGTGCCGTGGGTTGCCCATCATGATGATGGCCGCCACATTGTTGCCAATCGCCAGCTGCACCAGCGGCGGCGTCGCCAGCAAGCTGTTGCCGTCCGGGCCGCCGCAAAAAGCGTTGTCCATGATCTGCGCGCCCTGCGAGTAGCCGTGCATCACCAGCACCGTCTCGGGGCACTGCACCGCGAACTGTGTCACCTGCGCCAGCACGGCCAGCACGCCCGCCGTCACGCTCAGGCTGTAATTTTGGTTTGAGTTGCCAGCGGCCGGGTAGACAATGGCCTCGGACGTCGTGCCGGGAAACGCCTTGGTGATGAGGTCGACGAGGGTTTGGGCGGCGCCGAAGCCGGGTGGCGCGGTGGTCTCGCGGGCAGCAATGACATGCAGCAGAGGGCAGACGAGGGGTGCGCTGGCGTTGTTGGCTTGTGCTGCCCCAGCAGCAGAAGAAGCAGGTGTTGCTGCAGAGGACAATGCCGCACCGGCTGCTAGTAGCACCGATGTGATTCCTGTCCTGGCCTTCATTGCTAATGTTGTTTTGTGGAGAATAAGGCAGCGAAAAGCGCCGAGAAGGCGAGTCGAGTGATTCGAATGGTTCGAGAACAAGAAGGTGAACCACGCCACCCAATTTGTTGATATCGATATTGAAGGCGTCACGAGACAGGATAGGCAAGCCAGAGTAGTACAAAGGCCCGTGCAGAAATAATTTTGTCTGTTCTGGAAATAACAAAAGAATTGTTGATTCTTGAGTTGTTGGCTATTGACAATGTCTGATGCAGGATGAGAATGGAAAGGAAGCGGTGACTAACTACCCCGTGTCTTGGCATATATTTGTGAAGTCGTCTTGCTCAAATGGAAGGACGGGAAGGAAGGGAAGGAAGACAGAGAGACGGTCTTCTTCAATATGTTTCTCTGGTCTTCGCCCTGGTCCCTCCCCATTCCGGTCTTCTTCATCGTCGCTCTTCCTGACTATCCAGTCTTTTCAGGCAAAGGGGCCATTCAAGAGGGAAAATCGTACAATGAACAGAGCCGATGGAACGGGGAGAAGAACCAAAAGAACAGATGTAGTGTAGAGAGGAAGAATATCAAACGACACAGGGCTAATTGCAGTGCGGAGTATGGTGTAGGCAACGGCCCTGTAGCCCGTGATGGCCTCTTGCTCGACCTGTATCTGTGCGCCACCGTACCACAACGTATAAAGGTATAAGGTCGATCAAGTCTCCATACGAGCAGGGCACGGGGGTGAAAATACTGAGCAAATGGCCGTACTGTAAGGAAATAAAGGGCTGCATTCTTGATCGTCGTCGTCGATCACGCGGCGAGGACGCTACAGGCAAAACAGGATGAAAGGAAGAAGGGGATGGAAGCTTCACTTGCACGGACGGAAGCTGCAAAATGCATCGTGTAAATGCAAAAGGCACAGCCATCTTCGTCCATTCTTTTGTCTCTTGATCTCCTCTGTTTTGTGTTGTTATGAAGCAACATTTTGCTTCGGCTACAACGCCCACAGCCGATAGTTGAGGACAACAAAAATGATCGCCATGCCCGAAACGTGGCGATGCATGGGATGGGGAGCGCAGACTGTTCTCTCGTGCCCTGACTGTAACTCAAGAAGAAAGATTTGGAGAGAGAATTGTGAAGCGAAAAAATCACCGTAAGGAAAATAAAAAAATTATCAAAATAAAAGGAACTGAAACGCGCGGCCGAACCACGGCGTGATTTGAATGTGAATGGTAATCCTCCGAGAACCTTCCCCTCGATCTCGTCTCCACGTCTTGGCTCTCTTTTGTATTTTCTTCGAGTGCCCGCAACTGTTTCTGTTACTTTGTCCCCAAGAAAGAAAATCACGAGAATAATCCACGAGAGTCTGCATGCCTTCACACAGAATGCAGAACACGCTATGTCTTGAAGTTTTTCTCACAATTGTGGCTATTACGTAGAAGAAACAAAATGAAACGCCCTCAAGGCAGGTAAGACAGCATGCCACAAAACATGGAGAACATTACCTTCTAGAACCGTAAGAATGCCCTCGGAAAGAACAAGCCAAAATTGGCGAGAAAAGGAGAGTCTATGGATAATTAGTAAATAATAATAAAAAAGTAAAAAAGAAAAGGTTAAATGAAAAGAGACACGCTATTGTACGCTGTGTATACGTAGACCTACAACCCCACAATCGTCTCTCCATTCAGATTACACAGCGGCAGTGCAGACGATACACACGATACACACGATGCACATCAAGCAACGGAAAGCCTTCGGAGGTCCGGACCAGTGCAATCACCCACTCTCTTTCTCTCTCCCTTACCGACATTCGTCTTGCGTCATCTTGTGGTGACCTTGAAACGCAGGCGTTTTCTCGCCCTGGCACACGATGCAGAAAAGGAATAGGGCACTGGTCTTTTATTTGTAGAGAGATACATTGTGCACCCGATTGCGTGGCCTCTGTTATTGGCGTGCTCGATCAATCAAGTCAAATAAAGATACCGGAATAAAACTGGCAACGATGGACATTGGCATTGACGAACGAACGCAAACACGCGATGGGGAGTATTATGTAATTAAATTCAAAATCACAACGAGCAACAAAACTCCGACAACAGAACAGACGGCGCTTTGCTGCAGTGCCTCTCACAGAGACGGGACGGGATAGAACAGGAACAAAACGGACACCAAAGGCACCCAGGCGACAAGACTCCAACCCGAAGATGACGGTATCGGCCGACCCGGGCCTCCGTTTTTGGCGCCATTGCCGCTTCCTCCCCCGCTATCACCACCACCACCACCACCACCACCACTACCACTGCTGCTGCTGCCCATGATCAGCACGGCCTGGCCCGGTGCACTGTCGTCGTCGATGCTGCAAACGGCGTTGCAGCTTCCACCGCCACCGTTTGCGTCCTTCTTTGAGGCAGCATCCGTGACCCTCGACGACAAAGCAGCATTCGTCGCCGTCGCATTGTACAGCACCTCCCACCATTGGATCTGCAGGTGTGCCTCCGTGCCCGGCGCCATGGTACCCGTCCACTTGCTGCCGTCGCTCCACGCGTTGATGTGAATGCTCGTCGGGTCCCGCGGCGTCTGGAACGAAATGTTGGCAATCTGCTGCCCGTTGACGTACCACGTGCTCTGCCGCGGTGTCCAGTCTAGCCGGTAGACGGCCCAGTCGTCCCAGCCGAGGCCGTCCGGAAGCGTCACGTTCTGTGTCGCCGCCGTGATGATCTCGCCCTTGTCGTCGAGTGACGGCTGGTTGGTGCACTGCACGTGGTCGCGGGGGTATTTGGTCAGGACCTCGAGGTCGACCTCTTGGACGAGATCGCCACCACCCGAGCCTGCCGCCGCCGCCGACGACGACCCGTCCCGGTAGGTAAACATGCCCATGCAGCCGCCCGGGTCGCCAATGGTGCGCGCCATCATGCGCATCGACAGGAAATGAAACGTGTCGTTTTGCGTGACGATCTCGGCGGCCGACTGGAACGCGCTGTGGCGGGCGGTGCGCAGGGTCAGCCAAGTGGCCGAGTTGCTGGCCGCGTCCGAATTCTTCTCAATGTAAATGTTGTTGAGCGAGTTGATGCGCAGCACCGAGGCATTGGCTGCGCTGTTGTTCCAGTTCTGCGACTGCCAAAACGTTGTAAAGTTGCTGCTGTTAAAATAAGAGCTTGTGGCCGGTGCGATGGTTGTGTTGCCCGCGCTTGGTAGCAGCGGCGGTGAGCTTTGATATTGGGCGAGGCTGCGGAAATCATAAAATGTGTGGTGTGCAAAGTACGCCGTGTCGGAGCCGTTGGTGACGAAGCAGTCGCATTTGGAGTCGTCAACGGCGACGGGAGTAGCCTCGAGGAAAAGGGGCGATACCACATCGCCGGCGGCTGCACATAAATAAGGTGATGAAGAGATCGATAGGAAAAGAAGTGCTGATGCTAGAGACATTGGCCGCTGCCTATGGCTCTGGAGAGCCATAGTCGTTTTCCTGAAGGCGATGACTCTCGTGACAGCTCGACAGCTAATGCTCTTGTGTTCTTTGTCGTAGCTACTGTGCTATAGTCGATTATCGTGTGGCAGGATCTGGTCTTGTGCGTCTCGGGATGCCGTTCGATGCCTTGTTACCTGCATGCGATCGCCCGTCTGTCTGATGCTCCGATGCTGCGTAACCACGAGGGTGGAGGGCCCGATGGAAGGCTCCAGGGATATTCCTGTGATGCTATCCAATGGGAATATGTTTAGGGGATATCAAAAATGGCAGAGATGAAATGGAGAAAAAAATCAAAACAGAAAAGAAAATCGAAACGGAGAGCAACAAAGAGAGGTAAAACGAGAGGATACGTAGAAACAAGAAGTTGCGAGGCTTCCCCAGGAAAACAAAAAGAAAATGGAAACGAAGAATCAACCCGGTAGAAGCAGGGTCCTTATCTTTTTCAGTCTGCTTTCGTTTCTTCCTACATACTAATCTACGGACGGAAAAGGTTCTGTTGGGCAAAACAAAAGTCTAAAGATATACCAAGCCCTCGCCCCTTTGATTCTAGCTGGCCAGACCTTGGGGGAGGGGCTGACTCTGATTTCGATTGGACCTCGTCTTTAAATTAACATTGTAGAGTTCTCCTCATTTCTTTCCCCCGGGGAACGGTAATGGTAGGTTCGAAAAGGGAGATCAGCCTAAGATCCCCAGGATGTTTACTTTGGCCATCAACGTCTGAAAAACGCGTGGCAAAGGTGGACAGAAGATCCAAGTTGCTAAGACCCTCGTGGACCAATATCAATGCGTGGCCTGGTGATAATAAGACAAAAAATGGCTTGGGCTGATGAAAGCGGCAAAGAGCCGACGAAAAAGCAGAATCGTGGCAGCCTCTGGAGTCCAACGACCAACAGTGGTGGTGTTGGCTGGATCCTTTCTGTTTGTCTTATTTGCTCTTACTAAGATATTAGCAGCGCTTCTTCTACCTGTCATCGAGCATAAGCCGAGCAACCAAGAAAATACAATTCGAGAGCGGCCCAGCGGGAACGTCTCGGCACCTTAAAATTAGTACTGGGTGAGTTTAAAGGGCAATAGATAATGTCAGCGTCAAGGCCTGGCCAGGCTGCCGCCACATCTTTCCGCCCGGCCGCCTCTTTCTTTTTTGTGCCTGTCCCGTCGTCTGTTGGCCAGACCGTATACGTCAAGGACTTATTGCCTTATTTTCTCGCCCAGCACTCACAGCCCTCTTTTGAATTTATATTTTCATCTTATTTCCCGAAGCTTTATTTTAGCCAACAGAGGAAACAAGCTTGCCACCCGGTCAGGGAAGATCCAAAAATAGTGCGATAAGTTTTGTCTGGAAAGGACAAATGAGCGTCGAAAAGAGGGGGAAAAATGTAAAAGCAAAAGAAACCTTCTAGAGAAAGACGTAAATGAATCTTTAATCGTCTTGCTTCCCCAGAAACTTCATATGCCCTCCACACCTGCAAGTAATTGCAAGATATTGAATATGCAGGGACCGTGACAGTGGGAGTCACTAAATACCCGGGGGAATAAAAAGTACTGCCTCTCCCCCTTTTTGTTACCTACAGGAATATGCACTCTGGCACGTCCCGATACTGGCTTACGGTTGCATGCATCTTGTGGAGGGTTGCCAAGCTATTTCGGTAGTATTTATCCTCGTACATTCTTACTGTTTTCAGGTACAGATATTTGCTTAAAATACTGAACTGGCTGTCTATAGAGCTGGGGTTTCACAAAGAAAAAAAAATATCAAGACATGTGTATGTACTGGTGTTTTATTTACAAAATCAAAAACCAAATGTGCCAAATGCAAATAACGCGTGTGTGTTTGCGCCGGTTAAAAAATGTATTTCTCAAGAAGGAAAGAATGCGACTGTAAATTCAGAGTGGGAACAAAAAAGGCATTTACATGAAGGAATATGAACGGCACAATAAAAGAAAAAAAGAGGGTAAAAAAGGGCAATGTGCTGTTGCACGCACAAAGTAAAAAAAGAGATTGCTTGGTTTATCACATGTCACATCATCGCGTCTTCGTTTGTATTGACACAGTTCCCATCCCCTACAGGCTTGCCACGACCAGGGGCACAAGGTACTCCAGGTTGTAGGCCCACAGGTAGGTGGACAGCTGGTTGGAGAAGGCGGCACCCGTCCAGTAGGTCGAGCGGTAGCCCTGCAGCGCGTACAGGTCCTGGATGAAGCCGGCCTGCAGGTCCTCCTTGGTGGCGCGCATGTCCATGGGGCCGTGGCTGGACCAGGCGTTGATGGTCAGCTCGACGCCGTTGGTGGCAGGGATCGTGCCGGCGGCGGCCAGCTGCTCGAGGGCCTCCTTGGCCAGCGTTTGCGCCTCGTCGACCTCAAAGCCCTCCCAGCCGACGACAATGGCCTGGAACAGGCCGCCGCCGACGTACTCAAAGTAGTCGACAAACGGCGGCTCCGGGTAGGCAAAGTCGTTGCCGTTGGCGGCGGCGGCGGGCAGGTTGTAGATGAGGGCGTCGGTGGGCAGCGACGGGTGCGACACGAGGCCCGTGTTGACGACACTCCACGTGCCCTTGTTGAAGACCGCGGACTCGGTGCTGTCGGTCGCAAAGGGCGCCAGATTGGAGGCGGTGGGCTCAATGGACATGACCAAGCGCTTGGCCGTGACAATGGTGTAGTCGCTGGTGACCTGGTCCTGGACGAGCAGAGCGACGCCCTGGTCGTTGGCCAGGCGAAGCGACTCGGTGACCTTGGAGTTGAGCAGGACGGCGTCGCCGAGGATGCTGGCGACGGCGTCGTAAATGTCCTGGTTGCGGCCGGACGTGGGCACGAACTGGACGTCGGTGCCGAGGAAGACGGCGGCGGTCTGGGGGCCAAAAGTCTGCATGACGTAGAGTGTGGGCAGGTCGAGCATATCGGCCAGACCGGCACCAATACCGGCCCAGAGCAGCAGCATGGTGTCGTTCAGGCTGTACTTGACGGCGAAGTCACCGAAAGGCATCAGCAGGTCCTCGGGGATGTCCTCCGGCGCGGGCCAGTTGGCGTACGACGGCAGGAACAGGTCCTGGTACTGCGAGGCCACGTCGTAGTAGGCGCCCAGGGCGGCAAACTCATCCGTGATGCTCGGCGCGACGTAGTCGATGGTCTCACCGGTGGTGAAGTCGGCGTAGTACGGCGTGGTGGCGCCGAACGTCGGGCTCTTGGTGGCGATGCCCAGACGCTCGAAGTAGGCCTCCGTGCCCGTCAGGTTGGTGAACGTGGCGACGCCGACTGTTTGGTTAGCAGGTGTTTCCGTAGCGAGTCAGTCTATGGTGTGTCCGACGGTAACTTACAGTCGTAGACGGTGCCGGTGGTCGGGTCGGTGTAGCTGTTGACCATGCCGCCCTATATTGTTAGTCATCGCGAGACCCTGAATATAGTCGTCTTCCCCCCCTTTACACAAATCGGAACGTACCAGCTGGGACTGCAGCTCGATCACCAGGACGGACTGACCCGCGTCGAGCAAGTTGATGGCTGCGTTGGAGCCGGACGAGCCGCCGCCGACAACCACGACATCGGTGTCCTTGACGGTGGCACCGGGGTACTGCGCGAGCCAAGAAGCTACCGTCGAATTGATCGTGGCGACCTTGCACGGGCTGGCAGCCGCCGTCACGGCGAGCTGGGCCACGACGGCCGCCGTGGACAGAAGGGTGAGCATGGTGTGAGTGGTGATGGAGATAGGGAGGTTGGGAGAAAGGAAAACGAAAAAGGGGAAAAGAAAACAAGAAAACAAAGAGTGTGAGAAAGTAAGGAGAGATGCAAAAAGAGCGACTGGTGGTGAGTGTTTGCCGTGTGTTACGAGCAAGCAATCATCAATCCTGGCATCAAGGGTGGTACAACGGGAGACAAGGGAAAGGGGGAAAAAAAGAAGAAGGGTGGAAGGAAAAAGAAGAGTGACGGATCGACACTTCTTTTTATTCTCGGGGACCTTTTTGGTCTCCGTGGGTTGTCCTTTCGCGCTCTCCGTCTTTGTGCTCCTTCCTTTCCCACGAGTCCGGGTCCAGTCCCACCCAACATGGGCGAATTCTCACGTGGCAAGCCGAGTTCCACTTTGTTCCATCTCCCGGGGCAGGAACGTGAGAAGAGGGGGGAAACTACGACTAGTAATCGTTCATCTAAGATGATGTACGCGTGTTTGCATTGGCAGCTAGGGTAGGCAAAGGAGAAGCGAGGGGAGAGGAGACACAGGACAAAGAAGGGGCGATTGCTGAAGAATTAAGTGCCAAAAACGAACGAAATGGTTTGGACATGGATAGGACATGTAGGAAAACGGGCCTGGTGGGCGTCTCCTGGAAAATGGGAGGAGAATATGAGAAAATAGCAGTGATAATGGGAGGAAATGGGAACTGGATAGGGAAACGGGCCTGGGCAATCCCATAAAATGGGTCCTCCAAGCCTGGTCGTTCTGGTCGCTGCCCTTGTTTGGCGCGGCCCGTTGTATGCGAGGTGGATGCCGGCTTCTGCAGGATGCCGTGCTCAGGAACGAGAAAAGGGGGACTGGAGAGGAGGAACACAGAGGAGGAAGAAAGACAGAGGAAGGAGTCAATTTCAAACTTGTTAGCCTTGCCTGAACGATGAGGGAGTGGCGCCGCCGGGGGTTTGTTTCTTCTATCAAAACCCACCCGAGCCACCGCCCAGCGCTATGCCCCACAATACAATGGAGACATGCATTGTCAAGTATTAGTGCCGAGATAGTGCAGCACGTAAACAAGGCCAGGGCCCTCTTTTGCCGTTCGTGCCTTGAGGCTGCTGTGGGTTGTCGGTCGACGCACCCCGACCGCTAAACGTCCCCGATTTGTCTCTCTTTGTTTTCCTAATTGTCCCTGGCGTTGTCTTGGCTGTGCCTGGCGGCGTTGTCCTCTTATTGTTAGTCGGTTCGATCGCCTGGCGAGGTAGAAGTGTGCCGAAATCGTTCCTTTGGGTTATGATTCTTATTACCTCCCGTGTTCTTATTTTTATTTTGTGCTGACTTTATCTTATTACGATACGCAGTGCAATCCAGACAGCATTCTTCCATTTCCTTGGTCCTGAGGTGCCAGGTGCCAGACGAGCGGCGCTTGTCATTCATGCCTATCCTGGCTGGTCGTTTCTCTCTCTCTGAAAGCTCGCCTACTGGTGTGGCGCTGTCTTTTCTGTTTTGGCAGGCATTTCTTGGCCCCGTCCTGACAGTTCATATCCCTGCACTTTTCGGACAGAGAGCGGACAATGGAAACACGCGGTGCATGGTTTATTTTGGAGCTTTTGGCGGAGCTAAAGACAACAACCCTGTCAACACCGAAAAATTGAGAAGAGACAGAAGAAGAGGGAACACAAAATGGTTGTGGAGTCCTTTTGGTCTTTTTGGTCTCTTTACCTGCCAAGATGGCGAGATACCCGTGGCCAGATGGAAATTGACCAGACGGGGTGGCCGCTAGAAGGAAGAAAGACAGGAGAGAATGAAAGAAACCATACGGCTGCATGGAGTAGACATGGGTGGCAAGCGCATTTCATCCATCGTCTTGCATATCGTGTTTCGATAGACTGATCCCTCTCGTCTCCATTGTCTCCATTGCCTCCATTGTTTCCTGTGGTCCCCAGTAGGCTCAGTAGGCTCCATCGGCTCCCCATTCGACTCCATTCTGTCTCCATTGTTGTCGTGCGTTCTGCTTGTCAGTGATAGTAAAAATCCAAGGCCCCTGTCAGGAGGGACAAGGGGGACGAAGAAGGAATAGAAGGTAGAAGGCCCTCCCGAGACTCCGTATTTTCTGGAAGGGCTCTAAAGTTATGCAAGATACCTTACGACGTATGAATTACTCGTACGGAGTCTTGCAGGGCTTTCCATGGCGTACGAGTTCTGCTTCTGGATGCATGGTTTTAGCCGTAATATCGTTGGCTGTTGGGTTGTTGGCTGTCAGTTGTGTGGCTTGATAGTGGAGACTGTTGGTTGGCATGGCCGTTTAACGGTCGGCTGTTGGCGCATGCAAAAAAAAAAACAAGATGGCATAGAGATCCATAAAATGCACACAAATGACTCTTCAAAAAGAGAAGAGAAAAGGGGCCTTTCAAAAATACCATTCTCCCCATTCCCCTACGACTGGCTGTCGAGGCAAATGGAGCATATGGAGCAATATTCCATGCGCCGTTGATAGGCCATTTTGGTCTAAAAAAGAAAGCAATGAAGAACGTGCGCGAGGCGGGAGAGGGGAGACAAGCCGGTCATTTCTGCGTTGTGTGCAAAAAAGTTAAATAGCACCATGTCAACAAGAGGAAAAAATGATGAAGAGAAGATAACGAAAAGATGGAAATAGGGATGTGAAAGTATGGAAAAATTCGCATTGTCATAATCACGTCAAGATATCACGTTGGTTATAGATCGACCAACTACGCCAGAAGGTGTCAAGAAATCGTTGAGAAAAATGGCCGACCTGACTTAGGGTCTATTGTCGCTCTACAAATCTAAACAGAGCAGGAAAAAAGAAAAGCATCTACAAAAGCTCGCAGAGTTTTAGTATCTGTTTAGAAATTACAAAGCAGAAGACCAGAAATGGAAGCAGGAAATCAACACGCTCTATTTACAAGAAAAATGACGATGCAAAGACGCAACAAGTCAGGTCCAAAGGCTGGTCGAAAACGCCTGGCTGTTTTCTCTAATTGAAACGCCCATCCCGCGGAGGACAGTGAAAGATCCTAAGTCAACTCCTCTCACCGCTTCACTGACACTTCTGTGGTCAGCTTGATGCCCCGAAAGTTGTTCTGCTGCTGCTCACGCTGCAGCTGCTGCAGCCGGCTGCCCGCGGAGCCCGTGCCGCCACCGGGTGTGCCGTTAAGGCTGCTGTCGCTGTGGTTGGGGTTGGTGTTGCCGTTCTCAATGGTGGTCTTGTTGCTGACGCCCGGTACGTAGTACAAGATGTTGTCCTGGCTGCCGGCGTCCTGGCGGTAGACCGAGACCGAGTTGACGCCGTCGCTCTTGCGGTCGCTGGCAAGGCTACCACCGGGGTCGCTGTCGCGCTCGTCGAGCTCAAAGTCGACGTCGTCAGACTCGACAATGGTACCGTTGGCGCCGCGACGGACGGCGGACCGATTCCCACCGCCTCGGGTGCCGTTACCGTAGGTACCGCCAACGGTGCGGAGGTGAGACGGGTTGTTGTTGTTGTTGTTGCTGTTGTAGGCGTAGTAGGAGTGGTCCTGGGTGGAGTCGAGGCCGAGGACCTTGGAGACGAGGGGCTTCATCATGGGGACGGAACTGGCGATAATACCGAGCGAGCCGTACAAGCTGGGGCTGTGTTAGCATTGTTCATGGCAATTTCAAAAATAGAAAAGGGCATTGGGACACTTACAAGCCGAAGAAAACCAGATTGAAGGTGCTGTTTTTGAGAAAGCGGAGTTCACACCGGTTAGCCAGAGAAAACGACGAGGTATGCATTCATCAAGAGCATTGGTTGGGTTGGCAACCTACTAGGTCTGGTCCACAGTGACGGTGTACGTCTCCTGGTAGTAGGTCTTGACAATGTCCATGGCCACGGCGCTGGTTTTGTTAGTACACAGTACATGGTGATAAAAAATGTGCAGAGTGTGCGACGCAACATACAGGTAACCCAGACTCAGGACGCCAATCAGGTACAGACGCGTGGTCTTCTTCATGTTGAGGCCCCAGATGATGGGCACGGGGATGACGGCCAGGGCCACATCGGTGATGATGTTGCAGCTGGTGTTGACGAGACCGAAAGCAATAATGGTGTTGAACGAGGCGCACTTGGAGACAATGGTGGTGTCCCAGTTGCCGGAGATGGGCTTGCAGTTGACGAAGAAGAAGAGGAAGGCGACCAACTCGTAGGCAATGGTGAGGGCGACGATGCACCAGAGGGCAATGGTGTACCAGCGGTTCTTGCAGAGGCGCAGTAGGTTGGCGGCAATGGATAGCTTGATGAACATGGTGCCTATGGCAATTTCGATTACATTGGCCCAGAAACTGGCGTGATTAAAGACGCGTAACGTTTCGGCGTCCAAGGTGTCCATGTGTCGTCCGAGGCCGTGTTTGGCTTGTATGAGGATCACGACCCAACCGGCAAGTTGACAGACCTACATTGTGTGAGTGAACGAGCTTTCGAGCGCGGCAAGGACAGAAGAGCGAGCGGAGCGAAGAAAAATGAAATAAAATAAAAACGAGCGCAGCGAGGACAAAGCTTACCATGGCAAGGATGATGAGAATGTCGTCGGCACCAAACGAGCGGGTGACAAGGGTGCGGACGTAGATACGGAGCACGACGACGATGAGGGAGATGAAGAAGAAGGTCGTGAGCACACCGAGAATCACCGGTAGGCGGGTCTCGGCGGCGTACTCCGCGGTGTAGGTGACCGCGGCCGACATGGCGGCGACGGAGAGGGCGCCGTCGATGTTCTCGATATTGTCGTCGTCGTCGTCGTCGTCAATGCTGTCGTCAATGCTGTCGTCGATGCCGATCAAGTACTGGACACTGCGACGCTGCAATGCTTGGGGCAGGAAAAGGAGCAAAGATCGTCCAAAATGTTCAAGGGGAGAGAATGGAGGAGCGGTGGCCGGACCCGGAACCTATATACGAGACATGGCAGAGAAAGAGAGAGAAAGGTCTGTATCGGAAAGGTGACAGGGTTGACAGGGGTTCGATGAAAACAAAACAAGAAAAAGACAAAAAAGGCTGCAGAAGTGAAAAAAAAGTATGGAGAATGGGGCTGAAAAAGGAGCAACAGAGATGGTGCAAGGTTACGAAATCGGGACGAAAAAGTATGAACTGGTACGAAGTACTCAGTAGTACGAGAGCCGATGCAGAGAACATGCAGAAAAAAAAGTAGTATTCCTGCCTCTTAATCGTCGAGCAGTCTAAGGCTAGGTCGGGGTCGGATGTGCAGAGGAGGGGGGCAAAGAAGAGAGCAAAAGAAACTAAAACTGATAGCAAGACCTGGCCCCGTCTATTTCCCTGTTCCCTTCCTTTCAAGTCGGATGTTGGAGCGAGGTTGCCCCTTGAAGAAGCGAAAATGCACTATAAAAGTGCAACAGCAGGGCCCCATCCAGGGTTGTTGGCGTGGCTGACTGTTGGTAAAGCACTTTCGCCATCCTCTTTTATGTCTTTGCATCCTTTTCTTGTCTGTCTTTTTCTTGTCTCGCCTCTCCTGGGACACGCCATCGACGTGACTTCGTGCGGAAGGGCCGGTGGGGGCAGCAGCTCTTAGCAGCTCTACGTCGTAACAAACTCCAGCAAAACTCCACACATCGTCCGGGTGGGAGCTGGGCGGCCGGGGGGCTAGGAAAAGAAAGGAAAAGGAAAAAAAAGAATGAAAAGGGCCAAGAGCAGAGGGGAGGCAGTTCTTGCCCAGAGAACAAGGAGAAAGGATCCTGCAAGAGAAAAAGGTGCCCAAACATAGTCAGGGGCTCTTGCTGTTGATGGCCCAAAGAGGAAACGAAAGAAGATGAAAAGAAGGAACCGAACGAGTTAGAACGAGATCCAAAAGACAACAGCGATCGTCGACGGTCGTGCGTCCCAGCAGTCGTCCCGATGGAGACACTTGCATGCATCGTCACTGGGGGTGTGCGTTGCACTGGGAACAAGGAGCTTCCATTGCTCTGGGGAGGAGAGCAACAGGGGACGTCGCTTGGGAATAATAATAAATAAGATACCAGGAAACAGGAGATCATCACGGAGAAAGAAAAGGAGCCAAACGGCCCCCAAAAATTCTAGACAGTCGAAGGGTATCCATAGGATTACGGAAGATGGGCAGATGGGCAGGTACGATGGTGGTACCTACCTGCCTCGGGCTGCGTAATATCCCACTGCAAATGCGACTGCGACGGCAAGGGCCACTGACCATTGCCACGAGGAAGGATTGCATCGAACGGAAGGAACGACAGGAGGCAAACAGGACGGCTCAGGGCGTTGAACAGCAGAAACAGTGCAAAATACGACGTATTGCCGAATTGCCGGGTGTGCCAGACCACCTGAGGCCGCTGTGGGTGCTGTGGGTGGGGTGGACACCAGGCCCAGGGCCAGTCGATCTTGGTGCTGACAAGATTGCGCACCTTTCCGGCCCAATCAACGAACTACAAAGTTACTGGCAGACTGGAGACTGGCTCCGTCCGCACTGCAACGCTGGTGAGAAATTGAGAAAATGGCAACCCCGGCCCAGGCACGCATGAGGTCAGGGGCTATCCGTTTTGTGCTATGAGTTTATGGCACTGAAATAGCCCTACGAGAAGCCCTACGAGGTCGCGTGTTTTTCTACAAGACAATTGAAAAAGTGCAGCGAAAACGTCAACTTGGAAGGGAACTACGACGTATTTGACAGCAGCAACCACTAAACAGACGCGACGATTAAAATCGTGCGTGAGCTGAATGGGCTGGACAGATTGATCGACCCTACACTCGAGCAATGGTTTTGCCGGCCTTTGGCTTCGTTCGGTCAGCCTGTGAGGCCTTCGACAAATGTTTGCGGCAAGCACGGAAGCCACCGTGGTTTGTGAACGCTTGGTTTTCTCTTCTTTTTTTTTGTTTTCTTTTCTCTCTTGCCTAAACTCGGCCGAGCTGATTATCTTCGAGAAGCGAAAAAGGGGAATTGGAGAATAGAAAAGGAGACGAACATAACCAAGACGATGGCACAGACCTTGCCGCGCCGGCAGCCAGCGCGCGGCGTGTTGTAGCGCTCTTCTTGAGACCTATTCCAGCGTAGTCTGCGTCAAGACGACGATGTCCGCCGCCTTGGTTTCTGTTGCAACAACTCCGAACGAGCGAAAACCGGTGCTGCGCCGGCGCTATTTTCTGTCTAGCTGGCGCTGGCGTGCACAAGCTGTAGAAGGGTCAGGGGACATGGGCATGGGCAAAGGGACAGACAGAAAAAAAGGGCGAACTGAACCGTTCGGTTTCGATGGCCGCATGTTTGCAGGGTGGCAGGGGTTTTGGTTAGCTTGAGACGGATGCAGACAGCGGACCTCAGCTCGCCTAGCCGAATTAGACGGACTATATTTGAGAGTGGGACTCGAGAACTGGGTTTTTGACCGGCTTTCTTATTTGCGTTGTGTTTTGCGCTGTTTCGCGGTGTGGTGTTTCTTCTGCGATATCCTGTGCATTTCACTGTTTCCCAAAGCACAAAATGAATGCATCTAGCAGAAAAACTGCTTGACGGGAGAGATAACAAAGGCATACTTGGGCACACAATTTCCAGAATCAAAATTGAAGCCCCAGGTGAATAATAACTTCGTTAATAACAATGACGGAGGTCAAAGGAAAGCGAAATGAAGCATAGGTTTGACAAACAAAACCTCACAAGGCGACAAGAAACTCCAAGCAAAAGCCAAGAAGGACATCAGGAAAATGCACGACGTATATTCCTCATTCGGATTAGGAAGGTTATGAAGGCTGAAGCGCGCTTATTTGGGCTTGTCCGTTCATCGATGGCAGCATCAGAGTGAATCAGTGAGACATTGCTGCTGTCCAGAAGCCTCCCAGGACAAAAAGAACAGTCATAGAAACGGTACTCGGAGAGAGAGATGGGGGCCAAACGGAGAAACGATGTACCAAAAAACTGGAATTTCATGCAGGGGGCCAGTTCAGCACAACATTCCCTCCCTCTCAGGGTTCTTGGCACTCTTTTCTTGAGACGCACCAGGCTAAGACGCTTGAATCCTGCGCTAGGAGGACCACATCGCAGGCTTTATGGCAACGGAGAAAACACCTCCTGTGCTATTTCCAACCGTCGACCTGATTCTCCGTTTTTGCTCTGTATTTCTCCTCCAACACTGTTCTTGTTGTCTCTCTTTTGCTTGCCTACGTCTTGTGTCTGCCATGACTCGCAGGGATCCCCTCTGCTACACTATCTTTGCTATCAGTTACAGGCCACGCTGCGATGAAGCAGCTACCAAAACGATCTGAATCGAAACACGAAGCTCTTGGAGCCGTATTTTTGAGCTGCATTTTCTCGGGCAAAAATTCTGTGTGTGACTTCTACTTGTACTTCGTTCAAATGATGCGTATTTAGTCCTCAACGGCGGCAAAAAGAAAAGAAAACAGACTCGCACGAAAACAAATACGGAGTAAATAAAAGGGGGCAGTTGCAGAAGAGGGGAAAAGGGGGTGCCGGAAAATACCCGACTATGGCGTACGTCGTATAAGTAGAGCTTGTTTTTCTTTTGCGCCTATGGCTTCTCTTTCTTCTCTACGTTCTGTTCATTGTCATTGGTTCCGTCCAATATTCTTACATCTTTTTCCTACAGCCAAGGACGAGGGTGGGATTGTCCCATAGGACCCAATACTCCGTGCTCTGTATCTGTTTCCTCGAACGTTTGCAACGGCAAGCCGCCAACCCGTCTGAATTCTGCATTGTTTAATTTTCCTCAGAAAGACAAGAGAAGGAGAAAAGAGGAGTGGGGGCTATGGACTTGGTTGGCCGAACATGACGCGGCCCTGGTAATATTAGGACGAAGGACGCTGTCATATCTATCTCTTTTTACCGAGATACCAGAAGAGGCTTCATGCCGTCCACTCCTTCGTGCAACTGGTTGGTATCGAATTTCGCTGCTCGACATATTTCAGTTTCCCTGGTCAACTTGCCTCCAACAGCCTAGACCCTTTTTCTTCATATTTTGTGGCCCTGATACAAGACAACCCCGTTTGCGATGTTTCGTGGAGCACAAGAAAACAGTTTTAGCGAAGAAGGTAAATAACAAAAAAATATATAATAAAACAAAAAGAAATAAAATAAAAGATACCCTGGACTTGCCCCCAACATGACATCTTCTGCCTAGGGGCAAAGGGTGGACACAATCCTCCGTTCCTCGTTGATGCTTCATCCTCTAGTTGAAAGTTGAGTCCAGGCGGAGATTAGCTTGTTTGCTTCCAAATATATAATGAATTATTCATCACGCGCCTTCAGACTCAGACATAATACTCCGTGAAAACAACTCAAACAACTCCTTCTTCGGACTCCATCTTTCTTCGAAAAAGACCTGAAAATGGATATCAAAAACTTGACCCATGGAGGTTTCTTGTTTGACATGCAGCAGCCCATGCAGCAGTCCTTTCAGTAGTCTGCATTGGATCCTGGTCCAGTGTGTGGAGAGTATTGCGTTCGGAACTTTCCGTACTAGGTGACACGTTCCAGACTCTGCGTTCTGCATGGAGACCAAGTTTGTTGTGAAAAGGGGCATGCTTTGCTGTTATCGACTTTGCACGAGTACGCAACACGTTGGCACTCAATTTGTACTTTCAGTTTTGTCTTCGACGCGGCCACCTCCGATATCTAATCATATCTACAGAAAGGCTCTAGAAGAATACGAATAGGGAAAAGAACATTCACACGAACATAGCCAATGCAGGAGAAGACCGACTAGAATGCCACCTTGAGACTGAAGAGGCACTCGCGCCTATGTGCGATGCAAGTTCGAGGTTGCTGTATCCTCACGGCGTTTGGAGGCAACTTGCCCTTCATCATTCGCCGTCGCTGCCATCTTTCGACAACTTCCCTTTGCAGCTTTCAGGGCCATCTTCGCACCGAACACTGAGAATCATACACCAGCTCTACGTTGTAGCGTGTGGACGCTGCTCCAACACCATGTGCTGAACTACTTCTAGGTAAGGGCGAGCAGTCGGAGTAGCCAAAGGAGAAACAACAGACGGCGATTCCCATCCTTCGGCATCTTTGCGTACCATACTTTCACGGGGCCGCCTGGCAGTCTTGCCCATCATGCCATGCAGTGAGCGGTGAAGGGAGGTGGCTGTTTCGAAGAAAAAGAGGCCCACTGGCGCCGCACATATATCTCTAGCCTTGCTAGAAATTCCACAACAGAAAAGTGTCCAGTGAATGTGACAGGCCATTCAGGGGAGAGGACGGTTAAGCGCCTGACTCTCGAGATACCGAGACATCTAGCTTGAGAAAAAAGAGCTTCGTTGTCATTAGCCGATGTACAAAACGTCCAAGTGAATCCTCGCGGGGAGAAAATAGTCTCCAGCTGTACGAAAGTTGGTCCTGGTCTTCGCCCATGGCAGCAAGGAGAGCGCCGGCCTTCGTTGTTCGCAACACGATGACCATACAACCGTTCTTGCGAAACTGTCTCTGACACAGACTGGAAGCGTGCGATAGAAATCGGGTCAAGATAGAGCGCGTCACTTATCTATGTAAACTGTAGAAAGCGTCTGGTCAGTATATCTTCTGGTCGTAAAGGAGAAACATTGTGTCAATACGCCCCTGAAACCGGGCATGCTCTGCCCGAACGACATTGTTGACGTCCGCCTTGTGATAAGCATGTAGCCAGAGAAGAGGCGCCATGCAGCTGCCGGGCTTGCCGAACAGTTTGTGGATGCCGGGCGGCAATTTGGCCATCGTACAATGCGTTGATATAGACCAAGATAATATCAGTGTAGCGCTCCTATATTTCCACGTTTCTGAATCTCACCTTCTCGATGACGCTTCTGCTCCTTTGATTGTCGGACATCCCAGGGACCCGGCGATGGCCCGGGCTTTCTTGTCTCAAGGATACCTGCTCCTTCGCTGATCACAGCAACATTCCCGGAGTTGCTCCTCCACCGAAAAGGGGGATCATGCCACCCCTGCCGTGGATTGCCACGTGTTTTTGTGCTTCCCAGAGGGACCCTCTTCACACAGAGGCCGAATATGGCGATGGAGAAGGGGAAAGAGAAGGATTATTGCTGCGTGAGGTGCGATGGAGGTGGGATGAGAATAAATGAGACACGGGCCCGCCCATAGGAGGCGTAGTATATGTATGGAGCGTGCTTGTGGAAGGCAAGAAAAGATGAAAAAAGGGAGCGGAAAAGAGAAGAATATGAAAAAAGGAAGGGTTAGGTCCAATATGCGGCCATGCAACACGAGGGGGCTCCTTGGTCGCAGGATATTGCTCAATGGATAATGCCCCAATCTTGGAAGCTGGCCCCCTTTTTGCATGTCTACGGCGGAGAACGTTACAGAGCTCAGACTCGCACTTGCACCGCACGGGGCAACTCGACAGCTTCCACCGCGCCGGCGCTGGTGTTTGCGTCCTTCCAACTCGGAGGTAAAAGCCCCTTACAACAGGGATACAAACAGAGTACGACGTAAATGACAAATCAGCTCGTTTTGTAACACAGAGACTGCCATACTTTCTTGTGCGTTGTTCGATGCTGAGTCAAAGAAAGAGAAGAAAGAAGGGAACAGAAGAAGCAGAAGCCTGCCTCCAGGGGTCGTCGTGGCTCATCACTGATCAGTGGATCACAGCGCTGATCCACAGGGGACTTTTATCGCGGCGGTCGGCCCTCCGACGCGCCGATACGCCGACTGGCCGCCCAAGCGCCGTGCAGTGCGGGAAGGTGCAATCATGCACTGTGAATCCTCCTGTACCTCCGTAGTTGAACCCCTGTTGCTTGTTCAAGAATAGAACCCTGAGAGCCTCAATGAGGCACAAGAAGGATTGATGACCAATTCAGGTCGCGCTGAAGTGTGGCTGGAACGACTATAGGACGGCCCGACGACGTCATGCTTACATTCTGCGACGCACTTTATCGGAGTATACAACTCTATACAGTGCAGAACCTTGGTCCGTGTTTCCCGGGATGTTGGATCGAATTATCTCATGAGGCGAAAGTCCTGCATCGGCCTTTTGCTGGTTGTGAGTGCGATTAGCGATGGTCGCTAGACATCGTCCACCGTGCCTGGCGGTGTGAACAGGTACTCTCGCCTGTGCGCAGACTGGAATCACAAGGGTTTATGAGAGTTGTGACTGAGAACCTCTGTGATTCGAGTCGTCGGTGACGTAGGCTGACGGAACTGCAATCCTTCTAGTCGAATCGTTGCCAAATGGAGACGGCCTATGTCCGACGCGCTACGCCCGACCCCGTCGTCCTTCTTTGGCGGCGTGTTCGCGCTGTCTACCTTTCCGTGATGGGGCGCGATGCGACTGCGCCAGGAACATGCGGAACTGCAAAACTGCAAGCCTCAACTGAACAGGAAGACAGCTTACATGATCTGACAGGATTGTCGTGACAGCAATTGGAAATCCGAATCAATTGTCCAGTTTCTGACAGCCCTTGTTCGTCGGAGGTACGTTGCGACAAACAGCGACAAACAGCGAACGACCGGGTGTATTGCGCCGCCAAGGGGCTGATTCCAAACAGGGCCGGACAGCGATAAAGCGAAATCCTGTGCGGGGAAACACAGCTCGACCAGATTTTGGAGACTTTACGGCAAGCAAGCAGCATCCTGCACGGCACACCCCTCGTCACGGCCGCCGTCACAGTCCTCCCGTCCATGGTAGCATTCGTACTCAGTGAATAGATAAATAAGCTCCGAGCTGCTGCCTCTTTGGTGTTCAGAAAAGCTTAATTCATTCACACATCATACTATCTCTCATCCAACCCCGCCCTTCAACATCATCAACTATCTTCAACTTCTTATCCTCTACTTCCCACTACTTACCTCCACAACTCAAAATGTCTTCCCCTGCCGACATCGAGCCCCGCCTGGTCGTCACGACCCACGCCCAGGACGGCACCTCCGTTTTTGCCTCGGACGGGCCCGTCGACCTCTTCCGCCCCTTTGGCCCCGACTCCTCGTCGTTTGCCGTTTTTGATACTAGGCCCTCTGTCCCCATCAACAACCAGGTCGCCGTCGCCGAGGACAAGAAGCAGGGCCTGCCCCGCTGCCCGCCGGGTGGCGTCCTCTTCAGCATCACCAACCTCAAGCCCGGTGATGCTGCGCCCATGCACCGCACCGAGAGCATCGACTACGCCGTCGTCATCTCTGGCGAGATCGTCCTGGCCCTCGACAACGGCGAGGAGAAGACGCTGCGCGCCGGCGACTACCTGATCCAGGGCGGCACCAACCACTCCTGGGCCAACCGCGGCACCGAGGTCTGCCGCATTCTCTTTGTTATGGTCAGCGCCGACAAGGTCAAGCTGGAGGACGGCACCGAGCTGTCCGCAACGGTTTTAGGCCCGAAGCCGCCCCAGTAAACGGCGATACGAGACGAGACGGGACGAGAAGGAAACTAAGAAGAGCGTGTTTTTCAAGAGATCATAGAGGAGCATGACATTGAATTTGAGCTATTGAGACCGCCTCCATAGCTCCATAGCAGTTTAAACTAGTATTTAGACGGAAATCAAGGTGCGAGACGTGGTGTTGAAGAAATCTAGACTTTTGGTTTAAACTCTGAACCTGCCAAAAGCTTAAATGCTGCCGAGCCTACTTTACCAGCACGTGACTAGTCACATGAGCCACAGACAAACACAATCCTGCGTCACTGAATGTGGGAACTTCGATTTGGGAGACAAATGGATCCTCACAATTGCTGCTTTTCTTTCACTATCGTAGCTTTGGCGAACTTTCAAATAATCAACGACACCCGCGATTTTCACGACAGCTGTCGTTATACTCTCGCATTTCTTACTCAATAGAGAAGCGAACGAGCAATTCAAATTACAACTCTACGTCAGCACCGCTTGCGCTCCGCAGGCAACGGCAGCAACAACAATGGCCTCTTCTCCCGAATCAAGACCTGCCGACGTGGCAGACGCCGCGCCCGTCGAGGACCACACAAAAACACCCAAATCGGCTGATGAAGAGCCTGCTACAAAAGAAGATGGCGATTCCAAAACGCAAGCAGACGAATCTGCAGGCGCACCCACAGTCGAGCCTCAATCTGAGCCAGCACAGACGAGCGAAGAGACCGGCGACAAAGAAGTAGAGAAGAAGAGAGACGATACAGAAGAAACCAGCGACGAGCCTTTAATACCCAAAGATGCCGCCGCCGCCGCCGCCAACGTTGACGCCCCGGCATCCCCACCACCATTGCCCGGCGAACCCCTCCCCGACGAAGCCGATACAAACGACGACGGCTGGGATCCCATGTGGAGCGACGAGCACCAGGCCTGGTACTTTGTCAACCGATTCACACAACAGACACAGTGGGAGAACCCGCGCGTACCAGACGCGGCGCAGGGCGCCGCTGGAGGCGGAGGTGAAAGCTTGGGCGGCTACAATCCCGCCGTCCACGGCGACTACGACCCGAACGCGTGGTACGCCAAGGGCGAAGCTGCACCATCTTCTGCTTCTGGTGTCACAGTTGCCGGTGTTGACGTTGACGGCGGCGATCCGATAGCCGCCGCAGCGGCCGCAGCAGCAGCCATAATACAAGGGGATGCTGCCAACACGAATGGTGCCCGGTACGGCCACGACGCCAAGGCCAGTCGGCAGCTCAACAGCTTCTTTGACGTGGCAGCGACAAATGGCGCGCATGACGGGCGCAGCCTCAAGGCCGAGCGCAGCGGCATCAAGCCGTCCAAGTCGGAGCTCAAGGCCTTTAAGGAGAAGCGGCGCGCGCGAAAGGAGGAGAAGCGGCGAGCCTGGCTACGGGATTGAGGAGCGCGAGGGAAGGGGTCTATTCCTACATTTGATATCTATCTGATCACATTAAGCACTATTTGAGGGGCGTTTATATATACATGTTGGTTTTACTGGTGTCTACTATTGGAGTTTTTTGGGTTTCGGGGCCTAAATAGGTCAGGGCACCATCGGGTGGGGGCTACACGCCTTTGTTTTTGTTGGGTTTTAGGTCAAAGGCGATAGTTGGTTTGATTTATATCACAAGGATCTCTTTACAAATAATCAGAAGACAGATGCTGCTTCATATACCAAGACAAAAATATTTTATGTGTATCTCAAAGTGTCGTCACGTCTAACAGCATCTCTTAATTACTCCTCGTCACCGCTCTCGTCCTCATCACCATCAAACACCATCTCCAGCTGGACACTCCCGTCGCTCTCGTCACCGCTGTCATCTGCATCGCCACCCGCCGGTGCTGAGGCGGCAGGCGCTTCGGTCGCCTTCCCCGTGTCCAGTCTCTTCGTGGCCGCAGATGATGCATCCTCCTTTTCGTCAGACTTCCGCTTGAGCGTCAGCGGCTCAAAGGCAGCCAGCGCAGCAGCTTCTGTCCCATTACCAGCATCCGATGATCTGGTTGTAGGCTTACTCCGCTCAGCAAACACGGCCGGCAGCGAGAAGCCTCCAGTACCACTTGTCGTCTCCGCAGCCGCCGCCACTTCGGGTTCCCTCGTCTCCGGCCCGTCCAGCATAGGCTCGTCCGCGTCCTCGTCCGCGTCGCCCGCCTCCTGGTCGTCGTCCCCAGTATCCGACTCATCGTCCTCGCCCGGGGCCGTTGCCGCGAAAATGTTGCCGTAGTAGTGCGGCGCCGTCCGCAAGTTGCTGCGCAAGACCTCCATGGTGATGTCGTGCGGGTACGCGCGCGCCAGGAACGGGATCGTGTTGGCAAAGTACCGGCCGCTCTGGTCCACGTACGGCTGCAGCACGCTCGACACCATGGCACCCTTGTTGGCGCTCAAAATGGCTGTGCGGTCCAGGAGCGTGCGGTCGGCCTTCTTGACATGCTGGGGAGGTACGTACGCCAGCACGGCGACCAGCAGGTGCTCCGCGGCGCGCAGGTGGGCGGCGCTCAGCCGGGACGTCTTGCGCGCAGCAGCAGCTTCTTGGGCGGAGGAGGCACCATTGGTGAGGAAAAGGTCAGCGTTGGCCGCGGCCGACTTGCCCTTGGTGCCGCCTGCACCGCCCTTGGTACCGTTCTGGGCAGGCTTGTCGTCCTTCTTTTCCAGCTGCAAGAAACCGCCGGCCTCCAGAATGTCCTGGCAGCTCGAGCGCACCACATTGACGAGCAGGTCCACCGTATTCAGTGTAAACGACGGGCCGACGAGCGGCAGGATGCTTTTGACAAGCACATAGGTATTTTTCCGCACGCGGGGGATGTGGCGGTCCGACGTAAACATGCGCACAGCATCCTCTAGAATCTCGGGGGCCAGAGGCACCGTGCTGGCGCCCAACCGCTTCACAATGCTGGAGAGCAGCTCCAGAGACTCGGCGTGCAGGCTGGGCAGAACCGAAAACAGTTCGTCCCGCTCTTCACGCCCGATGCTCGTGTTGATGAGCGACGCGTAGTCCTTCTCTTGTGCGCCCGAGGTCGGCGCAAAGACGACCGAGATGCGCGACACCAGGCCCGACACCAGGCCGAGCGGGACCGCGACGGGCAATTTCGTCGGCCCACGGAAGACCTGTGCAATCGTCTCGAGAATCCCAATCAGTCTCTGGGCACCGCTCTCGAGACCCGACCACACCGGCAGCTCGTCCGCACCGTCTCCGCCGCCCTGGGGCTCGCCCTCAAACGACACCGTTGTTGCCGCAAAACCCGACCCAGGATCCCGCGACTCGCGAATGGCGCGGAAGATCTGGTCGGTCGTGGCATGGGCGTCGCGAAGAAGAGCGGTCAAGAGCTTCGACCACTCGTCCGAGCTGCCGTTCTTCGCCGCCGTGTAGTGCAGCAGGATCAGCAGCTGCCGCGCACTGCGCCGCAGCGACGGAGGCACAACGAGCCCGTCTGAGGATGTCGGCGCGACGAGGCCGCGGATAGCCGTCCGGATCTGGCCCGCAAACGGCCGCAGAGTCGTCGGGTACAACGGAACGAGGGCGAATAGAGCGCGCGTCGCGGTCTCGACGATGTTCATGGGCGCCTTGGGCGGCTGCCCCGGCGCCGCAGGCTTGATGAGCTGCAGGCAGGCCGTCGCAAACGTGGGGACCGTGGGCGTCGCAATCTCGCGCACCAGTGTCGGGTACGCCTGGAGCAGTGTGTAGACGCGGGTCAGCGTCACAATGGCCAGCTCCTTGGACGCATACGGATCGGGCTTGTTCAGCAGAGACAGCAGGCCGCGCACCCAGGGCTCGGCGGTCCGCAGACTCTCCCAGCCACCGACATCGATGACCGCCTTGGCCAGGACCGTGCCGGCGAAGCGTCCCTGGGGGGTCTTGCCCTGGATGAGGGTGTTGATTTGCGTCTTGAGTTTGTGCACCAGCACTGTGGCCTCGTTTGCGTTGCTCTTGCCCTGCTGCTCAGATGATGCCGACAAAGGCTCGCCGCACCGCAGGATGTGGCCCACCAGCACGGAACACAGCGCCGGGAGGTCGGCCGGCAAAGCCGCAGTCAGCTTCCGGCACAAGACACGGAGATCTGGGGGCAAAGACATTGTGTTGTGCAGTGTTTGTGTGTTGTCGTTCAGTGTGTCGTTGTTCGGTGTTGGCTGTGCTATGTCTGTTTTTTGTCGAGATTCAAAAGCACTATGCTGAGACTGAGGGCCAGCAGACTTCTTGCTTTGAAAATAAGAAGAGCGGATGTATTTTGAGGCTGTCATATAAAAATGCGCGGCCTTGTATGAGATGCTTCGCTCCTTCCTCTTTTTTTTTTTTTTTTTTTTTTAATGATTGACTTTTTCACAAGCAAAAAGAGCTACGAAGACCCACTTTCAACGGGCAGTTGCGACCCGCCGCTCAGTTCGGCTTTTACACCCCTGTAGCCTGGTGCTGCAGCAGTAGCGACAGCTAAAAACTGCCAACCATAGGTGGCTTTCCATGCCAGGCCTGGCCAGGTCTGTAGGGGCCTATCACAGCCATTGTGGCAGCACGGTGAGACCAAGACGCTCGCTGTATTACCCGCCTAGAGCTTGGTGTAGCTCTAGCGTCGATCAGGCCGTTCCTCCTGGCCAACTTTTACGAGCAGTCCGCCCCCTTTTCTTACTGGCAGTTGTGGGAAGGAGTGAAACGACGAAACAAAACTACGAAAGTCCAGAGGACGCCCAAAAAGGACAACACAACGCATCATCTTGCGTCCTACTGTTTGCGCCCCCTCTCGAGCGATCCCAGCCTGCGTCAATTCGCCTTTTTCTTGCTTTCTGCATTGCGTTCTTCTTGCCGTTCACGCGCTTGAGCCATCCATTTTTATTTCTACGCAGCGTGACCTCTTCCATTCCATCGCATCGAATCTCGAGATATGCACCTGAAGCCATAGGAGGCCCATCGTCCAACCACCTACGTCACCTTGCCAGCGCTTCGACCTTGCTGTGCTTTTGCCCCGGAGCCGCCTAGATGAGTGTAGGTCGCTTTGCCCTCATCTCACAGAGCTCTTCTCCCGACTAACTCTTGTGCTCGACGACAGCGTTCCGTGACCAAAGCAGCCCATTATGTGCTGCAGCTCGACGAAGCTCGCTGCGAGGGCGACTGGGACGCAGTGCCCGAGTTCGTGCGGAAAGTCAGAAAGCATGCACCGAGCCGTGTCTGTAAGTGACTCGTCCCGCCTGTCCATTTGTTGTGTGCGCCCGTCAAAGACACTGACTTTTCCCGCCTCTTTGAACAGGTCTCACCCTGACCGCCGAAACCGAGTTCGCAATCGAAAAGGCCACCCGAAACCACCCTCCCTCTGGCCGGCCGGCCGATGCCTCGGGCCCTGCAGCCGGCCTCGACATTGCGACGCGGCTGCCGAAGCTGCAGGCCGTCATCGACGAGGAGGCCGTCTTCCTCCAGGATCGGTTCCAAGCGCGGGTCTGCGTCGGCTGGCTACACTGGGTGGCGGGCGAGTACGATGCTGCCCTTGCCCAGCTACCCGAGAGTCTTGAGGCAGATCTAACGAGACCCGACCGCCCTCTCGACAACCTCGCCATTACGGACTGGGTGCGGGTGTGCGCACTCAAATCGGCGTATCTGCGTGCCAACTGCCTTGCGCGCAAGGGCCAGCGGAAGGAGGCTCTGGCGGTGTTTGAAGACGGCCTTCCGTGTATCACAACGGCCCATGCCGCTCAGCAGTCCCGGAAACAGCTGCGATACTGGTCGGAGCTGTTCCTGACCGAGTACTGCATGCTGCTGAGCCACACCCTAGAAAAGAGCGAGGCGAGCTTGGAGGATCCCAAGTGCTTGGTGGGCTTCCGTTCGTGGGCCAAGTACTGGGAGGGCACAAATGGCGCGGCGCAGCTGGGCGGCTTTGGGTTCCGCGGCTCTGTCCCGCGCCGGCGGATATGGTTCGAGTACTATTTCGTCCTCTCGGCGCTGGTAGAAGACGACCTACCCTACCCCGCAGGCTACGCACCAGCTGGCACACGAGGCGAGTCGTCGGCCCGGAGCCAGCTGCGTATGGAGCTGAAGAAGGTGGAGGCCGTCTACGAGACGCTCCTGCTCGAGGAGACGTCCTTCCCGCGCGCCGAGGACGAGCGGGTGGAGGTGGAAGAGTTTGTGCGCCTCGTCGTGCAGAATTGGTCCGTGCTCAAGGGCCGTGGCTGGCGCGAGTCGGACCTGGGCCAGGGTGGCCGTGAATCGGCTAGCCGTAGCGTCCTCGACATCCTCTACCGCGCATCAACAAAGACCTACCACTCCACGTCCATTCTGCGCTACCTCTTTACCGTACACCTTTCTGTGGCCGAATTCGACCTGGCCTTCAAGGCATTCGACTCCTACCTCAGCCTGGTCAAGAAGGGCAAAGCCCGTGTCGCCAAGACCGGAAAGGACGAGCCAAGCATCGACGACGACGCAGTTGTGCTAGAAACCATTTCGCTGTGCGTCGTGGCGCTGTGTCGCTACGGTGATCGGCAGGCGGCGGAAAAGGCGTACGGGCTCGGCCAGGAGCTGGAACAATGCTTGCACGAGCTCAGCCACGCGCTTCCCGAGCAGGTCGACGAAGACAACCCGGCGCCGCGGACGACGCTCGTGTCGGATTTTAAAGGCACCAATATCCCTCTCCGCGTCCTCGCCCTGGCCTGGCAGGCCGTCGGCCTTTCGCTCGCACAGTGGTCGCGCATGACGTACGACTCCGCGTCGCGCACCGAGATTCAAACAAAAGCTGTCCGGTCTCTCCGCAAGTCGTTGTCTCCCGAGTTTGGCCAGTCGGCGAACCTGCGCAGCGTGTTCTCGCTGGGTCTGCTGCTCGTGGAGCAGCGCGAGATTGGTGCGGCGATTGATCTGGTCAAGGGCACTCTGCTGTCGAACAAGGCACCAGACGCGGACCACGATTACGTGAATGGCCCGAACTGGCGGGAACGCGCCATGATCCCGCTGTGGCACCTGTTATCCCTTCTTCTCAGCGCTCGTCAAGACTACGTCATGGCTGCGCGGGCGTGCGAGGGCGCGTTTGAGCAGTTCAAGGACCCCGCAATTCTGTTTGGCAGTGAGACGATGTACCGCAGCGAGCACCTCAACGAGGCCGAGGCCAATGATGAAAAGAACGCTAACTGGAGCCGTGGCCTTGTGGACGACATGGAGGACTTTGAAAAGGAGCGGATTCTCGAGGTCAAGATGACGCAGCTGGCCCTTGTCGAGTTGTTGGAGAGCCCCAAAGTGGCCGTCAACGCCAGTCTCGAGCTTTTGAGTCTGTTCGCGCGGCTTTTCGGGCCACCGCAGGCCACCAAGTCGACCTTCTCCGTCGCCCCGAAAACGGGCAGTGTCCCCAAGAGCTCGGCAGGCACCCTGCGCAGCATTAAAGGTAGCATCTTTGGTCGCGGTGGTGACCGTGGCGGGCGGCCGACGACGAAGCACTCGAGCCTCATCGGGCTGGACAAGCCCGGCGGCGCGGCTGCCACACGCCCGCAAACGACACAGACGGTGGCCAGCCGCGAGGCGCCCACGATCCAGGTGACCAACGACTTTGACGACTTCCGCCGCTCCCGGAAATCGGGCAACTTCAACGAGCGGCGCAGCCAGTCCGGCAAGCGCAACAGTCTTCGGAAGCGGGACAGCAGCGGTAGCCGGCGTCGTGCTGTCAGCAGCGGGGGTGCACCGCCTCTGCACAGCGCCCTAGACGGCAACGGCAACCACGACGCGCTCGTGTCGCCGCTAGACGAGAGCCAGAGCGGCGAGTTCTTTTCGTCCCTCCCGAACCGCCAACGCGTCTCGTCGGCAGCCAGTGGCGGCCCCCCGGTCTCTATGAGCCGGCAGGCGTCCCAGGTGGACTCGATCGCGGCCTCGTCGTCCCGCGCACGACTCGATGGAAATGGGAGCAGTGGTCTTTCGGCGGCACCGGAGAGCGTCGAGACCTCTCTGTCACTAATGCCAGTCATCCAGTTCTCCAAGGAGCACGAGAAGCGGAGACGCAACACGGTTTTGACCGAGGTCTGGCTGATGATTGCAGGTTTCTACCGGCGAGCGGAGATGTTTGCCGACGCGAAGCGGGCCACGGCCGAGGCTCAGAAGCTGGTCCAGGACCTTGAGCTCGATGTTGCGCGGAACACCTCGACCGGTGTCTCGCTGCGCAGCCGCGGCTGGGTCGGCAAGAAGAGCGTCGACGAACTGTGGGCCGACGTATGGGCAGAGGTAAGCGAGCAACTTCCGCTGTTCTATTTTATGCAATACTAACAAACTTCACAGATGGGCCACTTATCGCTGGACAAGGGCGCCCCATACAATGCACGCCTGGATTTCGAGGCCGCGCTTACGCATTTCCCGGACCACCCGGCGGCGACCATTGGCCTGTCCAACATCCTACTCGACATCTACAGCGAAAAGCTCGTGCTACCGCATGCGATCCCGCGACTCGAGCTGGCCGATGGGACCCTGTTCCCGGAAAAGCAGCGCCCGGCCGAGTACAGCGACAAGGACGTGCAGCCGATACTGCCATCGGAGCCACTGGGCTTGTCGACAGCCGTGCCGGCCCAGGACAAGGCGGACCGGCGAAAGAAGCTGATCGGCACTGCGACTGCGACGGCTGCAGAGAGCGAAGCCGCGGCCGCAGCCGCTCGCTCCAAGTCCGACTCCGAGCTGCCGCCGCCGTACAAGGCCTCGTCCCTGCCGCCGATCGACCGCATGGCGGCACGGGACCGCGCGTTCATATTGCTGTCGAGCCTGACCAAGCTGGGCAGCTCGTGGGACAACTCGGAGGCGTGGTTTGCGCTGGCCCGCGCGCACGAGGAGAGCGGGCAGCCGGACAAGGCCAAGGAGGTGCTGTGGTGGTGCGTGGAGCTGGAGGAGGCCGCGGCCGCCCGGCCCTGGAGCGCCGTGGCGGCGGGAGGATATGTTCTGTGAGGGGTGGGCTGGCTCGGGCTGGCAAGTCACAGATTAATTTACTGGAGGGACGAAAAGGACGAAAAGGACGACCGTGGGTGATCATGCTAATTTTTAGAAAGCTGCGAAAGCGCGCACTGCTATTTTGGATACAACAAAACCGTATCGTATCATTTTCCATGACACTTTTCAAAGCCCGTAGATGGCCGTGGATGGCCGTTGTTGATGTAAGAGCACAGTGTAGTACAGTGGTCGTGGACACTGGACACTGTACCATAAAGTGGGCCGCCGTGCTCCCAGCGACAAGACACGTTCGCTCTCCCCCAACGGAGCTTATGCGCCACCCCTGAAGCCCAGCTTCCGGCCCCTAACAAATGACAGCTCTCCGGGCCTTTTCCTGCGCTATTCCTCACTTTCCTCGCCTGTCCTAGCGAGCGATCCCCAATTTGGAGACGGTAATTTTTTGAAATTTTTCGGCGAAGATTGCCCCGACCCCAACGAAACAAAGCCTACTTACTATTACCAGCCAACCAGCCAACACCGAGATAGGAGCATCGCGCCAATTGCGGTTTTTCCCTTTTTTTCTTCGTCTCGTTGTCTCGTTCACGCCACGCGAAGCTATTATTTCTTGTCGACGACACATTGAGAAGACCCGGCCCTATCGAATCGAGGACCAATCGACGATCAATCGACGACTCGAACGACGACCCGAACGACGCGAGAAACCCGAGCGATCCAACGACTAGAACGACCAGACCACCGGCCGCAAAACAGACAAATGGCGAGTTTCGCCGCAGCTAGCCGCCTCTCGTTGAGGCTGGCCGGCCGCCGGTGGGTGCAGCCATCGCGAGGTATGTGACGGACGAGAAGGAATGGGTGAAAGAAAGGAGAAGGAAGAAGGAAGAAGGAAGAAGGGATCGATCACGATTGAAGTGGTGGGGTTGCGGATGCTTTCGAGGGAGACGTTACTAACAGCTTGACTTCTTTACAGGCTTCAACACGACCGCCCGACTCGCTGTGGCGCAGAACCTCACGATGCCAGCACTGTCCCCGACTATGACGGAGGGCAGCATTGCGGCGTGGCGCGTCAAGGAGGGCGACAAGTACTCGGTGGGCGACGTGCTGCTCGAGATCGAGACGGACAAGGCAACGATGGATGTCGAGGCCCAGGACGACGGCGTCGTGTTCAAGATTGTGCAGCCCGACGGCAGCAAGGGCGTGCCCGTCGGCACGCGGATTGCCGTTCTGGCCGAAGCAGACGACGACATTTCCACTCTCGAGATGCCCGCCGACGAGGCCCCAGTAGCGAGCGGCGCATCGTCCGCCGCTGCCCCTGCGTCCGAGGAGCCCGCCGCAGCACCCGCACCCAAGGCTGAAGCGACGGCCGCGCCCGAGAAGCCGACGACGACCTCCGCGAAGAAGGGCTCCGCAGCGCCCCAGAAATACCCCCTCTACCCGTCCGTCGCACACCTGATCAAGCAGAACGGCCTCGACCCCGCAGCCGTCGTCGGCGACATGACGCCCACGGGGCCCGGCGGCCGCCTGCTCAAGGGCGACGTGCTGGCGTACCTGGGCCAGGTGTCGGCGGGCGTGCCGGCGGAGCTGGAGTCGCGCTTCGAGCACCTGTCGCACCTCGACCTCAGCAACATCAAGATCAAGGAGACGCCCAAGCCCGCAGCAGCAGCAGCAGCAGCAGCAGCAGCCGCACCAGACGCCAAGGCCAAGGCCGCAGTTACCGCTCCCACCAAGACGACGTCCGTCTCGCTGCCTGTGTCCCTCGCAGCCGTGCTCGACGCGCAGGACAAGATCCAGACGTCGCTCGGCGTCTTCATGCCCGTGTCGACATTTGTTTCGCGGGCCACCGAGGTCGCCAACGACGAGCTGCCGCGTGCCGGCCCTGCGCCTGCGCCGTCGGCCTCGCAGCTGTTTGACGCGCTCGTCGCGCCCACCAGCAGCAGCCACCACCACCAGCGGTCAGCCGCCGCCTCGGGCCTGTCCCGCGGCCACTACCGGCCGCAGATCTCGGCGCTCCCGACCACGGCGTCTGCCTCACCAGCGTCGGCCGCCCAGAAGACCAAGAAGCGTGCCGGCCCCATCGACGTGCTCGACATTCTGTCCGGCAAGGTCAAGGCCACGACGACGGCGCGCCCGGCGTCGGCCGCCAAGCGCCAGCCGCCGGCCGTCTCGACGGGCATCAACTTCTTTACCGTGTCCGTGCCCAAGGCCGAGGAGAAGCGGGCCAAGGTGTTCCTGGAGCGGCTCAAGGTCGTGTTGGAGAACGAGCCGGGCCGGCTGGTCCTGTAAGGAAGAGCGAGATACAAATCTTTTGAGTCGTCGGTGTGAGATCGAAGAAACGAGGCCCGGAGAGCAGAAAATCAGGCGCCCATTAATTCTAGACATGTCACTACCATTTACCTTTTTGCCTGCGTTCTTTTTCTTTCGTCATTGTTTCGCTTTTTGCTTCGTCTCCCTTACGAACTGTACTTTATTGGTTGCATTTACGTGTAAAAAACGTGCCATAGCTTTTGGAACAAAAAGAGAAAAGAAGCGATCTTACCCACAATTGCATTGACAAAGTCATGATCACGAACAATGGAGAGCGCTTTATGATCACGTCACAGCTTGAGTTCCACCCCCACGGACACTTTCAAACCAGATTGGGAGAAATCGGATGAGGGTAGTACGGGTGTCGCAAAAGTCCTCTGTCACTTTGACAGCGCCTAAAGGAAAATACAATCAACATGTAAAAACAATCAACAATAAATCCTATCGATCGGTCATTTTTTGACACAAAGACCGGGTCAGGCCGTAATGACGAACACAAACGGATGCGACGCTATCGACGATGCAGCTCGTACGGCAAGGGCCTCGAAACAGCTTCAAAGAAGGGTACCTTGCCAGAGCCTTATGTGCATCGTGGACGATGAACGAACGCTTTCCGTGGGGTAGGCATCATCCGCACCGGTCGGAAGCGGTCCTCTTCCCAGGGGCAGCATCCGACCCTCCCATCTTTGCCAGCACACGACTCTCTTGCTTTCACTGACCGCCAAAGCCTTGCATTCCGTGTCTCACTTGTCTATCTATTCACTTCGATATAACTGTCAGTTCAGCGCATTTTATACCCGAATTCGTCTTTTGGTATTTTCTGGGGGCCTAGCCAAAGAGAGGTATGGGGAGGTTTTAGAGGGCTGCCTCGTTTTAACTTCCCTCCTATTTCTCTTGGATGGGCCACGGCGACCACGTAGCACAACCCCCTTTGAAGGAGGCGTATCCTGGGTGTTGAGAAATGTACATGTACAAGTACCTACATCCAGCGCGGGCCTTCCAGCCACGGGATTCCGTGTGTTGCGCCAAGGGACAAGAGATTTGGATGACTGACCGCCCACAGCCTTGTTCTGCGTGTGGTGCCAAATACGATCGTGGCCATGACGGCAATATGTGTGGTGGAATAGGGGAGGGGCATCTGCAGAGAAGCGAGAGCAGAGGGGCCGGAGTAGAGTACGGAATATTACGGGAGTATGAAGTAGTATTACAAGATCCAGCAAACGAAACGGAGGAAGAAAAAATGAGAAAAGAAAAGAAACGAAAAGAAAATAGCACGCTCTAGGCGCTTTCATGGATGATTTGCGTCTTGCATGTATCACACGGTAGGGATATTATCAAACAGTCACATTTGTGCATCTTGTCCATTATATGCATCGAAGGCTGTGAAGGAATACCAGAGCAAAGCAGCAAATAACCCAACAGCCAGAACAGATGACGGAAAAGAAATGGGCAAACGCCGAGCGGGAAATAAATAAAGAATAAAAAAAGCTCTTACCTACCGATGTTATTTTACGACGTGCGACTGTTTCCTTCATATCCTCCAGCTCTCCAGCCACCAACTACTCTTCCCCTCCCGTTCTACCTCGTTACGACTTTCAAAAGAAGAAATGGATGGTCGCACAAAGTGAGCAGCGTGCATGGACTAGTGTTTTGGTGTTTGATTATTAGATGCTCTGAGTTGACCCCTGCTGTCTGTTGGTCCTCCTTGCGCGGTGTGTTTGTGTTTGTGTTTGTGACTCTGTCTGTTTTTGTCAATTGTGTTTCCTTCTAAGAAAATAATTCACAATAATATTATAAAAGTCGATGGTCCTTACATTCTTCTTTAAAAATCATATAAAAAACGATCGAAATTTCTGTTCTAAAATAAAGTCCGCCGCCTTCGCCATTTCATGGTTGGACTCGACTCGACTCGACTCCCTTTGAAGCTACTTCCCTCGTCACCTGTTTTGGGGGAAGAGGAAATCGAATAAGAAAAAGGCAAGCCTTGACCGCTCTCCTACCTTCTTCACAGTCTACCGTGTGGCCAGACCAACACGCCCGTTTGTCGACCTTCGTTTTCTTCAGCCAACGCATTTGCTGTGGCGTTTCTCCAACAGGCTGTACGCGAACGAGAGAAGACGAAAGGGCAAATGAGAGCACAAAATAATGCGTCCGGCAATGCAGCCTCCATCCAGGCCGTCTGCATGCCATCTGCAGGTGCCCAGCCAATCCCCGTCCTGCCCAAAAGAGAGAGGGTGTGAAAGATGCTCTGACTTTCTCAGAGAATGGGGAGAAGAGAGCCAAGAAAAGAAGAAAGAAAATCCCATCTCCCATCGCGCTGTACTCTGTACTTTTGCGTCCAACCCCAACCCTCCCCACCCCCCTTCCGGGGGCCTATTTGGGCGGCCAGAAAAGCTGTCCGCCCGGCCACTTTTGTCTGCTCGCTCATCCTCGCCAAAGGAAAAAGAAAAAAAGAGGGGGAAAGAGAAGCGAGGGAGGCAGAACAAAGACTGTCGAGGAGAGCTCTCTACAACATAAAGACCGACTAGATACGGAAGGCGAGAAAAGAGAAAGAGCACAAGCTCAAGCTCGAGAAATCGCTTGGCCGATCGTGAGAAAAGAGAAGAGGGCCTGCCTTGATGCTCTTTCGTCTATGGAGTAATTTTTTTTTCTTTTGGCTATCGCTGGCCATTTGTGCTCGACACTTGGGCAGCTTTGGATCCCGAGCATGGCACGAAAGAGACTCTGTAGAGAGTAGAGAGACCTCCCATCGGTATTTATCGTTGGCTCTGCTGTTTTGGCCCTTCTTTTGTCACATTCCCATCCCTGCTTCCTTTCCCCCTTTTCCTTTTTTTGGCCTCTCTAGTCTGTTGTTGCTCTTGTTTCTCGCTCTTCTCTCCCTTTCCGCCCAGCTCCCCTCATTGTCTTTTTGCTTTCCCTCCTCGGACGTCTCTTTTCTCTTCTGTTCTTCCACTGCAAGGCAAGCTTATCCTTCCGACAACGCAAGGCGCCTCGTACAGAGAGCCTTACACGCCGTTCCCCTCTACTTTCCTGTCTTCATCTCTTTGTCTCACCATGCCTCCTTTCGCCCACCTCTCTCTCCTTGTTTAATCATTCGAATTTATATCTATCCTTTCCCATGGGTCGCGAGGCATTCTAGGCTACTCTGTCCTCTTATGTTATACGATGAGCCGCCAAAAGGTCCCAGACGACAAGCGCCAGCGCACGGCGCAAGCGTGCGACTACTGCAAGCGCCGCAAACAAAAGGTATGCAAGGCCATGGTTCATGGTTCATGGTTCGGAGTCCACGCTCTGTCTCGGAGTATTTCTTTGTTTTGTCGTGTCGTTTGGTCTCGCCTGTCTTTCTCGCGCTCTCTCAATCTCGCAATGGGTCATCCATGATCAGCCAACGTCATTCATTGTTGGGACGACGTCTGTATGACAAGCGGCAGTGCAACAGCCTCTTTCAAGCTTCTTCCCTCCCATTCCGAGTTTTGCCTTTTCAACCTTTACCCTGTGTCTGACCTTGCTCGTGGCTTTGCCGTGGAACCTACCGGCCTCCCCGTCGACATCCATCTTGCCATTCTCCTGAGATGATGGGTGGCCATTGTTCATGGTTGAGCCAAACCCTCGGAGTTGCCTTTCCATCCAAAGCACACCGCCGTCTCTCTTCCCACCTCCCAGCACAGCCTTTCATTAACCATGGGTTGCCCGTCCTAGTGCAATGGCACAAAGCCGTGCTCGACCTGCACCAAGAAGAGTGTCACCTGCACATATGCCACCGGCGTGGGCCCCGGTCCAGGAACCGGACCCGGCACCGGCTCGTCCATGTCCAGCCGGCCCTCAACGGACGACGCCTACGACGGCTCGGCCGCCTCGTCCTCGGCCTCGCCGCCCAAGCGCCGCCACATAGAGACATCATCATCGGCACCGACCGACATGCACCTCCTTCATCACCATCACCACCGCCTCAACTACCACAGCCACAATAACAGCATCCCCAGCAACATTTCTTCTCTTCCGTCTGCGTCGCAGGCCAAAGTCGACGTCGATGCCAAGGCACGGCTCAAGCTGAAGTCGGCATCGCACTCCTCGTCGTCAACGCGGTCGTGGGGCGGGCGCAAAAAGGAAGTTGCAATTGAACTCGAGACATCGTTTCTGCAGAACCATGGACAAGGCAGCAATCATCATTTTGCGTCAGCCCAGGAGAGCGGACGACCGTCGACCGATGGCGGGCTGGAAGAGCAAACGCGGGCCAGTTCGACGAGCGGCCACGAAGAAGAGGCCATTCTGCTCCAGACCACTAGAATGCTGCAAGATCAAAAGGGGCGTCTCCGTGAGTTCCCTCCCTTTCGAGCTTTGTTCTTTCCCTTTACAATTTGCAACCTTGCCTCCTTCCTATTTTGCACCTTCCATTGTCCTCCGTGTTCCTTCCCGTTGTGTATTCCGTTGTCCCTCGTTCCTCCCTCTATCGTACTGACTGTAGTAGTATACATTGGTGATTCGGCCACCCTATCTTTCCTTCACCTCTTCCGTCTCATGGTCGAGAGCATCGGCGGCCAGTCATCCTTCACCCTCGACCCCAGCAAGGAGTCCATTGTCGAAAATGTCGTGTCTCTACCGCCACATGTGCGACCACCCAGCATGCTTCCCGACCGCCAGACTGCGGACGTGCTTGTCGAGTCCTTCTTCATCAACACCAGTGCCGTCGTCGAGGTCTTTGACCGCCACGAGTTTCTTGCCGAGCTCGAGCGCTGCTACGCGAACCCTCTGATGGCCAGCAGCCACTTTTTGTGTCTGCTTTTCTTGTCCTTTGCCATTGGCCTCGCCATGGCCACACCCGATGCAGATAACGTCGAGGCGACCGCAATGCGCCCGCTGCTAGACCTACCCTATGACCAGGCCGAGCTCTTCTTCCGCACCGCCAAGGTCATGGACGACCCGCTCAACGGCATCGAGGATGCCGAATTCTGGTCTGTTCAGGCCCAGTTGCTCATGTCCGTCTACATGCTGGCCGCTTCCAAGCGCAACGCCGCCTTTACCTACCACGGCATCGCTGTCCGATCCGCTATCGCGCTCGGCTTGCACCGCGAGGAGACCATGGTCAATTTCTCTGCGTCCGAGGTTCTCTTATGCTGCAACATTTGGAAGAGCTTGTACGTGTTGGACCGCTTTATTGCCGCGTCGCTCGGCCGCCCACCTGCCATCAGCGACAACGACTGCACCGACGTCGCCCTCAAGGATGCCATGATGCTGCCACAGATCGCGCTCATTGGGCGGCCAGGGCTACCGAGTGTGATCGGTCAAGGGAGTCCGAGTGCTGGCGTTCTTGCTCCCGCTCCTCCCTATTCTTCGTCCTCCTCTAACCGCGCGTCCACGGGCGGAAGGTGCTCTAAGAAGATCAACAACTTTGGCTTCGATGCCTCTGTGCGTGGTTGCCGAATCATCGGCATCATTCTCAAGAAGATGTATGCGCGCCGCCGGGTGTCCTCACGCGTCACAACCGACATCGTTCGGCAGTGCAGTGTCTGGGCTAAAGAGATGAACGAGAATCTGCGCTGGCAGCGTACCGTCGAGTCAGCGGCCGCTGTGGCTGCCGGCAAGGCCGCCCACATACCCCAAGCACAGTGCATTACCATCTTGCATACTAATCTCTTCTACTGCCACGCCGTCATCTTGTTGACTCGCCCCTTCTTCCTCTTCCTCATCCAGGCCGACCGCCGCAACCATGCTGCCAGTCCTGGCAGCCTGAAAAACTTTTTCGGCACGCTCAGCAAAGCGGGCAGTCTCAGCGGCACCAGCAGAATCAGTAGTGCCAGCAGACCGGGCAGCTTTGGCAGCTCCAGCCGATACTCGCCGCTCTTGCGCACACGCACCGAGCGGTTTGCCGAGAACTGCGTCACTGCATCCTACCATACCATTGCCATGATCACCCAGGCACTGGAGACAAAGTACCTCCCCCAGCGGGATCCTTTTATCATGTAAATGCTCTTGCTATCCCTTGCCTGCTTTTTTGTATCTATTATACCCATTCTTACACCAACCAGGCACTTCCTCTTTACAGCAACGCTGCTCATTATGACCAACGAGTTCATTGCAATGTTCCATAACACGACGTACGATGACCATATCGATAAGGCCACCCGGATCATGAGGTTCTTTGCCACGAGCGACCCCCAGGCCAGACGGCTGGCGTGGATTCTGGATGCGCTTCAGGATGTCGTCGACAAGCAAGCAGCCAGCACGTCCAACACCACAGCCAGCGCCAGCACGGATGCTGCAGCTGCTGCCAGTGGCTCTAAAAAGAGCAGCGATGGCTCCAATAACGACGGTAGAAAGAGCCCCGTCCGTGGCGCCCAACGAACATTTCGCTTCGAATTTCCAAAGGAGTTTGTTTCTGGTATCACAGACCCCATTGACACTTTTTTCGTCTTGCAGCCGGCCCATGCACAGGCGGGAGGAGGGGCAGTCCCATTTGGTGGCAACCGCCCTGGCAGCGGAGTGTACAGCTCAAACACTCGCAATGGGCCTCGCATCCAACTAGCACAACTTCCTGCGGAGGCAGGCTCAGGAGCAGGATCGGCCCAAATCTTGGCCCAGCCATCAGACTGTATCCATGTGGACACAAGTTTTGCCGGGCACCCACAAAGCGGCAATGAACATTCACAGCCGGGCATCTCAGGCCTAGCGAAAACGGGCGTGTCGGCCTCGATAACGGCCCTGCCCACTGATTCAAACCAGCATGGCGGAATGCTTTCGGGTAACAACAATGGCAGTGCTGGCTACGGCGGTGAAGGTGGTGAAGGGGCGATGGCCGCGAATCCACTTGTCCTCCCACCTCCATTTTCGTTGTCAGCAGCGCTGCCCCCAGCCGATTTCTCGCCACAGTTCCAGGCACAGCCGCAGCATCACCATCAACAACAACATCACCAGCACAAGGACCAGCACCAGCATCCCTTACACTTCAGTGGCGGTACTGGCGGTGAAGGGCTCGGCCCCGAGGCGTACCGGGCCATGGACAGCAAGGCTAACGGCGACCTCGACGGCACGGACTCCATCGAGACGGACGGTGAAGGTTTTGACTTTGACATTTTCTGGAACTGGCCCAACCAGGTCGGCCAAGTGGTTGTGGCTGACGGGACAGCAGGCACCGCAGTCGGCATGGATGACGGCGGTGGCGTCTCAACCATGGCAGGTGTCAATATGGGCCTGTCTGGGCTGGGGACTGGAGGTGTGCCGAACACAATGAACTACGTGCACCCGGAGCAGCAGCAGCAAGGCAGCAGCACCGATATGTCAGCTTTTGGGGACGGTAGCCGGGGCCAAGGAGACGGTCAAGGCTCGGGCCAAGGCGGTGGTGAAATGGACATGAAGCAGGGGTCGGTGCATACGCACAATGCGCCCATGCCTCTGCCACCCATGTACTCACCCTATGGTATGGCACCGCTGTCCAGCAGCGTCGGCGGTTCGGGACTCGGTTTGTCGAGTGTGCACGGTCATGGCAACATGGTCGCGCCACTGAACGTGCCACTGTATGCGACGACGGACTTCGGCTAGGACACAAGCGTGTAAAACCTCTCCTATGTTGTCTATTTCCTTTATTTAGACTTTGACAATCTTTGGTTGACCATAGCTGGTTTTATTTGCATGCTGTCAATTGATAGCGACAGGTGCCAGCTAGCTTTTGGTTATTTTATCATCTCATATCTACAATATGGTCTCGCCAGCCCAGAGGCGGTTTGGTGTTCAGTAACAAAAGTCAAAATGTATAAAGGACTCATGGGAAAAGAGTGAAATTAGAAAGAGAGAAAAGAGGGAAAGAGTCAAAAATGTGCCGGCTATCTAGTATACAAATGGTTTTGTTTTATACAAGTCCGTCAACAAATCCAAAATTTAAACGTTATGACAACAAGCTTAGAAATCCCAACTCCGACGACAAAATAAGATAATCCAGAATTACGTAAAAAATAAAAGGAAACGACCCGACAAATCACCACGTCGCCGGCCCAAAGGTCTGGCCGGCCGGCAGCACCACCTGGATCGCCGTGTCCTTGAAGTCCATGGTGCTCGTCACCACATTGTTGCCCCACCACGATGGCGGGTCAATATTGTTGAGCGTGAACGCAAAGAAGATGACGAGCGTGCTCAGGGCGAGGCCCAAGTCCAGGCCGGACGACGTCAGGAAATTCAGGCGACTCCACCAGGCGAAGTGACGCTTGCGCACCCAGTACTGGAAGATGAAGCCGACGACGCCCCAGCTCAGGTAGTTGAGCGGCGAGGCGGGCGGGATGGAGCCGGAGCCGCCAAAGATGAGCGGGGCCATCAGGTATTTGACGGGCGATTTCGGCCAGCGGCGGGCGGCAAAGTAAATAATGACAGGAACAATAGCGCCCAGACCGAAAAAGAAGAAGAGACCCGAGTAAATCTGACCGGGCGAGAACATGCGCGCCGGGCCCAGGAGGCCCCAGATGACAGACGCCGAAAAGAAGACGCGCCCACCGGGGCAGGTAAAGTGCTCGGGCTGGTCGCGCTCGCAGACGCCATCAATGTTGGTGAGGGCAAAGTTGAGGACGGCGACCTGGATGAAGCAGGAAAACGTGGAGGCGACGACCTGGGACATGAACATGGTGCGGGGTGGGATCTTCATGTAGTGGCCGAATTTGAGATCGCCAACGAAACTGAGGGCCTGGGCCATGGTGATGTAGCCGTAGGTTTTGAAGAGCATGAGGGCCAGCGGGCGGCCCGGCTGGATGTAACCAAAGATGAACTCGGTGAGCACATTAAGGCCGATCTGGTTGTTGGTGACGGCCTGGATGATGCCAATGGGCAGCGAGAACAAAAGGGCAATGGCGACGGCCAGCAAGAACGCCCACCACGCGAGGTTCGTCGGGTAGGCGAGAATGGTGAGGAAGCCCAGCGCAAGAGTAATAGCAAACAGCACCATGTACCACCAGCCGGGCGCCTCCTTGTACTTGCGCATCAGCTTCATGTGGATGTCGGGCTTCTCGGTGGTGCTGTTGCGGTACTGCTGCCAGATGGTACGGCTGTGGTGCAGGTACGTGTAGACGATCAGCGACGCGATGGCGGCAAACGACAGGCCGTAGGACATGGCAAAAGTCGTGCTCAAAAAAAGCGGCGAGTACGCCTTGTACGCGGCCTCGTCCAGCGTAAAGTCGGGCGTTAGCACGCGCGAGACGTTGTAGGCTACACCCGTGTTATCGTACGTGGCCGAGTCGCTCATGGGCAAGAAGATGCCGTACCATGTGTTGGTGTAGTGCAGGACAGAGGCACCAACGATAAAGAACACCACAACGCCGATGAGCGTGTTGGCAATTGCATGCCATGGCGGAATGAGCGGTGAGCTGACGAAGCCGGCGATCTGCGTCCAGTCGAGTGTCAGGGGAAGCAGCGACAGGCCCGTGGAGCCACCAAAGAGCTGATTGACAATGGGGCTGTTGGGCGCTATGAACGTCGGGATGGCTAGGACGCTGAGGAACTGCGCGAGGTAGCCCGGGATGAAATAGTAGAGGAACGCGCCGAGGGTCACGTAGGTGAACCAGCGGTAGCGCGGCATACGGCCGCCGATAACGGTCGGGTCGGGTCGGGGCGCGGCCTCGTACATGGCGTTCATCAGCGTCACGGACACGAGGTTGCCAGGCCACAACATAGAGGCTGGGTACACCAAAAAGCGGCGCATCATGCCGGCGATGCCGTAGCCGATGGACTGCGACGACACGACCATGAGCAGCTGGAAAGCGACGCCAAAGTCCTGTTTGTAAAAAACGAGCTGGGCTAAAATAATGTCGGTGGCGTAGGCGACGGTAAAGGACACACCGGCCATGACGACAATAATAGAGTGCTCCTTGACGTTGAACGGCCCCGGGTTGAGTGACCAGCGCAGGCCAAAGGTGTTGAAGCGGCGGCGCGGCATGACGCGGGCCCAGGCGTGGCCCATGGGCCAGGCGATGATCTGGGCGACGAGGGTGCCGATGCTGATGGATGGCTGGCGCAGCGAGAAGAGCGTGTTCATGGAGGCACCGACGACGACGAGCGTCAGGCCGATAACCCAGGCACGCACAGTGTTGCACGGCAGGTCCTGGTCATAGTTGTGGACAGCGGCGCGCACTTCGGGATATGGCGAGTCCTCTTCTTCCTCTTCGGCGTCGTCGTCGTCGTCGTCGTCGTCGTCGTCAACGATACTAGTGCCGCTGCCACTGGCGCTCTCGCCAGCTTTGGCTGTGGCCTTCTTACGCTTGTTTTTACCTCTGAGCGCCAATGTGTCGTCGTCGAAGCTGGCTGAGTCGCGCTCGGGATCGCGGAAGGACGGGATGTACTCTTCCGGTAGGTTCGGATCTAAGAGAAGTTCGTATTCTTGTCCTTCATGTGCACCGCCATGGCCCTCGTCATCCTCCGGGGAATAATACAAGGCCTCACGCGCCTTGGTAGCAGCAGACTCACCCCACATAGAGAGACGGTGCTTCAGGTCCTCGACGGGGTTCAGCTCGGTGGTGTCCTCTTCTTTTCCCTGTTTTTTGGAAGACGAAGAAGAAGAGGATGCACCAGCTGCTCTGTTGCCCTTGGATCCTGCCGTCTCTCGACCACTCGATGCTTGTGCGTTGGTGTTACTGTTCGTGTTAACCGCGTTGCCTTGCCCGTGATCATTTGCTGCCACGGCGGGTGCCGGAGCCGGCGTGCCAGACGCCTTCTCCGTGCCAGAGATCAGATCATCGGCCATGGTGGTGATGGCGCCGGTGACTGACGGGGAGTCTCTATACTGACAGTGGCAGTGGCGGATGCGGCAAAACGATCAACAACGAGGGAAGGTTGGTAACAACGACGCAACAAGCATGGAGGGTTCTATATATGTGGGTGGTCGCCCTGTGTCGCTCTCAGTCTATCTTTTTCTCTCGACACCGCTTGCCTCCTGCTGGGCAGGCTAAAGCAGAGGCGCGTCGATCCACCAACGCATATGAAGCAGCGCAGCCGTCGAGAACACCCAAATAATGGTCAGAATGGACACACAAGTGTTCAAGATAGCGGGGGTAGATGGTCGACGGTCGACGGGCCAGATCAGGAACAGCAACTCTCGCACGGCTCCAAGATAAGGTTCTGCACTTAGATTCGTCCCACCCTCGTGCACAAGGCTCAAACGGATGTAAAAACGCCACACGATATGCGGAAAAAATACAAATCAACAAGATGGCGGAACAACAAGGGGAGTGGTGGAAACGATCTCGTGATACTGATAAGTGCAAATCACAGAGACCGGGGGGGTTGGGGGAACAGAAAATAAAAAGACGAAACACGGAACACGGAAGCGAGCACTGGAAAGTGTGAACGTTGGGTGTCCGGACGCGATCGAGAGCATGAACCAAGAGATGGTCGGCAGTGGCAGAAGTCGACAGACTGATAAGAACTGTTGACAGTCAAGCAAAAGTCGACAGTCAACAGTCGACGCAACCGAGCAGCCGGGAAAAGGGCAAAATCAGCAGGTCAGGGATCGGCCGATAGGGTGGATGTCGTTCCGCAAGATGAGGTGTTCTAGATGCTGTGGGTGCTGTGGATGAATGATGTAAATGATGCAGTGACCCAGTATATCGGAGTAGGCGCGGTTGTTGAACGTCGTCCTGCTCCCAAGCTGTTGCGTGTCCAGGGGCTCGGCAGATAGGCCTCTGATGAAACAATCCTGCGGCGGAGCCAACCGTGGAGCCGTAATGAAAAGGCGGAAAAAGAAGAAGACGGAGCTTTCAGTACCCTTCCAGAAGACAAGGGCGTTTTTTTTATGTTGACAAAAATAAAGATTCTCCTTTCTCCGCAGATATCCCCGACGGAGGACGGCGATGAAGGATTGATGAGCGAGGGATGGAGCCGTTTAAAAGGATGGCAAACAGTCTGTGCCTTGGATGTCCAGGAGGATGCAGGTATAAATTGCTGATAAAAAGAATACAATAAGAAGTGCAGGTACTGACTTTTTGTGAACTGGCGACAGGGCTGGCAAGCTGTCCAGAGATGGGGTGGAAGGACAGCGAGGCGTCTTTCGCCGTCAGTTCCCGGCTTCCGCAACAGGTCCAGCAGCACACTACTAGGCCCCCAAGATGTGGTAATTGGCGCCACCGGAAGCGTCCAAGCAGCTTTGGGTTGTTTCTTGGTGATGGCCGCTCCCTTGTCTGGCCAGAAAACGTGCGTGCGGCTCGTCAATCGATGCAGCCAAGCTGTGTGAGTGTTTTGGGTGTTGGATTTTGAGTTCTGGCGCCGCGGTGTCGATCTAGCGTGCGTCAGGTCATCGACCCTTGATGCGCTAGGTCTCTGATAAGGCAATCTGGCATCGCAGACTGAGAATAGGTGCAGCAGAGTGATGGCCGTTGTTGACAATGCGTCGTGGCAGGTTGGTGATAAGCTCGCCTCGTAAGCTGGTAGGCTGTCCGTTCCAGATGCTCAATAGAGCCTATTCCGTTCACGTCAGGGGTCCGCCCACCTTCGCACCTTCCCTCGTGGAGCAGAAGGGAGGCGGCAGGCGGTTGCACGCTACCGCGCGTGAGGGCTTAGCGCGCCTGTGCCCGCTGGGGTTGCTCCTTCCCAGTGCCGGCAGGGCAGAACGGCACTGTACGGACACTGTACCATCAGGGGACCCTGCACTGGCGGGTGCAATAGGCCTGCTCGGCCTGCAACACGCCATCCGCTCGGTATTAATCGAGCTAACACGACAAAAGGTCGCGACGGTTCGGGTAAGAGGATCCCTGGCTTTTGCCAAAAGCAAAAGCAGCAGCCGAAAACAAACAAGAAAACACCAAGCAGCGAGACACGAGTGGCTGTTGGGTGTTTTTTTGTTCATCCCCCCCTGCTGTATTGTTCCGGTGCCCTTTTGCCTTTTGCACTCCTTTCAAACCAGCACCAGCATGCTGAGGCGGGTCGTGGTAACGGGCCTCGGCGCCGTTACACCGCTGGGCGTGGGGGCGCGCTTTGCATGGCAACGGCTGCTGGCGGGCGAGTCGGGCATTATCAGCGTGGCCAACCGTGCACCGATAGAACAGTGGGAGCGCCTGCCGAGCACCATGGCCGGCGCCGTGCCCGACGGCAAGAGTAAGGCCAAGGGCCAGTGGAACGCCGACGACTGGGTCGATACGGCCGAGCAGCGCCGCATGTCCCGGTTTACACAGTTTGCCATGGCCGCGGCCGATATGGCGCTGGCACAAGCGAAATGGCCAGGACCAGAAGCCGTGGCGGCCGCCGCCCGCAAAGACGTGGCCGCACGCACCGACTATGCGCCCGACGACAGCCCCGAGGCACGCACGGGCGTGTGCATTGGCAGCGGTGTCGGCAACCTCGATGCCATCTACGAGACCAGTCTCGACCTGCACCACAGCGGCTACAAGCGTGTGTCGCCGCTGTTCGTGCCGCGCATCCTTATCAACATGGCCGCCGGCCACGTCGCCATGCGCCACAACTTCCAGGGCCCCAACCACTCCGTGTCCACCGCCTGCACCACGGGCGCCCACGCCATTGGCGACGCCGCACGCTTCATTGCCCTGGGCGACGCCGATGTCATGGTCGCCGGCGGCGCCGAGGCCTGCATCCATCCGCTAACGTTCGCCGGCTTTGGCCGCTCGCGCTCGCTGGCCGATCCCTTTTCCGACGACCCCACTAAGTGCTCGCGGCCCTTTGACCGCGACCGCTCCGGCTTTGTCGTAGCCGAGGGCGCCTCCGTGCTGTTGCTCGAGGAGCTCGAGCACGCGCTGGCCCGTGGGGCGCCCATCCTGGCCGAGCTGCGTGGCTACGGCTGCAGCGGCGACGCTTTTCACATGACTGCACCGCACCCCAGCGGTGTGGGCGCGCAGCGAGCGATGCGGGCTGCCCTCAAGAACGCCGGCTTGCGGCCGCGCGACGTCGACTACATCAATGCACATGCCACAGGCACCGTTATTGGCGATCGTGCCGAGGCGGCGGCGATCCGCACGCTGATGGCCGACGACGGAATCACAGACGAATCGGCCATTACCGTCAGTAGTACAAAAGGTGCCGTGGGCCACTTACTGGGCGCGGCAGGCGCCCTCGAGGCCCTCTTTACGGTCCTCTCCATCACCGATGTATGTGCATTGTCTCCGGCTCCTACAAAATAATGTGCCATGCTAACTTCACTTGTAGAACATGGTCCCACCAACACTCAACCTGACCAGCCCAGATGTCGGCCCCAACTTCAACTTTGTACCGCACACGGCCCAAGATAAGAAAGTCGACGTCGCCCTGACCAACAGCTTCGGCTTTGGCGGCACAAATGCCAGCTTGGTCTTTTCCAAGTTCCAATGAAAACACTACCTCGGTTTGAGGAAATTCGATGTACATATGACAGCAAACCTAGACTGTAAAAACAGGATAAAAAACATTTCAAAAAGAATTGATGAAGTAATAAGAAAGGAGCGAGGTGGTGATGTGCGTCGATGACGATCACGACGACGAAACCACGACGTCTGTATCACGTGATTGCAGAACGTGGGTCGAGGCTCAAGGGTGGTCCCAAATTTTTGTTTGCTCCATATTTTTTTGCGTTTTTTCGCGGGACTGTTCCATTTCGCTAATTCCTGACGTCCGTGAATTAACCTCGTTTCTTCCGACGAACCGTTCTCGACAACGGACGACTCCCACGGACTGCCGCGCTCGCCCCCGAACTCGACTTTTCTACCCGACGCTCAACCACGGTCTTTTCTCCTCCTCCCCCCACCCACACATCAAAATGGTCCGGCCCAGCTGCCGGCCATGCACCAGCGCCGCCGTTGCGCGATGCGCTCGGCCGGCGACACGGCAGACACGGACCCTGCACCAGACCGTATGGGCACACCAGGTGCAGGAGTCACAGAACCAACAACATCCGCAGCAGCCAAGGCCAACACGGACACCCCGGCCAAGGCGTGCGAGCGGCGTCTCCGTCTCTGTCTCGGCCCGCGACTTCCACACCACCCCGACCAACGCCGGAATTGCAGGGCGGCTGGGCGACATAGCCCGGCAGGCAATAAGTCGGACGGCCGAGCCGTACGGTGCGTTTGGCGTCACGCGGGCCATCTACCAAAAGTGCACACGGCCAGCAGCCTACGACATCTCGGAAGAAACCCGACGCAGCGACCAGGTGCCGACGACCGAAGACGGCGAGGAACTCGGCGTCGGCGGCGGCCTATGGCATGATGGTAAGACCACCCAGCCAATCTCATGATATTCCAGTGGACGGAACGCTAACTGCCCAGAATTTAATCTCCTCCCCTCCTTCAGCACGTGGTCGCAGGTCACCATGCTGCACATGTACCTCATCATCACACGCCTCCGCTGCTTCGACAAGGAGGCCCACCAGCTGTGGCAGTCCATGCTGTCCGACCACTTCTTCCAGGAGGCTGAGGACAAGATGGACCGCCTGCACCACATCACCTCGCGTGGCCTGCGCCAACGCCATCTTCAAGATTTGTTCATGGCCTGGCGCGGCGTCATTGTCGCCTACGACGAGGGCCTCGTGCGCGGCGACGCCGTCCTGGCCGCCGCCGTCTGGCGCAACCTCTACAAGGCCCGCCCGGACGTCGACCTGCGCCACCTGGCCGCAGTCGTCGCTTGGATGCGCCGAAGCCTGGCGCAGCTCGACCGCATGCCCGACGAGGCCATGATCCTGCACGCCGGCGCCGGCATTTTCGGGTGGGCGCCGCCGTCGCTGGACCTGAGTGCCGTGGACGAGCCGGCGACCAAGGAGCTGAGCCTGCTGCTGCAGCAGGCGGCGCGCAAGGAGGAGGCGGCGTCAACAGCAGGCGCTGCCTCTAAAGAGCAGGTGGCCTCCGCGTAAGAAGCGGGACGAATAACAACTCAATACCGTCAATTTCGTGTACATTACTTTTTTTTTTGCGAAAAAACCATATAGACAAAAGAGGTAGCGAAAAGGAGGCTGGAAGGATGCGGATACGACGTTTATGTCTGGCGGACGCGGCGGCAGGACCTGACTGTTTTTTTGCATAAAGGCGTTCTACGATGTCCTGTTATTTATGGCACTGGATTTTTGCATTCGGCTTCTTTATTGGTTAGCATAGAGCGACGGTAGGGACGTACCCTACATGCAAGAACTTAATCTACCCTCTCCCACATTTGAAACTCGTATTCCGTCCCATTCTCCGTCTGCACGCCCGCCGGCACCTCTTCGCCGATCCACGCCGCATGCTCCTCCCGACTGCGTTGTACCCATGTCGGTGCATCGGCTGTCGTCGTCTCGGCCGAGCGGTCTGAGCCCAGCGCCAACGGGAAGAACGTGTCGCACGAAAAGTCCGATTTGACACGCGTCAACAGCACACGCCGCGCCTCGGCCAGGCCCAGCGCGGCCGCGTAGATCTGTGCACCGCCAATCACAAAGACGCGGTGGCCAGAGGTGTCTGTAGGTGCTGCCGCCGCGTCCGCAGCCTTCTTCGCCCGCAGGTACTCCAGCGCCATCTCCAGCGACGATGCCTCCACGGGACCTGCGTCCAGCCCATCGGCCGGATCTTTTGGCAACCCGGGCGCAAACGACCGGCTAATGACGACGTTGAGGCGGCCGCGCAGGGGCCGGAACTTGGGCGGGATGCTGTCCCACGTCTTGCGGCCCATGATGACGGCGTTGGCCTAAGTTTGTGTCAGTGCTATGTCAGTTTTTGAGTAGAGGAAGGAGAACGCACCTCCCCCCGCTTCGTTACACGCGCAAAGTAGGCCATTTCCTTGCGCAGACCCGTCCACGGCAGGCCGCCGTTGGCGCCAATGCCCATATCGCGGGCCGTCGCGGCGACCACGAGCGTCAGCTCGAGGGGAGCGAGTTGCGGAGGCATTGTGGCGTCTGTGGTCATTTCAGTGTGCAGTACAGCAGGTTGTTTGGTGTTCTTTAAAATGAACGAGGCAACCGCTGTCCGCTGTTGTTGAGACGTTGACTCCTGTTAGCTGTGCGCGTCGCCGTTCCTGGCGCGTTGAGTGGGCCCACTTTTATATCCAGTGGTGCAGGGCACCACCGCCCGTCATCCGATATTTTTGGTGGTCTCTCGAAAAAATTTAAGCTTCACCAAAAAAGGCATCAAGACAAGCTCCGCCACGACTTCGAGACAAGTGTCTCTACTTTCACAGAGAAAATTTACGCCAATTGGCCTGCGTGCTGGCTACTCCCGTTTAGCAGTTACCTACACGACCGCAGGCACCCAATGACGTCCTTCTCGAGGGGCCTCGCGGGGCTCGCTTACCACGGCTTTGCGTCCGGCCTACTTTGCACACAACGTGCGACCATGCCGGGCTCGCTGTCCGGAAAGGGCGGCTCTCACATTCTCTCTGCCCTGCGGCTGCGGCTCTCTCGCCCCCTAGCGGCTCCGTCCACCCGTTTCTTCTCGTCCTCACTGCCAGTGCGCGGAAAAGGGCCCTTACGAAACAAGGCGGCAAAGAACATACCAACACAAAACGCACCACGAAACACCGCACGGCCACAACCGGCAACACCACCAACGCCGCCGCCCAAGGTGCAGGCCAAGCCACGAGCCACCCCTGTTGCTAATGCCCTGCCACGGTCGGCCTCCGCCGGCGTCTCTGCCGCCGCCGCTGCCGGCAATGGTTTTGCCGAGCAGCTCGGCCGCCGGTCCGTCAGCACTCTGCTCTACGAGGCACCGTCCCACCTGTTGTTCCGCATCACCTCCCTGTCGGCCGGCTTCTGTACCATTGCCTACACGGTCGTCAACTACTGGACCATCTTTGTCTACCCGCCCGAGAATTTGCTGTGGTGGGTGCCGCACGCCTTTGCCGTCATCTGCGGTTGCATGATCGCCGGTGGCACGTACTTCCTCATGGGCAGCGTCGGCATCGTCCGCGTCATCCACGCCATCCCGTCGGCACGCATTGAGGCCCTGGCTGGCAAGGGTGCGGCGGCCACGGCTGCACGCGCCGTCAAGGATGCCGGCGGTGGCCCGATGCCACCTGTGTTTTTAGAGCTCGAGATTGGACGCGTGCTGCCCATCCTGCCGGCGCGCAAGCGGTACATTCTGCCTGAGAAGCTGGAGGTCCCGTTCAGGTTTGCGTCGTACGGCCTAAACGGTGACGTACTCTCCAAGGGCGCCGTCGCTGCTGGTGCTGGTGCTGGTGTTGGAGGGGGAGCGGCTGCTGGTGGGGGCGAGCCGTTGACCAGCTACGAGCGCGTCAAGGCGCACGAGGCCGAGAAGGAGCGCCAGGCCAAGGCCCGCGAGTACGAGATGAACCACCTGATGACGGCGCCCTTCCGCCATGCCGGCCAGGGCGCACGCTCCGGCTGGCAGCAGGTCCGCCGCGTCTTTTCGCGCGAGGGCTTCATCAAGGTGATCGTCAACGGCGACCGGCAGAAGATGGACGTCATGGGCGGCTGGGCGCTGGAAAACGGCCGCGCCCTGGACCGGCTGGTCTCCGTCAAGAATGACATCAAATAGGATGGTAGATCGTCTCTCGCATCTCCCATCTTCCTGCGATGACCTTACGAATTTTGTATATAGCCGCTGTATATTAGGCCAGGAATAAGATATCACAAGCAGCACTGTGGAACGAGAGCGTTGAAGACCAGTGAAAAGCAGTTAAAAGACGGGAAACGTGACAGGGGTATTTTATCCTCATCTTGTCTCCTTTCCCTACGACGTACTTGCTTCCCCATTTTCTTTTCTCTTTTGTTTCTTCTTCTTGTAAAGATGTGTCAAGGAAACGGTCCAGACTGTTCTCCGCACTCGCATCCCCCACACCTCGGTGCTGTTGAAGAGCCGGTGCATGGGGAACCGTAACCCTATTTACACGTTGGGTTTCGGCGCGTGGCCTGGCCCGGCCTAGTGACATCACTTTGCGCCGAGAATGCGGCCGCTGCAGGGTACCAGCCTACCAGCCTACTCACAAATGGCACGTGACAGCCATTCGTTCTAGAAGCCAACTTACAGCAGCTTCGTCGATCACAGACTACATTGTGTCCATCCGAAAGCTCAAAACGTGCCCATCTTCTGAAGCCAAGGCTTTTAAAGAAAAAGAAAGAAAAAACACAAAGTTATAACAGACTGAAGAACTTAACTAGAAAGTCCCATCCAAAGCTTAATTGGCGACGTCGCGTGGTGGGGGATTTGCCCCCAAGTCCCAACTATTGTTTCCTTCCGGCCCTTTTTTCATTGTAATCTGTCCTATTTGCGTGTTCGCGCACGCGCTAGGCCGCTGGCCAAGCTCCCCACTGCGACCTTTGGCGCCCCTTTTCGGACCGGGGAAAGAGTACAGCTTGGTGCTGGCTGGCCTTTGTCGCTGGCTCTTTTTTTCATCATCGCTCCTGCTGTTCGTGACTGTATCACCTTCGCGACGCAGTTTCCCCGCAAACTCGATTTCCCTTTTTCTTCTACCCCCTTCCTTCCCTCTTTCCTCCTCCCCTTCTCTTCTCTTCCTCCTTTATCTTGCACCTTGCGACCTCACTCTTCGCATCGCCTCTCCCCCCTTCTTCCCAAACACATCCTCATAATCGCCACCATGGACATCCGCACATCACATACCACGCTCGACTACCCACTCTACGTCTGCGACTTTGACCCGACCGATGCTGGCCGGCTCATTGTCGGCGGCGGCGGCGGCGCCAGTCGGACAGGCGTAGGCAACAAGATCGTACGTGCTCAATGCCCTCTTCTGTCATGTGCTCACCTCGTTTGCGACACGCCACAAACTGACTAACTGATGTAGACCCTCCTCAACTCCTCCAAGCCTGAAGAGCCTCGGCTCACAACCACCTCCGAGATCGAGCTCTCCAAAGACGAAGACAGCGTCACCAGCTTCGCCGCCGGCCCGCGTCGCGGCCGCACCACTCTCGCATATGCCGGCATCAACTCCGACCTCGACTCCCTGAAAAAGGGCCGCAACGAACACTTCCGCGTCTTTGGCGTCGACGGGCCGGCGTCGTCTTCCACAAAATCGGCCGCTGCGCCATCCGCATCCTCTTCCAAGATCGCTGAGCTGGCACGGGCGCCCTTCTTCACGGCAGCCGAACCCGATGCCGATACCTACCAGCGCCTCGTGCGCGTGTCCGCGCCCTTCTCCGACGGCCAGGGTAGCACCCTGCCGCAGCTCGGCGCATGCGCCACCGGCCTGTCCAAATCGCCCCAGATCGTCCTCTTTGACGTCACAACAGCCGCACCCGCCGCAACCGCGCCGTCTGCCAAGTCGATCGCCGCTGCTACCGTTCTCCCCAAAGTGCGCGGCCGCCTTGATTTGTCCAGAGATGTCGCCGACCTGGACGTTATCCAGACGGGCGCCGAGCAGTACCAGCTGGCGTACTGCACCGACCACGAGCTCTTTTTGTTCAACGTGTCCACAAAGGGCAGCAGTGCTGCTGCTGCACTCGCCAGTAAACGCCGCAACAGCAGCGGAAGTGGCACCACCGGTACGTCTACCGCTCTTTCTACGGCTGTGGCCGCAGCTACAGCAGCCACCGCGGCTGTTAGCGAAGAGCCCTACCTGGCATACGAGATCACCACAGACGTAGCGACCGGCCGTACGACACGCCCGACCTTCCGTTCCATCCGCTACGTCACCCCGCGCTTCATCCTGGCCGTCTGCAACCTACCCAAGCGCACCGGCGCGTTCCTGCTTGGCTTGCGCCTGCCTGACCTTCCGTCTGCCGTCGATGGCTCCGGCGACCAGGCCCGCATTGCGATCAACGTCAACCTACCAAAGGCCGTCACACAAGCTACGGGTCTGGCCGTGCGCAACCTGACGCCACCCGTGGCGCCGGGTACCCGCCAGTCCAACGGCACACAATTCGTCGTGGCCGTAGCTGGGGGCGGTGCCGACAACTCGCTGTCGCTTTACACGCTCGAATACCAGAGCGACGGCGGGCGCACAGAGCTGCTGGCCAACCTGCACCCTTTCCGCATTCTCAAGGAGGTGCACGAGCTGCCCATGACGAGCATCGCGCTCTCGCACTTCCACGCACCAACATCCCCCTCGTCGGCCTCGTCCACCGCTGCTATCCACTACCTGCGCCTCGCCAGTGTGTCTGTCAAGAATACCGTTGTCGTCCACTCGATCCCGCTGCGCAAGCTGCCATCGTCCTCCGCAACGGCTCCTAGCACGGCCGCCGCGGCTGCGGCTGCTGCCGCTCTCAACCCGCCGCGCTACGTTGTCGCCCTCAAGTCGCGCGCACCTTCGGGTAAGGGCCTTGTAGCCTTTACGTTTGTCCTGCTGACCATGGCCATGCTCATCGCCCAGGGTCTCCTCGAGATCCTGGGCACGTCGCAGCCGTTCCTGGGGGCGCGCGACATTGTGCCCATCACCTGGCTCCACCCCCTGCCCTCGATGTATGCGGCGGGCGACCGGCTGACTCTCGCCAATGCAGCCGCCGCGGCTGCGGCCAACGAGATTGTCGTTGAGGTGCCCGCGGTGGTTGTAGGCAAAGAGAAGACGGCCACTGCCGCGGCCTCGGAGTCGCGCGACGACTTTGGTGCCATCCCCGAGCTGCACCCCGTGGCCGCCTTTTTGTCGTCGACCGGTGGTGCCGCCGCGGCACAAGCACAAGACGAGACGAGCGGCCAACAGGTTCTCTTTATGCGCGGCGAGGACGTCGACCACACCATTGAGGTCGTCACGCACGACGAAGCCGAGCATGGCCCGGCCGTCGCCTGGGACGATCTGGATGCCGCGCAGCAGGCCACGTGGCGCAAGCGGCTGGCCAACGCGGGCCACTGGACCGAGGCCATGGGCGAGACCGTACTCCGCGGCGTGCTCTTTGGCGAGCTGGCCGGTGTTGCCGGCGCCATGGTGCGTTGAGGTTTCCGGATGCTTTGCTTTGTTTTGTTTCTTTTGCATGTAACGATACATAAACGGAGTACATTGCCATGGAACTAAAAAAAAAGACGTTTATTGTATTTGTATGGAGTTTTTTTGAGTTGAAAAGAAAAAGTCGAGAGATAAATGGCGGAAGCATTACAGCCCAACTGGTGCAGGTTGGTGTCTAACTTAATTCGTAATTATGACCTTTCAAAAGCTGCTGTGTTGTTGAATATAGCCGTTGTTTGGTCGCACAGTAGATTATGTAGGTGAAATATTTGTGTTTTATATTCTTAAAAGCAAGTATACATACATAAGAAAAGGACCAACCGTCTCTCTATTGGAATTCATAATCGCGATACAGGAAAAACAACAAAAAACACCAGCTCTTTTAAAAAAAAACGCCTGTCAACCTTGCCATGCTAGAAAAGCATATAAAAAGGGGGAAATAGATAACCAAAAATGAAACGAAGATGAAAAGAAGAAAAGAAAAGAAAAGATGACCAAAATAGAAGGATAAGAGAAACAACAGCCGTCAACTATACGTTGTACTAATACACAACATCCGCAAAATTCAGATTCTCCAAATTTGAAAAAAAAAAAAATGCTTAAGAAAGGCCGAATGTTGGGAGGGGTAAGTAAATGAAGAAAGATAAAGCCAAAAAAAAAATGGCAAGCTGTGTAAAAGGTCTACCACGGCATCAAGCCAGGCGGCAGGACCGGGTATTGAACGTCGTTTATGATTTCGCTGCCGTAGCCGACATCGACAATGCCCTGCGACATGCCGGGAATGTCGACGGAGCGCTTCCAGGAGGCGCCGCAGGTGCCGGGGACAAACTTGGCGGCGTCCATGGACAGCGTCATCTTGACCTCGGGACAGTACTTCCACACGTGCTCGCGGCGCTCGGGTGCGCCCCAGATCTGTTCGTGCAGGTACTTGCCCGAGCCGCCGGTGTGGTAGCCCATGGGCTCGTAGAAGCCCGCCCGCCAGTCGTCGACGCCCTTGACGAGCTTGCCCTCGCGGGCGGCCTCCTCGAGTTCTTCTTTGCTGGCTGCCGAAACCGTAATATTCTCAAGACGGGCGGCCTCGCCCTTGTGCATCTCGCCCGAAAAGGTGAGGGAGACGGTACCGTTGGCGACCTTGGACTTGGGGCGGTGGCCCAGGCGCTCGGCCAGCCAGACGTCCTCGGGCTCGGTGCCGTCGGCGCGGACTTGATCCTTCAAAATGTCGACCATAGCGCTGACGCGGCGGATCGAGAGGCCGCCGTTGCCGCCCCAGCGGCTGTGGGTGCTCCAGGGGGCGCCGATCCAATCGTACTCGAGGTACTCGTTGATGTTGTGCTGGGAGTTAGCGCACAGGATGCTGTCGGTCTGGAAGACGAGCAGCCACTCGGCGGGCTGGAGGACGACCTCGTAGAGCCAGCGGGTGGTCAGGAAGCGGCTGATCTCCTCCTGGCTGCCGGTGGACATGTTGGAGGGGATGTAGGTCAGGTCGAGCTTGCCGGCCTTGACCTGCTCCTGGATGGCGACGGACTCGTTGATCTTCTTGACGGACTCAATGGAGCCCATGAAGCGGAAGCGCCAGTCGGGGGGCACGACAGAAATAAAGTGCAGCATCAGCGGTGCCAGGACGGGGAAGGGCCGGTTCTCGATGAGCAGGCCGACCTTGGACTCGTTAAAGGTCGACCGTTGTGGCTGGGCGTACTCGAGCTTGATGGTCGGGTAGCTGACGTTGCTGGCGCTGAGCAGCGAGTCGGAAAAGAAGATGGCGAGGACGCTGTGCAGGAAGCGAGGGGGTAACAGTTAGCCAAGGGAAGCAGCCACGGGAAGCAACCACGTAAAAGGCGGGGAAGACTTACAACAAGAGAACGAACGCGCCGAACAAGCGCATCCGCCGCGAGGTTTTCGTCCACACAGCCATGGAGAGCAGGCTCAAAGCATTCTTAATATCGCTAAAGCGGACCTCGCGCAGCGAGTCTATGCCTCGCCGCCGCAAAAAGGAATCGGACTCGGACATGGTGGGCCCGTCGTTTGCTTTGTTCTGCGGCCGGTTGCCGAGTATAAAGTGTCGACCACGGGACGTTCGCCGATATGTCGTAGGACAGGCGGGAGAGAGAGCGTAGACGAGGGGGCAGAGAGGGAGAGAGAGGGAGAGAGAGAGAGAGAAGAGAACAGCGACCGAGTCGGACGCCTGCACAATGCCACTTCTAGGTCAGGACGACCAAGCACGACAGCACGCAGCCAGTTTCTGCAGTCTGTTAAGTTTCGCGATGTCAGAAAAGTGGCTCCCTTGTGTCGCCGGCGTGTCCTTTCGTGCAGTGTCTCGAGAAAGAAAAGCACGCGTGCTTGATGTGTGGCAGCTGCTTGGGGAGCAGTGGTGCAGTGTCACCGATGCAGAGGGCCGTCGGACAGGTGCGACGGAGGGACGAGGTGTCTGTGGTTCGCGTAGGCTTGTCGTCTGGGGCCGAGAGTCTTTGCGTTCGTTTCGTGCGTAGACTTGGAGGGAGTGTCGAGACACTGTCTTGTTCAAGACAAGCCAGTAAGAGGAGTCGCAGAAAACCAGTGTGAGGCAGAGAGAAGTGCGGAAAGACGGCCGGTGAGAGCGAGTCGTCGCGCGAATCCCAAGAACAGAAAACGGGTCCAAGAAAAGGGGGGGTCCTCGACAAAATGCCAGAGAAGAAGAAAAAGGAGACAGAAGGCGTAAGGCGTAGGGAAGGGAAAAGATAGTAAAAAGATGGTGGGATCCAGCTGGTGGGATCAAAGCAGCGAGGGCGCACTGAAGTGCATCCACAGCACGCGCTTTCCAGTCCCGGATTTCGTCCAAAAACGGGGACGAGACACTGGGCGCCGTGGGCTGCGTGGACTGCGTCAAACAGACGGGTCCAGGCGAACAAAGGGGCTGACGGAGGGCGCAAAAAAGAAAAGCAAACATTGCAGCGCCGAATTGGGTGGTACGAATGCAGGCAAGGAGAAGAGAATAAAATAAAATAAAATAAAAAGATAAGAATGGCTGGAGAGCCAGACGAGCCAGAGTCGCAAATTTGGTAGGGACCCGCCTCTAATGATCCTCCTTCCAGGGCTTTTGCTTGGGGTTTGACAGGAGGTACCTCGCATGTACCTCGAGTACCGGTGACAGACCACCTGCCGAGCCAAGGCAAATTAGGGGGGGCGGACACAAGGGCACACCGGGCAGGCACGAACGTCGAATTGTGACGGGCGTTAATCATAGGGGGATTTACGTAGGGCAACACGCGCCTACTGTTGGTGGGCACTTGACTGCAGGGGGCTCGAGAGGCTCCTGCCTTGCAGACTGTGCGGAATTGAGTGGGATGGGACGAGATGAAAACGAGTCGCCAGACGGGCTGTCAATCGAAACGAGACGGCAAAACCAGGTCGCTGGCGCACGGTCGGCCGCTCTTTAAGGAAGGCAGAAAAATGGTAAAAAATGGTAAAACTGGTAAAAGTGGTAAAAATAGCAAGACACCAAACCCGCCAGAAACAGCAGATGCGGACTCGTCTCTTGTCGCAGACCGGGCAGAGACGTCGTCAGCGCCGACGAGGACTTGTTTCACTGGATGGGTCGCTGCTTCCTCGACAAGTTTGTAACTCGACGGCAACGTATGAATCTCGAATAAACCCGTCGCTCGATTCAGGAGTCACGCCCAGTCGCTCTTGCCCAGATGCACAGCTCAGGAGCAGCACGCCTTGAAGCCGCACGTTAGTCAGGGTGCCACAGCGGATCGAGGGAGAAATTGGCACTGCTAGCGCGCTTTGGGCCTGTCGCCGTGGCGTTTTCGGTGGTTCTGCTGTCAGCGAAAGCATCGTCCCAGCAAATGGCTGGCCTGTCCAGGGGTGTCTCGCACTTACTGTACGGAGTACTCTCAATACTGCCCAGGGTTCCTTACTGAGCTGAGGAACCGAGTCTACAGTGGTCATGCCCCCACCAAAATACGGAGTAGAGAAAATAAGCACCAAGCGGCAAACCTGAATTTGCCATTCTTGGCGCAGCCGCACGCCCGCCAAAACGGAAAGGATGTGCTGGAAGGAAGCCGCACCGCGCCCACAAGGCCCTCAAGGCCCTGGACGCAGGGCCGTCGTATTGGCCCGTCGTTCGTATCGGCGGTGGTCGTCTGCTCCCAAACGGCGCGAGTTGCGCTCGTGTTGGCGCCAATACGAACGCCTTTGCCACGACGGCATGTAGGCACCGTAATTCTGGTTCCGCCTTCCGGGTGAGCATACGGGGTCAAGGAACCCGCCTGTATGTCGTAACTTACCTCCGTATCGTTCATCCATCCTCTCCGTATCACTCTCAGTCACCGGTCGACTTCGTCGTGATCGCGACTAATTGCGGACTATGCCAGATGCAATCGGATATATTGAAAGTCAAAGTGGAAAATTCGCGGCCAGACGCGCCTTCCTGCAACGTAATACCCGCTGCCAGACTGTTCTCTTCAGAAAAAGGGGCTGCCCTGCGTGTGGGTGGGGCCGCAAGAGCGCTGCTGCAATGTGGGAAGGAGTCTGCTCGAGTTCCTTCCCTAGTCACGCAAAGTACCTTTGAGGTATCTTATCTTACTTCGTTAGATACGACATACATTTTTGTGTGCAACGGTGGCCAGGTCCAGCGCCTGCCCCCATCACCGCCGCGCCTTCGCGTTTTCTCTTAGTGTTCGTCCTTCGTAGTTGCCATTTTCGACCCTTGGCGGCTTCCTTTTTTCTTTAGTTTGATTCGAGCTTCCCCTATTTTTCGCGGTTGGAGACTTGCCTGCTGCCTCCAAGCCACTGAATTGCGCGCCAGGAAACTAGTGCAGTGCGCGCGCAACGTTCTTTCTCCTTTCGTCTCTTTCGTCGTTGTGACAGGCATCTTACCGTTGGCCCACCCTGTGTCGCCTGCAATTACGCACCAAACCGCCCTCCTTGTCCTGTAGCGTGGTACTGACTCCTTTCTCAGACACGACTTTCGACTCTCCCACTCTCGTCTTTTGTGCTTTTTCTGCTTTCATGCTTTGCTGCTTCCCCGACTCTCCTTCATCTTGTTTGTTCTCTAGCCTTTTGCATCTCGCGACTTTCGCTTCCCTTTCCACCCCTCCCTCCCCCTCCTCGTCCTTCTTTCTTTTCCAACCACCCGAACGGCAATGGGCACCGCCGCCATCGAACACGCATCACGCAACTGAGTTTCTGCGAAACGCTACCTTCTTCTCTCTTTGGCCTCGTCCTCGGTCTCTCCTCCCTTTCTTTCTTTCTTTTGCGACGCCCTTCGATCCCATCACCGCCACGACCTCGACTTCGATCCCGGGTCCCGGTGCCTACAACAGCCGCCCGTGTCTCACCCTACTCCCTCTTCCAACCTTCTTGGCTCGAGAGCGTCTGGATTGCTTCGTCTGGCTTCCAGCACCCGCTCGTTTGAGGCTCGAGCCGTGTCGATACGGATACCTCCCTTTCTTTCGTCCCAACTACCATATCCAAACTGCCCGCCAAAAATGGCGACAACGCACAACCAGCCAGGCGTCTTCGCCATAACCAAGGGAAAGATGATCATCCTGGCCTCTCTCGTCTTCACGTACGTTCAATTCCCCCCCCCCCCCCCAATGTTGTCTTCCTCGTCCTAACACCTCCCCAGATGGTGGGTGGCACATCTCCTGCCACATTACGAGCCCATGATCCGGTCGCACATCTCGGACCGCCTACAAGAAGCCCGACAAAAGATCCCCTCCATCAAGGTCGATTGGAGCATCCCCGAAGAACCCCAATCCATGTTCAATGCGTCCAAGGTCGCCCTCATCATCGAGCCGCGCCCGCTGCCGCACCTGGTCCCGCTGGTGCTGCACATGGCCACCGTCGTCCCGCCCGACTGGCGCTTCATCTTCATCGGCTCCGAGCAGAGCGTCTTCAGCGTTAGCCGCGCCTACGCCATCAAGCACCAGCAGGTCATTGGCAAGCTCGACCTCATGGTCCTGCCCGAGCCCTGGAACATTTCCAGCAAGGAGATGGTCTTTCGCATGCTCACCGACATCCGGTTCTACGACGAGTTCCTCCCCGGCGTCGAGTGGATTCTCAAGTACGAATCCGACAGCATCCTTTGCGGCAACTCGCCCACCAGCCTCAACGACTGGCTGGACTGGGCGTGGGCCGGCGCGCCCCGGTCGGCTGACGACCGGTTCTCGGGCAACGGTGGCCTGTCGCTGCGCAAGGTGTCGGCCATCCGGCGCATCCTCCGCTTCCAGGCGCGCTACAACAACTCGGAGGCCGAGGACGAGTGGTTCGGCCGCCGCCTCTGGGTCCTGCCCGGCGAAAAGGTCACATCCGGGCTGACGGCGCTGGCCGTCGAGAACGTTTATGTTGAGAAGCCCATGGGCTTCCACATCCCCAACAGCGGCAAGAACCTGCCGGACGAGGTCTGGAAGAACCCGGAGCAGCGCAAGAAGATCTTTGACTACTGCCCGGAGCTGAGCCTGATCATGGACATGAAGCTGGAGCGCGAGCGCTGCGGCGGCGACGACAAACAGGGTAACATTGTCCCCTCGCGCCAGGATCTCGAGAAGCAGCGGCAAGCGTCGGAAGCGAGCGTCGCCTCCGTGTCCAAGGCCAGCGCCGCCAGCGTCGCCAGCGTGGAGAGCGTGTCCAAAGCGAACGCAGCCGCCGAGACGACCGACGCGTCACTGCCGCCGACCAAGACGCTCCCAAATACCGCGCCGCCCCAGACGGCCTCAGAGTCGATCGCTGCCGAGACGACGGCCGCCGAGTCGGAGGCCGAATAAGACAGCACCGACGACAGCCCTAGAGGGTATGCCGATATGCTGCAGCAAGCGCTAAAACCGCACGGAGGCAGGCCAGATAGGGCGGACGACCAACAACGACCGGCGAACAACAATGTCGAAAGCCACCCAACGAAAGCGCCACGCATGCCAATCGCGTGAGGTCGATTCGCGGAAATTGCTACGCTTGGGTGTCGGGTGGCACAGTTGCGTTGCGCCCTTCGATTCCTTTCTCCGTCCCTTCTTGTCTCCCCAACGATACCATCACACTTTTTTTATTGTATTGTATTAGTACACACTCACGACTTGGATTTTTCTTCTTCGATTTTCTGGCCTTTTTTGGTTACCATTTATTTTCCTTCTATTTTGCAAACTAGGGGTTGGGGGAGTTCTTATGTTTGTTTTGATTTGACTTTTTTTGTTCCTTTAGAGGTCACGGTGTTAGGTTTCCTTTTTATTTTTTCTTTTCTTGTCATTATTTGTAGCCTTTTTTCTCTACCTTTTTGGGGTGCCGACAGATGCATAGAGCGCAAAGAAAGTAAGCAAGGACAAAAATATATACATAATTCATTCACAACCGAGTCAACCTTGTGTAGGAGTGCAACCTTGCAATGGCAAGCGTTCGTGGTAAAGGGTTTGAGAAAGAAAACGGAACAAGTTCCCGGTTCGATGGTCGACTGGCCTCATGAACGCATATCGTAACAACACGACAATGCTACAGATGCAGGAGAGAAAAAAAAAGGCTCTGCTGGGTAACGTGCCCGTTGTGACGATGTCAGTTTTTGTCTACTTTCTTTGACCTGCGTCTTGCTTGGTGTGGTGGTCTGTCTGCCGTCTTTATGGCCCACCTTGAAAGAGGATTGCGTAAGATGCCACCACCCGGGATAGGTTGTATGCACCGTGGGCTCCGCTTTACGGAGAGACGAATACGGAAGACGTAACGCACGAAAGAGAGATACGGAAAGGGGAAGAAGAGAACGCGTCTCCTCTTCGAGAAAGGCTTGGCGGTCCGCCCAGAACGGCGGCATGGTGGCATAGGCAGAGTGCGTGTGATGGGAAGCAAGAGACAATAGAAGCTCCAAGAAGGCATGCCCGTATTATATCTATCTAAATAAATAGAGAGAGGGAGGGGGGGAACGGTGCCAGCAAGGTGCACCATACAGAAAGACCATGGTGTAAGCTCACACCAGAACAAAGTTGGGACGGGACGGAGGAAGGGACAGGGAGCACGAACCTACCGTCGTCCTCTTTTTTCCCTTCCCGCCCATCAGGTCTCTACCGAGCCCACGCGCACGAACGCACCTTCTGTTGGTCGGCGTTAGGAAGAAAGAAAAGGGTTAACGGTGCATATACGATGGCGTCGGTATAGGCCGCAAGACGCAAGGCTAGTTGGCACACGCGTCCCAAGCGGTGTGCCGATTCGGCCGAGACGTGGGTGTGCTCTCAATTGCGAGGCCTTTATTCTGCGGTATAGTCTAGAGCGCTCGCTTCTTCGTGGTCTCTTTCCATCCTGCCTTGGTCTGTTTGTTCACTCCGTACGTGCTGCCAAGATGGGGTGAACCGAGCTTGTTCTCGCCCCTCAAAGATGGGATGAAAAGAAAGGAGGTGCAGACGAAAGAAGAAAGGCAAGGGACCAAGACGTCGGATCGCAGGTGCATCGGAACCGTCTTTTTTTTATATTTTTGTCTTCGCCAAGACAAAGTTTAAATCGTGTCGTGTCAATCAATGGCAGCCCCCTCACACCATAGAATAGGGTAGTAGTTGCATCTGCCTTGTCTCTCCCACGCACATGGCAATTTAGTGCCTGTCCTGGGGGGCATTCAAGGTCTTGGCATGTTGTATTCTGTGGCATGAGGCTCTAGAGAATCTGAGGGCAGACTGACGACAAAAATAAAAGTTAAAAGTATGAAGATCAGAACATCGAAAGGCTGTTCCGGAATACTCTCCCTCCCATCCAAGACGCATGAACCACCAGTCGTCATTATTGTCTACAATGAACGCACTCTTTTTATTCTGTTTCCAGAATTCTTCTTGTCATAAGCATCTGGAAAAAAAATCAAAATAATTGTCACGGCTTTCTTCTCCATTTTCTGTTTTTATTTGTTTTGTGTGGGAGTATTTCCTTGATTCTCTTTGCTGCCATATGTGGACAGTAGAAATATGGAAACATTATATTTTGTGCAGCCTTAATAGCTAAAGCGAGGCAGGAAAGGGCGTGATCCAACTCCGAATTGATTGTTTGTTTGATTTTAGCCTGCAAGGACAGCCTCTTCCATTTTGCGGGTGTCCTCCCTGGCCGCCTTCTTCCCGAATTGCCATTTTGGGAAATTCTATTTTTCACTTCCGGGGAACGGAGAGCCGGCAACGATGTTCTCACTCACAGTTTTTTTGAGAAAGCAGAGTAAAAGAGAGAGAAAAACCAAAGAGATCAGAGAAATAAAATAAGTGTCAACCTCAATCTATCGAGAAGGCTGACGGGCGGCGTAGACATCCTCCTCCCTCGGAGTTTTTACGGTTCGTCCTGCCCTGCTTCCGGCTTTTCAGAAAAAGAAGCCCAAGAGCAACACATCCGTTTCTTCCACTCTCTGAGCGCGGCTCGTTTGTGGAATCCCATTACGCAATGCCTCTTTCGACTTCATCTATTCAATAATTTTCTAGTTCCCTTCGTCTCCTTCTCTGCCTTTCCCATCCCACATTCTGCCTTGTTCTCACGTGTAAGTGTTCTTCTTGCTGACCTACAGACCTTTCTACAACCCTTCCACCTTTTTTCTACTCGCCCTTCCCACTTCCTCTCTTTTCCCTGCCAAGACAAGGCGAGGTCCAACCCGCTCTCTCCATTTTTTCATGGAACCAAAATACTTTTCTTGTGCCCTCCTTTCTCGTTATTTCGGTAACGTTACCGTCTCTTCCTGTCTTTGGTGGTGCATCTGTTGATTAAATGTTTATAGAATGGTCCACCCTTACCCTCATGCCTCACCTTCTTGGCTCTTTTCTATACACGTAGCCATTAATGACCTTGTCTGGTCATCTGGTATTTCTTCCCTTATATGCCCTCTTATTGTGCATTCTTTTTCTTTTTCTCCCCGTGGCATTGGCTCTTTATTTTTGCCATTCGTCCAGTCACTCCGTCCCTTCGGTTCTGTCTTTCCCTTCCCTTTTACCCCCATATACAACTGTTACGTGTGTATCCCCTTTCTCGCCGGTTTCCTTTTTATAGAGGGCGAGTAGTAGCCACATACAAAAAAAACTCTTGGCATTTCTCCCGTGCTGTATCTTTCTTTGTTTCTTTTCTTTCTTTTGATTTTTCTTCTTCTTCCTTCCTTCCCCTTCTTCGCCTACTTTCATAGCCTCCCTGTCTCTCCTTTGATTTTCTACCCTCCCCGATTTCCTTCTCTCGCAATGCGCCTTTCACCGTCGGCAGCCTTGCCGCTGCTGCTCTTGGCTGTCGTCCCTGGACAGGTCGCTTCCCATGGTGCCCATGGCGACCTCCCCATCCCTAAGCTGCTGGGCGGCGGCCGGCGGTTTCTCTCGGAGCTGCTCGCCTCTGCCCGGGCCGATATGGTCGCCAACACACCACTAAACGCACGAGCCGCCGTGCCAGAAGTAGCAGAGATGCCATCATCGAACCACCACCTCCCAACACGCGAGGAGATGGAGGCGGGCGACACGGCACTGCGGGATTCGGCAGCTCTGCGCCGGCGCCAGGTGGGCGGGAAAGACGGCAAGTGCGGCCCAGGCTCCGGCAGCTGCGCCAAGGGCTACTGTTGCTCGCCGGAAGGGTGGTGCGGACTGACGCCTGACTACTGCTCGGCGCCGGACTGTTTGATCAACTACGGGTCCGGGTGTGACGGGAACCAGAAGCCCTCGGGTGTGGACACGTCCAACGTGGCGCGGCCGCACGTGGGCTCGGTGCTGTACGGCGGGCTGGGCATTTACGACTGTGTCAAAAAGGGCGATATTGCCATCACGTTTGACGACGGACCGTACAACTACACAGGCGACCTGTTGGACAAGTTTGCGGCGTATGGCGCCAAGGCGACATTTTTCATCACGGGCAACAACCTGGGCAAGGGCATGATCAACGATTACTCGAAGCCATGGGCGGGGTTCATCCGGGTAGGTCTTTTTTTTGTCCTCGCTTCGCTCGAGTTTTCTTTTCCTTTTCTTTTCTTTTTTTCGCTTCGTCCGACTAACAAAAATAGAGAATGGTCGCTGAAGGCCACCAGGTGGCCAGCCACACGTGGTCGCACCAAAATGCCAGCCAGCTCACAGCCGCACAGTACCGCAACCAGATCATCTGGAACGAGATCGCCTTCAACGACATCCTCGGCTTCTTCCCCACTTACATGCGCCCGCCCTACTCCATCTGCGAATCCGCCTGCCAAAAGGCGCTTTCGGATCTTGGTTACCACGTCACCTACTTTGACCTCGATACCGAGGGCTACCTCAATGACGACCCCAAGCTGATCCAGAACAGCAAGGACATTTGGGACGACGCCATGGCCAAGTCCAAGCCGGCGTCGTCGCAGTATCTCATGATCGAGCACGACATCCACTACCAAACCGTCTACAATTTGACCGACTACGTACTCACGGGCCTGTTTGCCAAGGGCTGGCGGTCCGTGACCGTGGGCGAGTGCCTGGGCGACCCCAAGGAGAACTGGTACCGCCAGGGGCCGGGGTCACCCAGCACAGGGGGTGGGGGATCGACGACGTCCACGCCCGGCAAGGCGACGCCGCCGCCACCGACGGGCCCCGCGCCGTACCCGTCGACCACCATCCGCCGACCGCCAAGCACGACCCGGAGCACGATCCGGAGCACAACCCGGAGCAGCATCCGTGGAGGTAATACTATTACGGCGACGCTCAAGAACCCGGACTCCAGCCTCGCCCCGGACAACCCGATCAACCGTGGTGGCAGCAGCAGCGTCTCCACCGCGGCGGTCCCGGCGTCGACGGCCGGTCTCCAAAAGACCGTCGACGGCAACTGCGGCGCGGGCATCACCTGTCTGGGCAGCCGCTTCGGCAACTGCTGCTCGGCCAACGGCTTCTGCGGCAAGACGGCCGACTACTGCGGTACGACGTGCCAGCCGAAATTCGGGGCGTGTTCGGACACGCCGCGGTAGGGGAGTGAAGCAGCAGTTTATGTGTCTCTTTTATTTTAGTTTATTTCATTGTTTCTTCATAATTGTCCTGCACGTATGCTTAAAAAGGCGGAGGTGGAGAAAAAAACGTTTCATCAGCTTGGGTGTATTCTGCGTACATACTGGCATTTGTCATCTAGAGAGCATAGAGAGCATATACTTGCACATATTGGCTGCGAACCACTTGCACGCTGTGTCTCTGTCAAATGTTTTTGTAGGTTTGTAGGTTTGTAGGTTTGTAGGTTTGTAGGTTTCTTTTATTTCTGTATGGCTGGCTCGTTGGAATCTTTTGAGTCTGTAAATCTATCCGCCTCGTAGATGTGTCACATTAAAAAGATGGAAAAGATGATGAGCAGAAGAGGGAGCCTCCCATAAAAGATAGAAGAAAAAAAGAGATTGAAAACATATACCATCGTACAGCCGTCACCGTGAAAGCAGAAAATCAAAGAGCCAAACCAAGAGTAGACCGAAGAAGAACAAATGGGAATGAAAAGAAAGCAAAAACGGTGAAAATCCGAAGAAAATCCAAAAAGAAGAATAGATAAAGGAAGAGAGGGCAAGAACAGAAAACAGCAAGGCCGCCCCTGCCGTTAAAAGAAAATTTTGTATGTGTTTGGTTGTTCTTGCCCTGCCACGGCACTCGTCTTTAATCCCGGAGGCAGCCGATGGTGGCAGCCCCAAGGAGGAAAGAGCGAAGTGTTGATGTGTGAACCTGGACAAAGCGGTGATGGATGAGAAATGCCTGCCCAGGCTTTGGGGTCGCCCCCTTTTGTCTAATACCCATTGTGATCCCGGTCTATGAGCGATTGAGAGATCACCAAATGAAAGAAAGCACGACGAAAGCAAAAATAAACAGAAAATCAAACCCGAAGAGTAGAGTCGAAAACAGTGCGAGTGGGTGTCCGATGCCGGAACATAAAGCGAAAGAAAGAAAGCAGAAGCAGAAGCCGAAAAAGGACGACGAATTCAAGACCGGGAAAATGGAAAGAAAAGAAAGAAAGACAAACGCCACACGCCGACCTCGTCTATACCATACCCAAGAGGCAAACCACCCGATCCAAAGCAAAGCAAAGCAAATATCCAGGTGGTATATCCAAAAATAACGACATCAAGGTCCATCAAGTTGACGTCCATCAGGGCATGTATAACGTGAAGCGGGCGAGCAGAGAAACAAAACAAAATGGCAAAGTAAACAAAGGCGCAGAAAATAAAGGTGCAGAAAATAAAGGCGCAGGAAAAAGAGAAATAAACCTTAACGAATGCCCATATGTGTATGTGCTCTTCACCACAGCACATCGGTTTCGTCAAAGTCGTCGCGCTGCCCGTCGTCAAACATGGAGGGCGGCTGGACGCCGTCGTCGATGTCGACGTTGACGGGGGCGGCGGGGTTATCGTTGTCGCCGCTGCCACCGGCCTTGGCCGCCAGGCCCAAAAGGGACCCAAACGAGGCGGTGGTGACTTCGTGCACGACCGGCAGGGTGCCCATCGTGGGGTAGTCCGACCGCGCATGTGGGTTCTTGTTGTCGTTGCTGTAGTAGCCCGAGTCGGCGATGGTCTCGGGAACGGTATCGGGCAGAGTCTCGGCCTCTTCGTGCTGATGATGACGTTGGCGCGTGACATGCTGGGCTTGCTGCTGCTCGCGATCTTGTTCCAGCTGCTCCAGCTGCAGCAGCAATTGCTGACCCTGCTGCAGCTCGCTCCCAGCAAGGCCGCCCTGGGACTGCTGCAGTTGTAACTGCTGCTGCTGCTGCTGCTGCAGCTGCTGCTGCTGTTGGCGCAGCTGACGGGAACGGGAGTTGGCCTCGGATACTGACGCCGGTGGCGGGACATGGCGCACCGACGAGGCGTCGGAGCTCGACGACAGGCCCGACATCGTGCGCAGCGGCTCGCCAATGCCGGCCAACATGTGGTTGGCGTCGAGGCTGCCTGTGGGTACGGGGACACGAGACTCGTGCAAATGATGGTGGCGACGGCGGCGGCTATGGCTTGCAGTGCCATCGTCATCCTCCTCGAATTCCTCGAGGATGGTCTGCCGGTCCATCTCCCTCACAAGACTGCCGCGCTCGTGGGCGCTGGCATCGGTCTGGAGGGCGCTAATGACGGACCGGGAAGGACCAGGACCAAGGGAGGAAGGGGGGCGAGTAGAGGAAGAAGAGCCTGCGGCACCCGCAGCCGACATGGGGCGCGTCGTGGCGGGAACGGCGGAGCCGCCACCAGCACCGATCTGCTGCACCATGGCCTCGAGGGCACTCAGGCGCTGGGTGACGCTCTGCGTAAAACCCTGGAACTCAGTACGCGACACATAATAATCGACGTCGACCAGGGTCGCGCTCTCAACCGAGTTTTGCTGCTTGTGCTGGGGATGGGCACGACCTTGGACAGGACCTTGGTTGCGGTTGGGGTTGAGGTCAGCCAGAATGTTGGACCGGGCCAGCGCCTCCTGCTGGGAGGGCGAGACCTTGATGTCCGGGCTTCTGGGGTCGACAGCACCGGGCGCCGAAGTGGCAGGAGCGACCTGTGCTAGATCCACCTGCACGCGCACCTGCGGTGGTGTCACTCGGCTGGCGTTGCTCTCAATCGGAGCAGCCGGCTGAAGCGCGGGCCGCACTGCTCTGGGCACCGGGGCAGGGGCAGGGGTAGCAGGCACAGCGACGGGCGCTGTGGTGGCGGTCTCTGGCCGTGGCGCGCAAAAGGTGAGCAGGATCTGGCTGTACTTCTCGCGCTTGCTGCGCGACGCACGGGCACAGGGCCGGCCAAGCTCAACGTGGGCGTTGAAGGCGGCCTGGTCCGTAAAAGAAGTCCAGCAGCGACGGCAGAGACCAGCCTGCAGCTGGGGCCGGTTTCCAGCCTCGTGGATGCCAAAGGACGATGCACTGTTCTCAGTAATGATGAGGTTGTGCGCGGCCCGCCCAAGGTGGCGGCTGAAAAAAAGAGAGAGAGTTAGCACAATTACATGCGACAGTACGACAAGGGTCAGGACGAGGGGGAGGAACTCACAACAGGGTAGAGATGTAGCGGTGCTGGGTGTGGCAGGGCGAGAAGCGCTCCTCGTTATCGCGGTAAAAGTACGCTGGATCGGTGAGGTGGTAGGGGCACGGCATGTGGTCGTCGTCGACGGTGTCGGTGTTGTTGTGCCCAGCCCGGGGCGGGTGAGGCGGGGGGCGGTCGTTGTGCTCGCTCTCTTCGTCGTCGTCATCGTCATCGTTGTCATCCTCATTGCCGTTGTCGTTGACGTTCGTGTTGTCATCGTTTGCCGTGTTGTTATTGTTGTTGTTGTCGCGCTCATAGGTGTCGTGGTCGCGCTTGACGCCTCTGTCGGCGGCGGCAATGGTGACGTTCTCGTTCGACATAGACGTCGCCTTCGTCTGTGTCTGTGTCGCCGGTGTAGATGCCTCCTGTGCCTTGGCACGGGCTTGCTCACGGAGAGCGGCCGCCTGCTCTGCAAAGACTTGTTGCTGCTGTTGCTGCTGTGCGGCCGTCGTGGAGAGCAGTGCCGGCCATGCTTGGGGGAAGAGAGTAGGCACGCCTACAAGGGGGGTATGAGGAGACGTGTAGGCAACGTTCTGCTGCTGGTGGAAGGCATGGGGCGTGCCCATGAAGGGGGTCGGGGGCGAGAAGGCGGCGGCGTAGTCCCCGGCGGCCGCAGCTGATGCAACAGCCGAGCCAGGCACGGACGCCGGTAGGGGCACCTGGGCGACGTGGTAGTCGGCAGGCGCGAAATAGCCGATGGCCTGGGGGTACACTGATGTCACCGGCGTCCGGTGGGCCTGGGTGTGGCCGTGTGCGCGCGATGGAGGTGTCATAGAGGGCATTTGCTGGTGCTGGGGCTGCAGGTCGAAGCGGCGCGACGTGGAGCGGATGAGGTTGGAGATCTCCTCTTGCTGGGTGAGAGGCGACTCCCACGGCACGAAGGAGTTGGAGACGGCGTCGGCCGCCGGGGAGGCGTTGACTGTCCTGAGAGCGGCCGCGGCAGCACTGACGGCGGGGGTGTCGGAGGTGGTGTACACCACGCTGCCGTCTGCCGCAAACGCCGCTGTGACTCCGTTGCCCAGAATCACCTGCTGCGGTGGCTGCTGCTGCTGCTGCTGCTGCTGTGGTTGGTTCTCGGGGTAAAGGACGAAGTCGGCCATGGGGGTCGAGGCGTGTGAGAGAGAGTGGTTGTACTGCTGCAGCTGCTGGTATTGAAGCAGCTGCTGGTGGTGGAGTATGTAGTCCTCTTTGGTGGGCGACAGCGTGGACGAAGCCGCGACGGGCGCGGGGACGGCACCAAATGCAGGCATGACATACTTGATGGCACCATCCTCGTACTCCTCCTCCTCCTTTTGCTTCGTCTGGACGCTCTCAGTCTCGCCATCGGCGTCAGCGTCGCCGTCGCCATCGCCGTCGACGTCGACATCGATTCCGTTGTCATGGTTGTGATCGTGGTCGTGGTCGACGTTCTCGGTGCTGCTGGCGCGATTGTTGCTGTGGCGGCTGCGGTCGTACTTCCAGCCGTGCGTCTTCTCCATGTGCTGCTTGCAGTTGGACTCGCGCTTGGAGCTGTACTTGCAGTCCTTGTAGGTGCAGTGGAAGGTGGGCGGCTTGTCCGAGTGGCGGTCGTCCATGTGCCGCTGGCGCTCCTGCGATGTGGGGAAGCCGCGCTCGTTGTACTCGCAGTTGGGCAGCTGGCACTTGAACGGCCGGGTGTGGGTGCGGCGGTGGCGGTTGAGATCGCAGCGGCGCTTGAACGTGCGGTTGCAGGTGTGGCAGACGCTGGGTGTGCCTGTGGCCGGGGGCGACCGCGAAGCGGTCATGTCTGTGTTTGTATTCATTTTGGCCGGGGTGGTATGGTTGTTGGTAGTGTTGACGTCCATGTCGGCATCTGCATCGACGTCGGCGTCGGCGTCGGCATCGTCAGCCGGGTGTTGGGCCGTGGAGGAGGTGGTGTTGATGTTGTTGTGGATGTGAGGCTCTTGGAGGTCAAAAATGTTGTTTGCACCGCTTACACGCCCTGTGGAGAGAATTGTGTGTTAGCTTCACTTTTTTGTTCACTTTTTTTGGCAGGGCAGGGAGGGACGCACCATATTGGACATTGCGGGCGTAGTGTTGTTGTGAGGTCATTGTCTCGAAAGTCGAAAGTCGAAAGTCGAAATTGTCCAGACAAGCGTTCCGTGTAAGATGAAAACCGTAACCGCCAATGCGATCGGTTTTTGCCTGACGGGGGCAGCTCGCCCCGTCAACAGCGTTAGGTCAGTGGGAGGGGGGCGGGGCAGACGCGGTGCAGCAAAAAGAGGACGACGAGAACTTGTTTACAAAAGCTGAGCTTTTGGCGAAACATGAACCGGGATTTCGGTAGTCGTAGTCGTCGTCGTCGTCGTCGTCGTCGCGGTGTTGGTAGATTGTTGGCGGCGTTGACGATCCTGTATGTTGGTGTTGGTAGCCGAGCTGCGTAGTTGAGCGGATCAACGGTCGTCTTGTGTCGCTTCTATGTAATGGCGGAACGCTGCAGGGAAATGATGGACAAAGCGAGGAAACCCAGGAGGGAATGAATGGATTGAAGAAAAGCAAAAGGAAAATAAATAAAGAGGAAGGCGGCGTTCGAGATAGAGTGAGGGGGAGGGACGATAGTTAAAAGAGAAATGAATAGGAAGATGTAGGGAAAGAAAAGAATAGAATCAGAGGATGGGGGGAAGGGGGAGGCGGCAAGATGATATAATATAAACAAATCTGAGGGACGAAAAAAGAGAGACGAGAGACGGACAGGGACAGAGAGCTAAGAGCGATGGGAGGTGACTAGGAAACGGGCGTGCAGAGCAGATAGAACGTGGAGAGAGCGTCGAGATCACAAAGAGAGAGTCGACGCCAAGATGGAAATCATATATACCCATCGACCATCAAGAGAGGAAGCCAGGAAGACAAGGCATGAGAAGGGGTACGGGCGAGGGGGGTGTAGAGAAGCAAAAAAGGCGTAGAAAAAAGGCGGGCTTCGCAGGAGGATATATTATATACTCATGCAGGTTCCGACTCAGAGGGAAAGCGCGACCCAGAGAGGGTCAAGAGAGCAAGAGAGCAGCGAAGGAAGTAGAAATGTGAAGAGAAGGAAGGATCGATTTGAAGCGGAGGGGGGGGTGTAAGTGGCCGCGGGTGTGGGTTTGGTTTGGCAGTGGGCGTGTGTAAGATAAAGCCCGGCAGGGAAGCGGCGACCGGGGGAGGTGATCGTGGGAGAGAGAAAAAGTGTGGCGAGCAAAGCAGCTTATAGACGAGATGGGGGGTGTAGCATGGACGAGCTGCAGAGTGTGTTTGTTTTCTCCAGAGCAGCCAAAGCGTTTCCTTTTCTTGTCTTTCCGCTGCCAGTCTTCACATTTACTTAACCTCGTTAACAGATGGGGAGTAGTTGGGCGGGGGAATGAGAGATTGCATGCGGCGGCGACTTGTACCGGCGAGAGGAAAAGGGCCTCGGAGGGGGGGCGCTCATTTGTCTTATACTTGCCTGCTATGCCTCCATGCTTTTGCGAGGGCTCGTTATTCCTTCCTTTCTCGCTACATTGTGTCTGCATTTTGTCTGCATCTGCATTGTGAACCCAACGCCTGCTCACAGCGCCTCGTCCCAGCATCCCGGCATGGGCGGCCGACAGCACTGCAAAAGACAGGCGTATGCTGAAATAGGAAAGATACATGCTGCAAGTATCTTACTCCGTACAAGTACAGAACGCTGCCGCCGCTGCAGGAAGGAGGGAGGGAGGAAGGAACGAGCGAGCCCGACCCACAAGCCGAAGAGCGAAAAGGGAAAGGGCGAAAGAGGGACAGAGGGAAACAGGGGGCAGAGGACAGGAGCGGCGACAAGTGGGTGTAGGGTGGTAGGAGGGACCAACCAATGGCTATTATTGTCCAGCTGCGCAGTGGCTGAGGCCAGAGCGGACAAGGCTGGGTTGTTTTTAAAGTTTGCAGCCGAAGCAGAACAGAAGCCAGGCAAAGGAAGGTGGGGAGAACAAAAAAGAGCGCCAGAAGACCGCCGTTAGGATGCAGAACAGGGACAGCCCGCCCAAGCATGCTCCAAAATACGCCGGGCGATCGCGAAAAGCAAGAAAAATAGAGCAAAAGCAAACAAAGCCAGCCCGGAAACAAAGAAAGCGCAAATCAAATGCCTCGCACCTCGACCACAACCACAACCACGACCACGACCGAGACCGTTAAGATACGGGTACGTTCGTACCCTCGCACGCCATACGTCGTCCGTCGTAGTGATAAAGTAAAAGATACGCTCGAGGGACTCTGACTCGGCGTACCCCCAGACTGGAAGCACCCTGACGAGCCCTGGCGAGCCCTGACGTGCCCTGACGAGCGCCATCGCCAAGCCGTTTTGCACGCATCGTGCATACCAGCACCAGCACCAGCACCACGAGCCTCCCACAGCGGCTGGAAGAAAGCCAGCTCCAGAGCACCCAGCACCCAGCACCCAGCACCTAATTACTTCCCGGGGAAGCACAGAAGGGTCTTCCCCAGTAAGCACCCTTGGAAACGCCAGACGCACAAGCACAGCGAAGGGCCAGACTTGGCCAAGATTGGACAACCGGCAACCACAAACCAGACCAGGCTCACTCGCATTCAGACGCAGAGGTTCGTTCTGTTCGCCATTGCTCGTTGTCGTCGTTGTAGACGTCGTCGTCGTCTTTTCACGCGCACCCTGTCTCCCTCTTTCTCTCGGGCTCGCTTTCGGCCTGCTTGTCTTCCGATGGGCCCCAATGTCGCTTCGCTTATCGACCTCATTGTCCCTTTCCTTCCTTTCCTTATATTTCGTATCCTTTTTTTGTCGTCTTTTTTTTCGTCTTTTCCCACATCCTGGTCATTTGCCCCCAATGGAGGGGCTAGGCATATTTTCTTATTCTTTTTCTTTCGCTTTTGTTCTTCTCTATTTTCTTTTCTTTTTCCTGCCCCTACGCCATCATGCCACGGCCCACGTTGGCGATCGCCTTTCTTTCTGGAGAAGAAGAAGAAGAAAAAAAAAATGAAGAAAAAAGGAAATGAAGGGGGCGGCCCAGGTCCAAAGTCCGGGCCGGCCGTTGTTGAGGCCGACTGTTCTGTATTGTCTAGCAATCGTGGCGTTCTTACAAAGTAATACTGCGTATTCATACACTTATTTGAATTCCTTGTTGTGTGTGGTGTGTCGCTGTGCGGATTCGTGACGAAATGCCTTCCCCCTTGCCTGGCCTCGGGCACTAGCCCCAGCGAGGCCCAGGCAGGCCTGACAGCAGCTCAGAGACCGGCAACAGAGGGAAAGAACAGTGGAGAGGGCCATCAAAGGGGCCGTCTGCCAAACGCCACATTAGGTTGACTACAGGTGTTTGCGTCGGTCTCCCTCCGTATCGTATTTGGCGTATTTTCGTATCCTGTCTGCGTGCCTGGCTTGGGTGCTTGTGTGCCTGTGGTGCCTGTGTGCCTGGCCGGCTTGGGAATGAGGCATGACGATGCACGCTCGCATGCGATTGCCATCGCTGGTTGTTTAGAGTCCGTGGTCCGAGATCTTGTCCAGCCGGCCAAGGCCATCCAACGACTCCAAAAGATACAGGTATTCACTCCTTGTTGGGTTTCTTGCTAATTAGATCTCGTCACCAAACGACAGCACGCCCCTCTGGCCGGCCTCCACTGTCCATCATCCTTTTACGTTTGTCGTTCTTGTCCTCCTCCACTTTCCTCCGCTCGCTCATCGCGTCCTCCGAACACCCAAGATCTCTGTGCCCCCGACGGGATGGCGGACGGCGTGCTTGGGATGCTTGGGATGTTTGGCTCAGAGGAAAGAAACGACCAGGGTGAACCGATCAAGAGGCGAAAAAGCGCCCCAAAGGGGTGCAGGGGTGAGGAGGAAAATTGTATCTTACGACATATTACTCCGTACGGAGGACAGGAAAGGAGAGCGAGTGGGGACGGGGGAAGGAAGGAACAGACGGGGTGCTGCCAGGTTGGACGACCCAGCAAAAAAAGAAAGCGCTCCCGGGAGAGAGTGGACAAGAGGAAAAAAGAAGACGAGAAGACGAGAGGACGAGAGGACGAGAGGACGAGAAAAAGAAAGCAAGAAAACAAGAAAAGAAGAAGAAAGAAAAGGCGCCCAAACAGCCAGCCAGTACTTCTGTAAGATACAAGCGCCACCATGTACGACGTTCGACGTACGACGTACGCCGTCCGAGTGAGAGTCAAGTCGACCATCACAAGAACACAAGAACAATGCCCCGCCCACCCCCCCCCCAACGACTCCACAATCTTTTGGTTGGAGAGCCGCGTGTGGGGCACAAGGCCCTCTTTTCTGTCTCTCTGTTCCAACCAGACCAACCCTCTGTGCCTCCTCGCCCTCTTCCTTCGAATGCAGTGTTCGCCGTCCCGCCTGCCACACCCTTGCACACCTCCTGCAACTACACCTGCACCTGCACCTGCATTGGGAAAAGGTGGCATGGGAAAACCAGGGCGAGAAGGAAGGTTGCGAAAGATGAAAGTTGCGAAGAGAGAATAAACGAAAAATACGGATTGGAGAAAATAAAATCAAAAATAAACAAGTAAACACGACTACCAGATAAGACGTATCCGCACGGAGAAAAAACACCACGATCTTCTCTACGATAGTGACATTGTGATCCGTGGTCCCCAAAAGTGGGCATATAGTTTGTTTCTCGTAGTTTTGTTTTACTCTAATTCGTTCATCTGCGCAATGTACGACGTTCTCCGTCTCCATAAAGAGAAGAGACAGCAAAGGGGAAAGGGTGCGAGATATGCACGGTGACCGGCAGGAAGCTGCGGAGAGAGGAGGCGAAGGGCGAAGGCGAAGGGAGCGAGGGGAAGGAGACGGGGCCAGGAGTCGGGGCCAGGAGTTGGGGCACGGAGAAGGGTCAAAGAGAAGGGGGATCTGGAGGGGAAAGGGCGAAAAGGAGAAGGAGGAGAAGCGGAGGGCAGAAAGAAGAGGAGATAGTCGTAGGGATTGGAGCGTGCGTGGGAATCCTCCAGAATCGACTGGGCAAGAGACAGATGATTTGCTCGATGGAAGACAGATCACAGAACGACGCGGGCGATAATCGGCGCGGGCGACAAGGACGACACGGACGTTCAGAAAGAAGAAGGTGACAAACAAGGAGATGCCGGCAGCGAGCGAAAAGGAAGGGAGAAGAGACAAGAAAGAAGGCAAAAGAGGAGCCAGAAGGCACATCATGAGAAAGCTCGGGGCACGTGGTTGTCCTTGCACTGCATCAGACACGTTTTCTGTTGCTTTCTGCGTTCCTTCCTTCCTGAGCCTTACTTACGTTTCCCGGCTCTAACGCTCTCACCCGGCACGAAGACACGAACCACACAACCACGGTTCGCCCCATGCTCTGTCAGTCAGAATAGTGTCTTTTTTCTCTGCCTTTTACCTTTTCGATTCTTCAACTTCCTCCTGGTCCCTGCTCGACACTTTGTCTTTGTTGATTTTATTCGCTCCTCGGGGTCACCGGGCTGGTCTGGCCTTTGTGGTCCCAGTCGTGAACGGGCCAGGAAGCGGCCCCCCGTTGAGACTGCTGGGCGCGCCGGTGCTGGCGCTGGCTCTGGCGCTGGGGCGCTGGCTGCGCATTCAACCCACTTTTTATTCTTTCTGGAAGGTGCATGGAAGGGACGCACAGGACAAGGGAGACAGGGCACGGAAGACAAGAGGATAAGACAACAACAACAAGACAATATAACAGCCCGAGGTGTGATGTGATGTACGGGGAGGAGGGGGGGGTGTCCGAAGATGGAGTCGAGCAGGAAGGAAAAGAAGAAACAAGGTTCCCGGGGTCAAAGTGTGTCTCTTCAACTCTTGACAGCCGTCAAAGGAGGTTCATGGTCAGACAAATTACGCAACACAAACCGTTAACATGAACAAATACAAGAAAGTGACGAAAAGAAAAGAATAAATGTAATGAAAAAGGGAAGGAAGACGGTAAAAGAAAATGTGATACATAAGAAAGAGGGAGAGGCAAGGAAAGAAGTGCATTGTGAATCGTGTGTTTAGGAGAAGAATGAAAGGCAGATGCCAAATCGGACACACTGCAAGTCCTGCATGTACTGTGGCTTTTTTCTTTCGTTTTTTAATCTTTCTTTCTTTTCGTTTTCTTGCCTTATTCTGCCCCAATCATTGAATTGATTGACGTTGGGTGCAAGATCTGAACCACGGAATCACAAACAAATCGGCCAACGGCCAACGGTCATAGGTCGACGATGTGCAACGGTGAGGCAAGATAGGGGAAAGATGTACAAAGGTACAACTTACAACCTCTAAAAGGCAGCAAAAAATGGTGGAGGCGCGGGTGGTGCGCGTGGACAAAACAGGAAATCGACGAGCAAGAGGCGTGCGTCGTGAGTTGTGCGTCGTGGGACGGAGAAGAGCAGTTTGCCCCAGGTGTGGTTGTGCTTGTTGTGCTGTTTTCTCTGTTTTCTCTGTTTTCTCTGTTTTCTCTGTTTTCTCTGTTTTCTCTGTTTTCTCTGTTCTCTCTGTTCAGCCTTTCTCTTTCACTATGCTGCATGGCGTTCATGCAGGCCTTTTGTTTTCTCTTTCTCTTTTCTCAAACCAAAGTCAATTCCGCAGTCAATCCCGCCCTTGCAAAGCAAATGACAACGGGAAGGGAATCCCAACGTGGGGAATCCTCTGCCCACCCTTTCCACCAACCGCACTCCCCTTCCAGCCGGGAGGCAACCCTGCTGAGGGTGTGGATACCCATGTCCACAAGGCGGCTCTGCTGTGCTGTGCAGACTGGGACCCTTTACGGAGTACGTCGTACATTTTTGATCTCTGGATGTCGAAGTGATACGCGCCTTTTCCCTTTGCCTCTCTCTTTCCCTTGTACTCCGTAGTTCCGCAGCATTTCCTGGAGCGACAAGGGGGTGGTTCCTTGTTGCTGAAGAGCACAGAACTCTCAAAACTCTCCGAACTCTCAGAACTCCCCCGTTTCCTTAAAACTGCCCCGTTTCCGTAAAACTGCCCCGTTCCCTCAGAACTCCCCCGTTTCCTCAGACCTCACCCGTTTCCTTAATCTGAAGCGGCAATACCCAACACAGCGTGTGTCAGAGGGAAAAGTGGCACAGAGTTTGCAGGGCTCACAATCTGTCGCAGACAGCACCACCCTTTCTGCCCTTGTTTTCTCCGTGAGCAGGTTAAAATACGCCCTGTAGGGAAGCCCAACATGCTCCGAATGAGAAAAGCAAACAAGAAAAAAAGAAAAAGAAAAAAGAAGAGACACTGACAGGAACTAGCAGGGGGCTGGGCTGGCTGACCACCCGCTTCCACGACACAAGTCGCAAGTATCTCACGACGCACTTCACTGACGGACAAGAGCGAGAGTCATACTTTTTTCGTCGCAAGTCGGTATTACGCTTCTGTGCAAGTGCTTGTACTTTTGTATCTTACCGTTTCATTTTTATTTGCAAAGTCGAGAATGCGAACAAGTTCGAATTCGAGCCAAGCAGTGAGGAAGGCTGTGCTCCAGTGGAAAGGGCCACTAAACAGACGTCTCGCAGAAGCTTTTCTGTGAAGAGCAAGTGCGAGCACCGAAAGTGTCAAGTCAGTTGTGCACAAAGATATGACAGCTCTGCGCCACAGATACACAAGACCGACCGAGAGCGAGTGCGGAGGGCAGAGTGCGGAGTAAGGAAGATACAGGGCGAACTCATTCGCGTCGAATCTCAAGGGAGGTGCTAAAAGGGCGTGTCTCTTACCGAGTGGCCCGCTCTCCTTGGAGAACATGTCAAAATCTTGGGTGCTTAAAAACAGATATGGGCGTGCTGGTCAAGCTGGTGAAGAAAGGCAGGGCGCCGCTTCAGCTCGTCGGTCAAGGGGTCAAGAGGTCAAGACGACGGGATATGCATGGTTCGAGTGCGACTGGGCAGGTGTGTGTATGTAATAGATACAAGCTACTTGTTTACTTGTTTACTTGTACGTTAGACAACAACCGCGCATGCACATCGCACCCGAATGGATACGTACGAAGATACATCGTTGGGGTGTGCGTATATCGAATGTCGAATGCCAAATGTCGTGTGGTAAATGGTTCACCTGTACTCTCCATGTCGTATGCCGCATGCCGCTTGCCGCATGTGGGTGACTGCGCTCGTTTGCTCCTTCTCTCGCATCTCCTCGCTCGTCACCTGCACTCGGCAGAAACGCGCATCGCCTTGGTTCTTGCTTCTGTCCTTGAGAAGAGAAAGACGTCTCTTGCGTATTTCAGTGGGGACCGATTTGGGGGGACATGGGGGAAAGAGAGAAGGGGGGAGGGGTAAAGGGGAAAGGCGGGAGGGCGTGTGCGTAACGACAGTGGCGAACCGATTTGAGAGAGCAAAAGAAGAGAGCGGAGAGTACTCCGTATGTCGTAGAGCAAAGGGATTCGACGACCACTCACAAGAAAGACAGAAATGCAGGAGCAATTTGCGCAAGGAAAGACAGGAGGCACAAGAGAATTCAAGGCGCCGCATCGTGTGGGTGTGATGTGGACTGTTAACTCTTGAGTGCTCTAAGTGTGGCGTATAGCGGAAAGTGGTGTAAGTAAACCGCGGAGGTAAGATACAGACAGGTACACTCTGACAAACCCTTCACTTGCAGCAAGGCCAGAAGGCCTAATTAGATGTTGACGAGGCAAGAGATGAGATGCGAGGAAAGAGAAAGAAGATGAGGGAGATGAAAAGACGAGGAGGCGAGGATATGAGGAGACGAGGGAGGGGGGTGTCGGCAGGCTCCCAGGCTCCCAAAGATGCTGCCGCGTAGTCGAATCAGATGAGGCGAGCAGAGCTGAACAAAAGGGTTACAGCAGACGCAAAACGTAAAGTTCTACGACGCCAGCACCAATGCCGAAAAATTTCGGGGTCGTAGGACTTTCAGGTCAGGAACATGCAAAAGCAGAGACAGAAAGTAAAGGAAAAAGAGATGCACGAATCGACAAGGTAAAAAGGGTGTGATGACTGCGCGTGTGATTCGGCTATTCCTGTCATTGTCAATGGCAGTTCGATTGACGGGGGCCAAGCCATTCCCTGGATCGAGGGTTGCCAGCCTGCCAGGGCATTTTCAAAGCGAGGAGATGGAAAAAAAGAGGCAGAATGAGGCCTAGTTAACTCAATGCATCTACACGGACACGTCTCTGTATGCACGAGCCCCAAAGAGCGTCGGTTAGCAGACAGCGAATCGCAGCCGTCCAAGTGGTTTGTCTTTGCCTTTCGTTCCAATGACTCTGACTGGCTCACTGGCTCCTTGTCGCGTCCCTCTCGACAATCCCCTCCAAGCAAAAAAGAGGCAGGCAATGTAGCCAATCTACTGTGCAGCTCAGAACGCCCCCATTGGCAAATCAGTTGTCGTCTACCTCATCTCTCTCGAGAGGAAGACACACCCACAAAACAAAAACAAACGAAAAACGAAAACAAAACCAGACGCATCAGATGCAGACTGACGGACCAGGGGGGTTTTTCCCTCGATGCAGGTCGTGTGGCCTTGTCTGGCCATTTGCTCGATCTTGCATCCTTCCCAGTCACCCTCCCCTCCCCCCCAACCTCGCCTGAACAAAATATCCATTGTTTCGTGGCAGCTTTTTTTGGCATGGTGAAACGACTTTCAGGGTCTCCCATTTCATTACATTTTCCCGCGACTCTTTGTACAATGGACGTCTGCCTAGCTCCATCGAACGCCACATTACGATGAAAAAAAGGAAATCCCAAGCCAAGAAATGAAAAGAAAGGAAAAGGAAAAAGAAAAGGAAAGAAAAGGAAGAAAAGAGAGCGCAATCAGGCCCAACAATGGACGGCCAACAAACAAAAAAAGCCACCAATGCTACCTGCAACCTCTTTTTGCGATGAGCCACCCTTGTCTGCAACATAAGATACGTCGCCTTTGTGTGCAGCACCCAGCTGAATCGAGAGAGAAATGTGTCAGACACACATCGGAACAAAGAAAAAGTTCTACGATCTGGACATAAAAACTGCACTTTTCTGGCCTTCGGAAAACTGCTTCGTATATTGACTGCGTTGCCAGGGGTCCCTGATCCTGCTCCCCAGGCACCCACAATACCGGGCAGGTCAAAGAGATCCCAAGACTGCTGCAATACGCGGACACCGCAACATTAGACTATCTCAGTATCATTTCTGCTAAGCCGCAGTGAAGAAAAAAAAAGAATAAAATAAAATAAAAAAGTTAATAAAATAAAGAAGGCTACCAAGTTACATCACGGCCATTCTTAGCCAACAAAATTGCAGAAGTTACAAAGTTGCATCATCTGAGAAGGCTATGTACTTAGGACTCGTATCTTCCGAAGCCCTCGGGGTCGGCAATTTTACTTCTTGCATCAGGGCCCTTCTAGTGTGGTTGCCCAAAGATATTGATCGTTTTGGGACCTGACCAACCTCGCTGAGGAGCGAGTTCTAGCCTCGCCAGTTTCAAGATGTATTGACCACTTATTGGAAGGGGGCCAAATCCGGTTGCTTTCTCCGTTGTCTATGCCCGAATCCAATTGTTGCCGAGCGAGCTGCTTGGCAGGTTGGGGGTACAAAGAACGGAGAAACAAAGAAGCATGGAGACACAAGAAAGAAAGAGACGCCATGGGAAAGGAGAAGAAAAAGAAAGAAAGAAAGAAAAGAAAAAAAAGGCGACGGCCATTTTAGGTCACAAGTTGTATTGTGTTCGTTTTTCGTTCCTTGTCTTGTCGCGGCCCAAGTTGGCCTCTTCCCTTTCTGCGCTCGTGGGGTTTTGCACCGTTGAAGGGCGTTAACTTTTTTATTAGACAATGAGCAAAAATAAACTTTCAACGGCGTTGCTCGTCAACTGCTGGTTCTCTGCAGACAGAAAGCACCAGTGGCAACGAAGACACAACGACGAAGAGCCAACGCAGCCAAGCCTCCCCTGCCTGGCAGCGGGGACTTGGCCTTTTCCCAAGGGACAACCCGTCGCCACCTTGGCTCTGACGAGGTGGGAAAGGGCTCACAGGGGGAGGCACAAGAAAATCAGACCTACGGCTAACGAACCATGTTGGCGCGAGCCGGGCCTTCCCTTGCTATGGCGTAGTGTCGGAGAGAGAGAGAGAGAACAAAGCGGAGACGGTGTAAAAAGCGGAAGCCCACAATGACGAACGAAAGGGTCCTGATGTGTTACGCTGTTGCCATATTGCGTGTTGTTTCCTTTGTGTTATGAGCTCTTCTTAATATTTTCTCTATTTTCCTTTCAGGTCAGGCTGATTGCCTGCCTGGCTGCGGCGGGACGCGGCAAGCGGGAAACCCTCCCTGTTTTTCATTTCTCTCTTTCGATATTTTGGCCTGACCTGGTCCGGCCTGACAGCCAGTCGGGTAATAGAGGGTTGGACGTCATTTGACACTGGCCGTCCACCCCCCCTCTCTCTGGAAAATGCCTGTGGTTGGTGAAAATGGTGAATATGTCTTTTTTCTTTATTTCCAACTCAATATTTTCCTTAACTACCTCGTAATACTTCAGCTTTGCTTGTCCCTTGCTGCCTGGAGAGCCTGGACAGTCTTGATCCCCGGAAAAGCTGGAATGAAATGCAAGTATCTGCATGGCAGGGGTAATAGAAACGTAAGATACGAAAGCAGACAACACCGAAAACAAGAAATCGTAATAATTGTTCGGTGACCTTGTCGCGAAACCGACGTCCGTCGCATACGGGTACGAACAGGTCTTCCTTTGCCTTTGCTGCTCTCGCCGAAAAGAGAGGCAGATATGCAGAAGCCTTGCGTGTTTCAAAGGGGTCAGAGAGACGGCAAGAAACCGGTTGGAGAAGTGTGGCTGGTGAGCCCCGACCCTGAATCTGGACCGTTCTTTTTTTTTGTGTGCTCTCGCTGCAAGAAAGCGATGGTGACTGCTCCCTGTGTCCCACCAGCCTGCTGTCGACCGAACAGAAAAGCACATTTTACAAGGCTACGGAGCACGGAGCAGGTCCCCAGGTCAGCGCCAGTGCCACAAAACACCCCTGACCCTTGCGCAGGACCCTCTTTCCTTTCCTTTGCCTCTTTTCCTCGCCCCCTCCATTTCCTCTTGTCGCTCCCCTACGTCATAGCTGTTTTGTTGGCTCGCGGTGCGTTTTTCTTTCCGTTGTTGCGAGTTTGTTTCGTGCCGTGACGAGAATTGACAAGAGACTCTGGACCCTTCTGACCCGGATTCTGACCCGGATTCTGACCCTGATCCTGATCCTGACCCCGATCCTGGTCCTGGTCTGTCTGGCCTGGAACCCTGGTCCCCTGCCTTGCAGACCCAGGCTGCCGGACACGAGACAATACGAAAAAGACGAAAAGAAAGGCGATGGAGAATGGATCGCAGAGTTACGAGTGGGAGTGGGGTTTGCTGTGGTTGCTTGAGATGGCTCGTTTTGTCAACGTTTCTGCCTCTCTTCTGTCATCTCCGTCGTTTCTTCTCAATTTATCGCCTCTCTCGTTCTCGTCCCCATTATTGGTCGAATTGCCTTTGCTCGTCGTGTTTGATTGTCCCGACTGCCTTTATGCCTTTGCCGGCCACTACCTGCCTTTCTCTTGGCCTTGCCTGCCTGATTTTTTTCGTTTCGTTTAGTTTCGTTTCGTTTAGTTTCGTTTCGTTTAGTTTCGTTTCGTTTTGTTTTGTTTCCTGCCTCACCTCGGGGCAATGCTCCTTGAAAGGAAGCTCGCCAAGCTGCAGGGTTGTGGAGATCATCGTCATATGGTCACTCCCCTTTGCCACAATTCGAGCTCGAAGCTCGAGGCTGCAGCATAAGCAGATACACAGAACCTGGTAAATTGGCATATTGACGAATTGATAAGCCATACTTACTGCATCGCATCGCACGACATGTGAAGCTACAGATGCAAACCAGAACGTGACACCCTCTATTTTTTTTATTCAAGGGGAGGGAGGCAAAAGAAGGAAATAAGCACAATACGAAAAAATAAATTAGGGAAAGCAGCGAAAGACAAGGAAGTCAAAAAAAAAGTAATGGAAGTAAGAAATGTGAAACGACGTATCTGCACGTCGACCTGTTTTGCCCTTTTGCGTACAAGTGCATGCAGATACAGACGAGGAGACAACAATCAAATTTGTATGAAGGTTCGGCAATGCGATGCCGCCAATCCTTTTGCATCTTTTAATCGTTCCATCCTTTTTGTTTTTTTTTGTTGACGTCGTGCCTGCATGGGGTTCCGCTTTTGGGGGTTGGTGGGTTGCGTTGAGTTGCGTTGGTGTGTTGTCCCTCCCTCTTCCTCTCTCAAATTCTTTTGTCCTCGTGAGGAGGATCGGGGGAGAATCAAACCGCTAGCCGTCCGAGCCTGCGAGCCTTTGAGCCTTCCCACCCTGGTTTTGGGGGTCTTGCAGCCTGCAGCTCTCCCCAAACGGTCAAAAGGCAGAAAAAAGGCGACAGTCCAAATATGCAGGGGGTGGCTCCGAACGAGAAGAGTGCAGAATAAGAGAGCAAGAGGGTGGCGCCCCGTCGTATGGAGACACTCATACGAAGTCACAGTCTGCATATTCATACGACATGCAGAGATCCGGGGACGTCTTTTCGCATGTTCGTAAGTCATACTGAAAATGGGGTCTCTTACGACGAACGACGTGAAAGTACTCCGTACTTCGATTTCTAATGATGAAATAGCATGTCTTGCTATGTTGGGAACTAGATGGATAGAGACAGCAAGAGCTATGTACCGTTACGACGCGGTAAGAGCTGCCACAAAATTACGGCAGAAGCTGTCCAGAGAAGATCCGGGGAGTTTCCTCTTTTGTCTTTCCTCTTTTGTCTTTTGTCTTTTGTCTTTTGTCTTTTGTCTTTTGTCTTTTGTCTTTTGCCTTTTGTCTTTTGCCTTTTGTCTTTTGCCTTTTGTCTTTTGCCTTTTGTCTCTTGCCTCTATCTCTTGCCTCTATCTCTTGCCTCTTTTATTGTCATGTCGAATTCGCTTGAAAATGGCGGCGGTAGGAGCAGGAACAGGGCGATCGTGATCGTGACAAGGACAGTTGGGCGACGCTGTACATATTCCAGGGGTCTGAGAGTCTTGGGAGGTGGCTGGGGCCACACTGCAAAGAAACAGAGAGGGAGAGAATGAAAAACGGCAGCAAACAACGGGCACCTCCTGAGCGCCTCAATTATTCTGGGCCTTTCGTCAACGATCATTGTGTGTATGTCGTAGTATGTGCAACGGTCTTGGCTCGCTTGACCATGCACCAGGGGTTTGTCCCTCCTTGTGTGCATCGCGCCTCTTTCTCTGTCTCTTTTGTGGCTTGTTGTCGCGCGTCTTGCCCATTGCAGCATGTACATGCAGGTGCTGCAGGTGCATGCACGAGCGGTTGTGGCTGAGCAGCGCCCTCCCTCGCCTCCCTACCTCCCCCTTTTTTCTGCTCCCTACGACTCAGGAACGCGATCGCTTCCAGGCGGTCGTCTCACCAGCCAACCAGAGAAAGGAGGCCCCGTTCAAAATGAAAAGGTGCATGATGCATATGTACTCCGTCAAACGATGGAGATGAGTGTGAGAGAGAGAGAGAGAGAGAGAGAGAGAGAGAAGAGACGAAAAGAAAGAGAGACGCGTTTCCGACCAGCCAATCTCATCTGCAGCTAATTTGCAAACTTTTCGCCTCGGGGTTTCACTTTATCAAAGGCCCTTGCCAAACAGAATCCCCATATTTGAAGTAACGGGGAGAGCAGAGCCTCATCTTTTTGCCGTCTCTTACGTCGCCCTTCCCTTTTTTTTTGTCATATCGTCTTTGTCACCAAGTCTTACGGACCGGATTTCTTCAACCTCCGTCCGTGGCCAATCGTGACGAATGCAATTCGGGTCACGGAGGGGCTACGAAGAGGTAAAGGAGATGCGTAAGAGTCTTGTATCCTATCTTACTTTGGTTTATCACTATTTGCCGTAACGGACGGCCATTCTCATTTTCATACAAACAATTCTGTTTTAAAATGTTTTATATTCATCCGTCTTCCGTCGCCTTCCCAGATGTGTGTTTATTTTCGTTTCCATCCCCTTTCCATCCACTTCTATTCTCTTCTTCGTGCTTCCTTGGTTTGTGTCCTCTGTCTGTCATTCTGGTCTGTCTGTCTGTCCCTCCGTAAAAAGTACCCGTCTCTCCCCAAAAGAGGCCAATCGCGTCGTCCCTCCTCCCTCTCCCCACACGCCCTCTCCGGTTGGAGAGCTGGGTGCTAGCGTCCCTTTTTTTCGTCGAATGTTTATTTTTAACGTGCGTCCCCAGTCTCACAGCGAACCACCACACACCCATACCATCCTCTTTTCAGTAGTTCGTGCGAGTCGCATATTTTGGTCCGATTTTCCCGGCCTCCCATTTCTCGAGGTGTTCAGCCTTGTGCTTGTTGACGGTGAAACTTGTCGCCTCCATTGCATGTGTCTGCATCTGTTTTCGTCAGTCAAAAATAGAAGCAAAAGGTGAAAACGACGACCGCAAATCAAATATCATGACGCGCCATTCACAGCATGCAATCTCTCCTCTTCCTGGCATCTATTTCTGGGATCTCATTATCTCTCGTCCTTGGCTGCCTCTGCCTGCCGCTGGACTCGTCCAAAATAAAGTGGAATGAAGCAAAATAAACTTGGAGTTACCATTTAATAATCAAAAATAGCAATCGTCTCTCGTCTCGTCACTCTCGTGACATGTAAACGAGCAAAAAAAGACAACGGTGAGGATGCCTAAACCCCAAGTCGCGATACCGTCCACCTTTCAGTTGTCTTGGTTCGTTTCATGTTTCGAATTTAGAACACAGCTGTCATCGTATTAATCCTACTTTATTTGGGTTTATTTTGCTTCTCAGCGTGCCTCTCGTTCGTGTCCAAAATTAACATCCGGTCCTGTTTGTCTTTCCCATTGGCTCGCCCTGTACGAAACATGTTACTGTACAGCACGCGGCTCGCTTTGCTTCCTCTTCCTTCTTGGCCTTGTCATTTCCTTCTTACTTCATCTTTTTGTCTTTCTTTTTTTGTCTTTTTTGTCCTTCCTTCCATCTCCTCCTATCCCCACGATGCCGTCATTTCAACCTTCACGTCATTCCCACACCCTGCCTTTTTGCCCCTGTTCCGCCATTTCCTTCTATTTTCGCCTCTCTTGTTTCGCCTCTTTCCCCTCTCTTGGCCTCTATTGTTTCCTTTTTTCGTCTTCTTCAAAACAGAAACAAAACTACCCAAGAACGGTAGATTCACTCAAGCGAGCCAAGCCATGGTCGTCTGTTTCGTCCTGTCGCTCATGCCGTCGTAAATCAGTCTCCGCAGCGTGGCGGCGCCGGCGTGCTCGTGTGTCAAGGCTAAATGGAAAAGATTGGGAAAGAAAAGAAAAAAAAGACACCCCACCCCCAAACGTTGTGAAAAGTACCCACACTCACCACGCCACGGCTTTTCGATTCGTCGAAAAGCCGTGGCACACCGCGACACCATGCAGCCCAAAACGGGACGAGGAAACAAAAGTTAGGCGACACCTATTTTGTCTCTTTCTGTTGGACTGAGGCCCGAAACTGTGCGACTCCCAACCAGGCCCAAGTGAGGTGCGCAGTCCCTTTTTACTTTTTTCCTTTATTTTCCTGTTTTTACTTTAATTTATCTTTATGTTAGTATTTTACTTTTGATTAGTTCTGCTTTCCTTTCTTTTTCTCGGGTTTCGGACACTATTTTTTACCGGGAAATAAAACAAACCAAACCAAAAACCAAGGAATAATATATTAGAATAAGTACGAAAATAAATCAAAACAAAATTAAGATAAATAATGAAAGTTTACTTTGTAAATAAAAAATTGTTTGTCATTGCCTCCTCCCCACGTCGCCTTTCTTTCCATGGCTCACGCATTTCGCTCATCCCAGCATCCCTCTCGTCCTTTTCCATATGAATCCCGCTATCTCCTCTTCCATTACCCGCGGCACGGCGTTTCGCGTTTTCGAGTGGTTTTTTTGCCCCTTCCTTTCTGCCGCCTCGTTTTCCCTCGCAAATGCCACCCCGTACTCGTAGACAGCACACCCGCGTCTGTTTTTTGTTTTTTTACTCCGCCTTTCTCGTGCTTATCGCGAATTTGCCACATCCACTGCTTCACGCTGCGCTTGTCCTGCATAGTGTGGGGATCTTGTCTGTTGACGGTTGCGAAAAGGAGAACGGTCGGCTATTTTTCTTTTCCTTCTTTGCCTTTATTGCCCTTCTTTTCTTCTTTTCCTTCTTTTCCTGTCCCTTCTGGCATCGCGCCTTTTCGGGCTTCTTCGGGCCTCGCAAGCCCACAGGTTGGGGGGTTGACGCGTACGTGGACCAAGACGTTGACAAGAACAAGACGCGCGGGGGTGGAAGGAAGACCACGGAGCGCGGCAACATACATGCACACAAACACACGCGCCTGCCGAATCGCGATGCTAAGCCAAGGAGGCTAACCAAAGGGGAGATGAGATACAGAGTATGTGCGCGAATCGCACAGAGAGCGGTGATGCAAGGCTGCACATCGTTATTCCTACATTTTTTTTGCCCCCCTTGGCTTTCTTGGCCTCAGTAGCCACCAGAGCCACCCCCTTGTTTGTTTAAGTGAGGGGTTTTATTTATATTCCCCTTATTATTTGCTACACCCTTCTGCACCTTGGGGATTGCGGCATGTCGCTAGCCTCGTCGCCCCCGTCCGATGCTCATAGGGCTGATTCTCTTCCATCACTCCATCATAAGACAGTCTTACGTACACTACTCCGAACGGCGTTCGGTATTGCTGGCCTTGGCTCGCCTGGCTCTGGCCGTGGAGTCGTGTCTCGGGATTGGGAGTTCAGGAGCAGCCTCGATCCGAGAACTGGGACAAGGCCAAGATTTGATACCCGAAGTGGAAGGAGGAGAAAAGTCGGCGAGCAATGGAAGGAGCCAGTCGAGCATACGAATTTCGTGCATGGATTCGTCGAACGCATACGAATCCCTTGTCTTGGCGAAGAACACACTCCCGTCATTCGCTCCCAGATAGCCTATGTTCGTTCCCGATTGACAGTCGTCGTCCTGGTTCTCTCCGCAAACCGTGCGTTGGCCATTTGTCAGTTTGTCAGTTTCTCGATGCCAAGCTTTTGATCCTCTCCTCGATTGCGTGGTTCGCCGAAATGGTCTAATCTTTCTTCGTCGTCTGGTGTCATCACAGCATCATAACCTTCCTTGTCTTTCGTAAGTTGAGCCGCCCCGTCCGTACTCGTTACGTCGTAACGTCGGTTGAGCCGCATTCTGTTGGTAGGGAAACGAAAACGAATATAGGGCGAGGAGCATACGACACAACTGGCGTGCCGCGACCCGAGTCGAGAGGAGGAGGACGAGGAGCATACGACACGACAGGCACGCCGAGGCCGCCGCACATACTGCACGTCGTATGCCACAAAGATGCAAAGCCAAGCCCAGTGTAACCTTCTCCCGCTCTGCTGGGTGGCGAACTCCTCAATATCGCAAGCGGGTGTTTATCATTAATTCACAGCAAAACTTACGCTCGCTACGCAAAACCCTAAAATACGCCGATAGGACAAATGATGCAACACCGAATGGGCCAGAAAAAGCCCAGCCCATCGAACCAGTCTCGCCAGCGGTCCGTCTCTCCCTCCTGTTCCCCAACCACCCGCCCCCCACACACCTTCTCTTTTGGACGCGCTGCGCGCATGTCCGCACAAGAGGGAGGGAGAGGAAGCAATGCCGAAAAGGAACAGAAAGAAAGAAAAACGCCCAATACATGCGGAGTATTGGCCAAAAGATTGCATTTCTGACAAACACTGCTATCACAGACGCGCATACACTTTACGCAATGTGCCAATCCTTTTCCTGTCACCGCACGCATGCAAACAAGCAAACAAGCAAAACACACAATTACCACAAAACATAAAGTCACAACCTCAAACAGCCACACAGAAACGTACCATCGAGTCTAGGAATCTAGCCTCGCCTCGGTCGGCCTCCTTCGGTTTGTTTCTTGTTGCTTCCTTTGAATTCCAGATTCCAAATTCGTGCCACGCCAAACCCGGAGTAGGCTATTTTGTTTGTGTTCGCGGCTTCCTGTCGACGTGCATGCGCATGCATCCTCCCCCATCTTCCATCTTCCTTCGTAGATCCATCTGCCACTTCTTGTTGTTTAGTTTTCGCCTATTTTCCCCTTTGCCCATATCATTTGTCATAATGGCAAGCCACCTCAACATGATGTTATAGTCCCAGCCCCCTCCCCTCGTTCAGGCATACTATCTCGACCATCGTAGGTTTACAACAAGTGGCGGCCGTAGAAGTGTTGGATTGCTGGTGGCTGACGAAGAGAGAAGCCGTCGTGTACGTAGGGCGGTGCGTAGGGCGGTGAACAAGAACACGAGGCCTGCGCGCAGGCGGATGACGATGGCGCCGAGAGCCAGCCCGAGCAATGCCCAACTCGAATCGTCGAATCGTCCCTTGGTGAATATGGCGAGGGACAATAACGCCGAGTCGGGTCCCGGCCGAGTGAGAGTCTTCTTTCCCTGTCACACGGTCGCCCGTGGCAGTTACTTTCCGTCTGCTCTGTTTGGGTGACGCTGCGAACCGGGCCGAAAGTGAGACGAGACCAGAGAGCATATCGACAACGTGCTAATTCGCATTTCGTCTTGCTAGCTGGAAATGGAGGACACGATGACCTTGGTATACCGCTTGTTGGTTAGCAGCATTGGCGGTGGCGCGCCGAGTAAGGCCAAGATGTCAACTCGTAAGGCTGGGCAACGGACGGCCGCTGCCGGTACACAAAGGCGCCTCACCAGCTGCCAGTTAAACGGCGGTAGCTCGGAGCTTGGAGTGCCAGGAGGTGTCAGGTGGACAGGTGGGACAAGCTCGAATTGCATCGTGCCCGTAAAGTCGTCGCAGCTGGAGTAAAAGAAAAATACGACGGACAAAAATGCATAGATGTCGTCGAGTTCGGTTCTTCCCCTCGGAGCACGGATAGAATTCGTCACGTTGGTCGGCCCCTTGAGTTGGTCGTTCTCGTTGGTGCCGCCCGCCATCGATATCCAACACGTTGATCCAGCCATCCTTGAAAATCGACATGGAGTCATACAAAACAACACAGGAAATTCAAAAATGAATTGACGAGCCAGATAATGACGTTCTTTGTTTTTCCCAGTCATCGACTTTGCTTGGCAACATCCTGTTTGAATAGGCAGGCTTCGGTGTGGAAGTGACAGGTCTGCTCGAGGGCAATCCCACCATCATAAGCCCGGCGTAAACGCACGGCAATAGCAAGCCGCCTGTTCCTATCGCCCCTGCGAGACGCTTCGATGTGTAGAATGTGTAGAATATGGCTCTGGAATGGCATGACGTGAACTTCGATGCAGACCTCTCAGACCGGTCTTGGGCGGCGGGCGGTGGTCGGATGGGACGTGGGAAGGAAGTCGTGGACGGATGAAAGGGAATCAATTTGAGGACATGGAAGAATCGGAATGGTAGTTCTCGGGGCCTGGAAGTAGATTGTCAGTGTCGAGTCGAACGTCGAAAAATAAACAGAGGTCATTAGGACTTACAGTTCGATGTCTGTTTGGAAAGCCATACTACCCAAAACGCCCACAACCAGCAGTCTCGTTTCCAACCGTATCACACATCTGCCACACCTAACCAGATAGTTGCAGCCAGCCGAGACCGCGACGCCTGGGTCCGGATGTCCTTTGATGTCCAGAGCCGTTCTGGCTCGCTCCTGTCGTGCCCCCAGCGCCTGGCATCACTTGATGAGGGACTGGCAGTACAATAAAAAAAAACACCAGCCTCACAACGTCTCCTGTAATGTCATGCCGTGCTCGTCCAGACCGTCCCATCTTGATCACTGGATCACATCATTCGCTTGCCAGAACCACCCTGCAACTGTTGACCGCCACTACCTGCACACCCTGTGAAGCCTAGTCTTCCTGGACACAACGCCAGACGCGCGCTTTCCAACACAATCGTTATCCGACACTCGTTCGGGTGTAAGCTGTACGCACCCGACCTGCGCTGTGGGCGGCCGCCGCCGAACACTCGGCCGCACACTCGATCTGCCACCTGCCTGCCGGCCTGTGGACACAGCAGGTGCCGATTGGCATGCGATGCGGGCCCGTGTCATGTCGCCGGTTCTGTGCTGCATCTCAGGGTACCTGCACCTAGGTTGGCATCCAAGAAAGCCCATGGCCATGCTGGCTGCGAACACTTGTCCATCGGTGCAAATGCGACGATCCAGTCTCGGGAAATGTGACCGAGTGCCATGTGGTGGCCTTAAGAGACTCGACCTCATGTGTGGCAAGCCATCACATATCCTAATTGCAGGCGGCGACTATCGCAACACGGAGCGATAGGAAAGCGACGAAAGGGGGACCGGTCGTAGGTTGGTCGGAGAAGCTCACTCGGAAGAGAACGGTTGTCCTGGAGAGTCGTTGGATTTTGATATCAACAACACTCTCGAGTTGGTGATCAAAACAGACGAAAACCTGCTCCCGTCATTCTGTGTGCAAAGAGACGGAGAGACTTCCGGTCTGCTTTCCAAGAACAAGATATCGCTCTCCCAGCCTAGCCCTTCCATCCGCCCGTCCGGACGATCAAGCAGCAAGAAAGTGGCCTGGTGATAAACAAACGGCCAGGGTTCCGGACACCGTACCCTCAGCCACATCTTAATGTTTTGCCCATGTCATGGCACCGACAAGACAAAAAGCAGGTCGATCGCCGTCACGCACAGCCAGAAGAGCCAAAGACACCAAAACCCGACGAGATCAACATGCCAGCGCTGCATAGGCGGCATCGCGGCTATTGGCAACAATTGACGAAAGTACACCAGCCGAGTTGTCGTCAAAAGGCGCCAGCATTCTTCGCCGATACAAGAACGGACCCATCGATCAAGTCAGCCCGTTGCATTTGTCTCGTATTAGGCGGTACCTGGGCAAGTCGGGAGTTCGTTTTCCATGGGAGAATTCTGAGACATAATGCCTCGAATATGGACGTGGTGCCCGCTGCATGCCGGTGATGGCGGCAAAAGAGTCGAAGAAAACAAAGTTCCCTGAACCTGTCGCGCCGACTTCGCGGCCGGTCTTTGACGCCACGGCAGAATTGCGGCTCTCAATGGGAATCTGGTGAGACACCGTCTTGAACCGTCCGCATTTCTCGGGATCCTGTGGGTGCCATTAGTTAGAGCCGAGTCGCAAAAATATTGAAAGGGAGGCTCATGGAGAGAACAAGAAAAGACGATATAAAGACCAACATGCAAATCCGTGCAAAATGGCCTTTCGTTCCAGACGCGACAAAGAAACCCACAAATGTGGTGCACCCATCAGCTGGCGACAACCAGCGCTCAAAGGCGAAGGAGAGGCAATGAATGATATGTACTCCGTATTGCTGCGGCCATGTCAGTAACAATGAGCCGCCCCCCTTATCATCCTTCCCCTTCAATCCACGGGGCCTCCTTTCTCAAAGGCTTTCGTGTGTTTGTTGTCCTTGCAGGCTTTCATCTCCATGTGGCTCCACAGACGCTCTCACAGACCCAGAAAGCGTCAGTTCATCTCCGCCTGCACTTCTCCTTTTTTGCTTTTTGTTATTTTTGGGTCGGCCCAATTTTGATCGTGTTCGTCTCCTCCCCCTTCCCTGGCCGCCACTTGCCAATAAACTTCCGTCGAGCAGATGCCCCCGAGATTGGCCATGCAATACAAGTTTCATGAAGATCTTTTCCTCGTATTTCTTATGAAGAAGAGAAAGCAAAAAGCGACGAAGGGAGGAGCCCTCCAATTTTGCACCAGAGTAAGCTGGGCCAGAGCCATCTCCAATCTCAAGGGGGGCGTGTGTCCATCATTTCGAAATGGCCATCGATCCACAACGGAAGACCGCCCTGGAGTGAGACACACAGACAGGCAGGTCTCAATCAGACACAGAAGCGGGGACCCTTCATTCTGGCTTGTGAAGCTATCGCTCAATATTCAATATTTCTGCATCGACCTTTACTTCCGGTGGCATTCGTTACTAATTTAGTGGCTCTTTACGGCGTCTACCTGTACTTTACAGGAGGGTAAAGAAACGGACGACACAAACATGCATTTCTTTTCAGCTCTCTTGACGGACGCCCTGCAGAACGCTACAGACAAGGAGAGATTCTTTGTCGATGCTTGAGCACGCAAATCCGATCTGGGATGGAGCGCCTAGACCTTTCGCGATGCATATTTTCTTGTCAAACGGGACAAGAGGCACGTGGCTCACACCTCACGTAGGTCTTTCTTTCGTCCTCCTTCGTTCTTCCATCTAGACGGACAGACGCTCCCGTGCCTTGTCCAAGAGACTCGCCGAGGCATTTTTGGCCCATGAACAAGGTTGAAGCTGGATGGAGCCTCTCATTGTTGCATCGCCGTCCAAAGAAGGCTGTCAAGCGCGTGCCTGTCGGCTTCGTATCGGCCCTGGTCGTATGGAGTATTCCACATACTGGTCGCTGCGACGCGGCCTCTCGTCCAGGAGCAATTAAAGTCTTACTGAGCTCCAGTCTCAGTGCTCACTGTGGCTCAGTGGCCTCCGCGGCAAAATTCCTCCGTATCGAATCTTGGATATTCCCGTACACCGCACTGAGAGCGCCGGCAACTAAGCCATTTAAAAGATGAACTTGCAGGGCTCCTGGTCCCGTTTGGTCTGGTCAGGCCGTCAGGGCCAGGACCTGGCCCCCGCCGTCAATTCCCACCATGAGGCCGTTGAAAGGGGCGAAAGCTTATCCAGGGGAAGGGAGAACAAGTCCCACGGACCTCACGGGGAAAGGACAAAAACGGATGGTGGTTGGTGGCTGATGGACGGCCGGTGGCCCCGTCTCCTCCTTTTCTGACCATCGCCCTCACTGCCCAGACGACATTCTCTTTCCATTTTTCTTTCTCTCGTCTCCTCAATCGCGTCGACGTCGCGTCCCACCTCCACCTCCCATCTCCACCCCCGTCTGGCTTCATCAAGAATAGAAACAGCAAAAAAAAAAAAAAAAAAAAAAAAAGAGGCGGGATGGATCCAGAAAGAAAGGCAAACAGGAAAGAGAAAGCGGACGGTGGAAAAGGAGAATGTGGAGATGTGTCGTCGATACGGAGTGGAATAATTAAAGCCCCTGTCCATGGTTTAATGGGCAGAGGCAAAAAGAAACGAGAGCGAAAGAGGAGCCGAAGAGCAGGCCAGGCCACGAGAGCTCAGAACAAGAGTTGACGGAAGAGGAGAGCCAAGCACGCCGCTGGGTTGCATTCGCTGCCAGCTAGCGAAATTGAGCTCTCCCGAAAAGACATAGAAAATGAACGAAAAAGGAGGAGAAAGAGGGGGGAGGCGACGACGAGGTCCAGAAGAAGGTTAACAGGATGCGCGAAGCGACGACAGGAAACACACAGACGTTCTTTGGCAGGAGCGATGGACGGCGGCGATCCGAAAAGGACAGTGTGGTTCTGCCGGTCCATGCCAATGTTTTTTTTTGTATCTTACGATGGGGCAGGCGCGTCTGGATGCACCTCTCCAGGTGGTCATTCTTTCTCGCCTCTTCTTTGAGCATTTTCTCTCTCTTCATATTCCGCCTACTTGGAAGGTGCGAGTCAGGACTACGTACGAGGACCCGTAGCCAACCGCCGCAATGTCGCGTACCCATCCGTTCAGCACTCATTCGCGGTCGTCATCACTCGTATTCAGTAGTCGTGGCCGTAGTCGCGCGCGATGCACATCCGTTCTTTCTGTGGTCCTTTTTGGTGCAGTGCGCATTCCACCCAGTCGTTCGCTGCTCATTCGCTCGTTCCTTCTTCTTTGGCTCGTTTCGTCCCTGCAAGTTTTTGGCCGAGGCGTTGCGTACCTGCATTAGCGCCAACCAATCCATCGCGGTTGCGGGGAACTATTTGACCGCTGTTGCTATTTGACAGCGCTAGCGCGTTTGGCGTTGTCTCTGAAGCTGGCTGCTCTTTCCTTCTTGGCTGACGGGACAGCTCAAACTTCAGAGACAGCGCCAGCACCAGCGACCCGTCTTCAGAGGCAGATAGCGTGGAATAAGACGTATTATGTATGCCCTTGCTGTGTAAGATATATTACACGAAAAAATACGTCGTGCACAGGAGACGTCGACAGCGCATGTCAGATGCTGTCTCACAGCTAAAGGGCTGGGCGATGCTGGTGGAAGACAAGAAAGAGCATGATGTGACGGGTTTCCCCTTCTGGAAGGGAAGGGCGTTCGTTCTGGAAAGAGCATTTCTGGGCGGTGGTGACACGAGTCGTCCCTTCCCTCCTTTTTTCTATGTCGTGCCATCGTAAACTGCTCTTTCCCTCCCCTCACAAGGTAGCACAACCGGTGGCTGAGCAAACAAGGAAAGGGGGACAAGGCCCAGGAGGACAAAGCCCCAAACCCGGGGGCGGTCAAATAGGGAAGGCCAGGAAAGGGGGAAGGAGCCGCCCGCCAGCGATGGAGATCTCGCTGTCGCCCCCCCGCCTCCCGTCCATCTCATGTCGTAATGCATGAACTATTTTTTATTCTTCCAGGACAAAATACGCCGCAGGAAAGAAACAGGGAAAATGCGGGAGGGAATGGAAAATCGAAACGAAACACCCTGACCTCTGTCCATCCTGCCCATCCATAGCCACGAGCCCCCGTCGGGTCTGGCTTGGCCTGGCCTAGGTCATGCACGGAGCGCTGTTCCGACCACAGGGAACATCGCTCAGTCTTCTGAAAGACACCAGACGGCCTGGAACCTGATCGAGGAACCAAGATGGAGCACCTCTGCACAGCAAGAATTACCCGTCTCCACATCAGGCATGGCCTGTTATGCACAGAGGTCCCGCCAAAGGCCCAATGCAGAGAAACTCTGTGCAGCATGCGCAGGGGAAAGGGTCAGAAAATCGAAAAAGAGGAGACAGCGCAAAGGACGAGATGAAGGAGGCGGAAAGAGCGTCACGGCAAAGACTCCAAACAGCGAACACGACACGAACCAGAGGTGACACTCAAGCGACGACCAGTTGCTCGTACACGGCTAGGGGGCCGCAAGCTCGTGGCGAGATGCGAGGCGACAAAAGAAGCCAAGAAGAGGGGAAGCGAACACAGATTCGCTGTCGTGACCAGGCCTGTTGTGTCCAATGCCAATCCGTCCAGACCTCGAGTGGAAAATCGCTCCCCCTGTGCAGGCATCTAGCTCGTCAAACAAGCTAACATGAAAAGAGGCCGACAGGACCAGAAACCTGGTCCCCAGATGCTGGGTAGCAGACAAAAGACAAAAGGACAGAGAAAGAGAAAGTGGCAGGCAAAGAACGAGGCCTTCCAGAATGGCGGATTGCTCCGCGCTCATTTCTCCTTGAAATCACCGCAACGCAGATCGCATTTCAATCCGTGCACGGCGCAGTGTGCTTTCGGTCTGTCGACCAAAATATACGAGCGACACTCCCTCTCATCAGCGACTGTTGTATCTGGTCTGGCCACTGGCCGCCGGTCCATGGGTGGCGGCTTTTGATGTGCAAACAAGATTAAGTCGTCGATGCGCGGCAACGAACCCATGACGGGCCTGGCCAGACCACTTGTCCTCCATCGTCTCTTCTGGCGAGCGAGTCACGACAACCGAAATAGAGGAAACAATGTGCATGCATGCGCCACCCAGCAACCCCCGCCCCTTGCACGGGGTAATAACACTGTTCGATTAAAATGCAAAATGAGCAACTCATTTTAAGCGCCCTCCTCCAGTCAAGATGGCCAAAGAGAGGCGGTTGTGAGGCCCAACGACCGGCCGCACGAACCACGACAATACGGCGTCTCGTGCAGAGCACACACTCCATCATTAACGACAGAAATTAGGAGAATAGGGGGCCATGCGGCGCGAAAGAAAGCTGGTTGAGGCCAGGCCCGGCTGTCTCCGCTGCCACCGCTCTTCCGCCCACATATCAATCTCTTCATGCCCTTTTCTTCCAGACGACAATGCACGTCTCTCGTATCTGATAGAGACCAGGTGCCGTGTGGGCATGATACAGATGGGCACAAATTTGCAACAAAAGACTGGAGTTATGGGTGCAGTGGAGACGCGCGCGTTCCAGAATCGCCACTGGCCTAGCAAGAAAAGAAAAGCACCAGCGCCAGTGCCAGAGTCTGGAAATGCCCGCACGACGGTTTACACCAGGCCTTCCACTAGTCAGGAACACAAAGTTGAGCCTGGTCTGGGAGGTCTGCTGGTGTGAAGAGGTTCAGCTCTCCCATGCTCGCTGCAAGATGCCACCGTTCACCAACGACAGTGAGGAAACCATCTGTCCTTGCGGCACCAACGCGCCACCGGCCAATGAGCTCCCCGCCTTGCAGGCCGCCCAACGTTGCGCTCCTGCAGCGCGCCTCCACCGAGCCCCCTGGATTAGCGTCCGGACGGACACATCTGAGTAGCGTTGTCTAATTTCCCAGGGCAACAACTCACCTGCCCGGTAGGATGTCCTCGGCCGGGGGGGTGTGGGAGATGAGGGTGTCCGGGGTGTGGCAGCAGGGAACGTCTTTGCGGATTCTTTCTCTCTCTTTCTTCTCTTTCTTCTCTTTCTGCTCTTCGTCTCTTTGTGAAGGAGAAAAAAGAGTGCGGAAAACGAAAGTGGGCTTGGAAAAGGGGGTGTGGGCCTTTCCACACGATGACCAGGAAAGAAGGCATGCTCGCAACAAGCCAGCCAGGAACGAGACAGGATGGGCGGGCCTGACTCTCTTTTGCTCTCTCGTCTGGGTCTGTCTTGCTGACTCTGCATGGCGACTCTGTGTGCTCGTCGAGCTATTTAACACTCGCTCGTCCAGCTCCTCTCGTCTCGATTCTTCTTTCTCTTTTCTCTTCTTTTTTCTTCAGCCCACCAAGACAACTCACTTTGCATCTACTGCTCAAACTTTGACTTCGGTCGTCCATTCTTTAAAACACAATCATTTAGCTTTTTAGCTTCAGTCACTCGTTTTTCAAACACCCTTCCACCACCACCTTACCTTCACATCCCCTTTTTAGGTTCTACCTTATATCCTTCAAATCAGTCAAAATGCGTTTCGCTGCTGCTGCCCTTTTCTTCGCCGGTGCCGTCATGGCCGGCACCGAGTCTCCTGCTGAGAGCACTGTCTACAGCACCGAGTACCAGACCATCACGTCGTGCGCCGCCGATGTCACCAACTGCCCTGCGCGCACCTCGACCAAGGTCCACCCCCTGACCACCTCGACTGTCTTCTCCACGACCGTCCACACCATCACCTCGTGCGCCCCTGAGGTCACCAACTGCCCGGCCCGCTCGACCGTTTACTCGACCGAGATTGTTGCTGTTTCCACCACCATCTGCCCCGTGACTGCCACCGGTGGCGGCGGCAAGGGTTACTACAACACCACCGTCAACACCCACACCTGGGGCGGCAACGGTGGCTCTGGTTCGGGCTCTGGCTCCGGCTCGGGTGGCAACACCGTCGTTGTCCCCACGACCGCGGCTGCCTGCCCCACCTACTCGGTCAAGACTATCTCGACCTCGGTCACCACCGTTATCCCGACTGTCATCTACGAGACCGTTGCCATCCCTTGCCCCACCACCACCGGCTCTGGCTCCACTGGCACCAACACTGGGTACGTAGCTGCTTCTACCATTTTGAATATCCAGATCTTTTCACTAACACAATCCAGCTCGTGGACTTCCCCGACCACCGTTGTCACTGCCGGTGCCGGCAACGTCGCCTTCTCGGGCGTCCTGGCCGCTGCTGCCGGTCTTGTTGCCGTTATCCTGGCATAAAGGCCCAGCTGATGTCTTTTCCATCAACCCTTGACTTTCTCTTTTGTCTCTTTTCTTTAGAAAAGCCTGGAAGGCTATGGCATTTATGAACGTACCGTACCATATGGGGCTTCTTTCTGGCGATGTTGCTTTTTAACAAGCGGTGGGACGTGTTGGATACTTGGTTCTTCCTTTTGGGAGGATGATTTGTTTGACATGGATCATTGGTTGTTTACCTTAATCTTCTAATTGTATTTTTTGGGTTTCCAGATTCTCTTGCCATTTGTTTAGAACGGGAGAGTTTGGTTGCTCTTTTTTTTTTAAAACCCCCTTTTTTCCTTCGAATGATTTTTTTTGATACAAAAGCGTTTTTCTTGGTGAATTGAATTGTTTTTTTTTACTTCTACATTTTGAGTCGGCGATGAGTGACCAAATTAACAGCATAAGCAAAAGGAGTGGCAAATACAAACAAACAAGAAATCGACCCAATCCACTACCACTACCAGCTGGTTTCCATGGCGCTCGACTTTTTCGTCTTTCTCTTCTCCCCTCTTTTCCTCTCAGCGGCCCATACGTATTCCAAACAATCGCAATTACCGACAATAGCGCAAAAAACCTAGAACAGGAAGATGCAGGAAAACAAAAAAAAGACCACACCAAACAAAGACCACCTCCACCTGTAAAGCTCCACCATAAGTAAGAAAGAGAACAAAAACAAGCTATGCCACACTCGTAAGATGATCTCCTACCCACACATCTGGTCGGTCGCTAACCCACATCTCATTTCCCCAGCGTCGTACTGACCTGCACTGACGAGACGGCACTAAACCGCATTCTGCAGCGGGTCTTTGGACGTCGATGGTCGTTTCGTCAGGGCCGGTTTGTATCATTCGCTTGTTTTCAGTCCATTGCAGGCGCCGCAGTACCTGCTGCTTCGTCCTCTCGTTCCCCAGCCGGACAACTTCTTGCGAAATTGCACTGGGGCTCAGCACAGCCTCGACACCAGGGGTTAGGCCGGGAATCACCCCAGTTTTTCTCCACTCCCGTTTCTGCAGTTCCATTTTCTGGACGTTTCCTACTGTTCTCCCGCCGTGGTGCCTTTCTTTCCAGAGTCATGTCGTTTGCGTGTGTGTATTTTTGCTATGAAATTCTGTGCAAAGTCTACTCGGCAGCCTGTCAGGCGGCTCAACCGCTCACACGCCAGGTAAAAGATGGCCGAGGCGGCTGCGTCTCGAATGATCTTCGGCAGAGATCAAAGAGGTGAATGAGACTTTGGTTGATGAAGATCTCAATCGACCTTGTTTGGTGTTTGGATCGAAACACGGGAAAACAGGCAGTGAGAGAAGTGAGCAACGGCAAAGAAGAAACGACAGGGAGGAGGTCCCTTTAAATCTTGGTCGTTCTTGTGCATTTCAACCTTTCATACCATCTTTCTTGTCGGTGAAAGTGAAATGGACGGGAGCAAGGTCATCTCGCAGAATCAGAGCCTGCAGAGAGTATCTTACAGGTGCGATGGGGGAACTGCCAGCCAGATGCATGCGCATGAGTTGTGTTTCTTGTACAGTGACATCTGGATATCCAATCCTATGCCTGTCTGTGTCTCCTAGGAAAACGGTGTGGCACGAAGGACGAGGAGAAGGACAATGCCAGTACATCTTCCTGCGCCATCTATCCGGCCCGGGGCTTTGGCGATACTGGTGCCTGTGCTTGCGGCGTCCAAAGGGAGGCTGTATCCACGGCGTCGCCCAGCCAGACTATGTGTCAGACCGTCCTGTATGAGGACGTTTCAAGGCAACAACAATGTCTTTCATTACAATCTGTCTTCTACCACAGGAACACGTCTCCGCGGCATACATGGTGAAACTCCAAACGCTATCGGCGTACGGTACTATGAATATGGTGTGTAATGCCCAGCAAACGGACGATGCCTCTGCTGCGTGCACTTTAACATGCCGTGGAAGTAAACGCCCGAATAGGAAAGGGGATGGCCGAGAGGATGGGACGGAGGTGTCCATCGTTTCCAGCTAGAAGAAGAGGGCCCTGGCCGGCTTTCCGGCCGCTACGGGGCATTCTGGGCGGAAATTTCCTTCCTGTGCCCTGCTTTGCAGCGATTGTTTACTCTGTGACATGGATGAGATCTGGGACGGAACTTGTTAAAGAGGCGCGATAAGAGAGAAACATGTCCATTTTTAAAGCCTATTCTTGCGTCAACAATCCACATCGATGCGGTTCCCAGAAAGCTTGATTGCAATCCTTTTGGGAATCTGGCTGGCGCGTTGGCTGACGCGTTTATCCGCCGTCTTTTTTGGCACAAAACGATTGCGTCACTAGTGAGGTTCATTCCTCAACGTTGGTGGTGGTGGTGAGGGGATGTGCATGAGGAATGCGCGTCTGGATCACGACATTTAGATGCAACCAAAAACGCGGTTGTAGTGGGAGGCATAACAATTGCTACTTGACACTGGCTTTGTCTTTACTCTGGCATAAACAAAACAAATGAGACGCGACGATAGCTAAATATATGGATATATTGTTTATTAGAAGGGCATTTGGTTTATATTTTCTTGGAGAGAAATAATAAAACCAAACACTTGTTGTTTATTTTATTTCAATCGACGTAACGCCAAAATAAAACCAACCTTAAAATACAACGAAAAATAGGGGTTTTATTTATTTCACATAAGGACGTGCACAATACAGAAAACAGCACAAAAACAAAAACCAAAGATGTGGAACACCAATCCGTTGATTCCATCCCGAGACATGATCCATCCCTGGGTATCGCAGCCTCGCCTGACGGCGCGACATTGACGTAGTTGTCTTTAAGTAGCTGAAATCCAAGACGTCCATCTTTCAGAGCGTCAACCTTTCTTGGCAATCATTGCTCCTCAAGTGCCATTGTCTCTCCCAGGAAGGCGGTTGCAAACCGGAAGTTTATCGTGAATGAGGGTTTGAAACTGGCTTCGTTCGTCAGCGCTCCCACCGAACGCATAGCTCGAACGCATAGCTGAGCAGGTTCGGAGCCGACAAGCAGAGTCTGATACATCTGTAAAGTCCACCCATATTCCAGACAGGCTTGGCGATTCTTGTCTCGATGCCCTGAAATGGCGTTTTTTTTGGCTGCATACCTACGGGGCTCATCCATTGCTAATTATGCCTGCCAGGTATCGTGAATCCATACCGGAGGTGTCCCGGAATGCGGCTGCCGTGGAACACCGCCCAGTTGGTAAGAACGGGTTCTCGACTTCCTTCCGTGGCTTTCGGCCTCTTTCCGCTGTATTTTTTATGCCACTTTGAGTGGGGGAGAGGCGCAGATGATCCGGTGCTCGACTATCTCTGACCTACCGATGTCGTGACCAAGAGACATCGTAAAATGTAGATTGGGAAATGTAGTTGGCCTTCCCACTCGACGTACATGCCTATATATGGACAATACTCCACATAGCCTTCCACGTACGGCCATAGATACAGGAGAACACGGGATCCCGTCCGCTCTCCCCTAGTTAAACCTGTAATCGGCGGATTAGTAGTTGGGTCGGTGACGACCAGCGAATACCCGCTGCTGTACGTTTTTTTGTCGATTTCTTCTTCTTTATTTTTTGTCTTTGACTCATCTCTCGTTTTCGTGAATTGCATTTTCTTGTATCCTTTTCCTTATAAAGACAAAGCCTGGTAGCTTTGTTAAAGTGGTTGTGTTGAGAAGGGATGGACGCTTGTTCTTTTTTGGAAACGGCATCTTGAGTTCCGCTTTTGCAAGGACACAACATCAATTCAGACAATGCACCACCACAACACGACGTGGCCGTCGGGTACACACTTTTTGTTGGAGATGGAAGAAACTACTCATGCCTCGTCTTGTTTGCTCTCATCTCTTTTTAATATCACTCATTACTGTATACCGCCGTGCCCTGCATGGCACCCCCTATGTGGTAATGCAGTTGATGATGCCCATGCGAGGACCTCGAACTGTCTCTTCACCTGCCTCTATATTGCGGCTTACGTACCTGCTATTAAATCAATTCATTTTTTCTGGCCGTAATAGACAGGTTGCATGATGCGCCACCTGTGCCTGCGTCAATCTCTCCGAGATGCCATGATGCCATATTGATGCCCACCCACCTGCACCTTCTCATGCAGGAACGGATCAAGGGACAGCAACGGCGGCCTCCAACTTTCTTTTCCTTTCCAACCACAGCTTTTGTATTCATTTTTTTCACTTTCAGATTCTGTCCACATACGTTTCGTGCAGCTGGGAAGATGGTAGACAGAACATGTCGATTACAGACATACACGACTAGCCGGCTAAATTGAGGATATATTTTATTCTCTCTGTTTGGCCTCGCTAGATTTTATTTTACGACTTTATTTAATTCTGTGCTTGGCAATATGGCTTCCCTCCCCTCTCGCACGACCCTCCCGATGCGGTCAGTCCATGACTGTGAAGTGTGGACGATAGTTGATGATATTGGGGTAATGGTTCGAATCAGCCGCGTGGAGTTCAATATGTGTCGAGATGGCCAAATTGATTGAAAGAGAAAAAAAGGGTAAGGGAACGAGAGAAAAATCAGCATAGAAGAGTGACCCGACGACGTCCGTAAAAGGGTATGAACTTGCGGTCTTCATGTTTGCATCGTGTCCATTCTTCTCAGTCTTCTCTCCTCTTTCAAATCCGCTCGTCTCGAGTTCGTGAACATCGGCAGACCCGACCCGACACTTCCCACACTGCCATTGGCCTCAGCTGTACATCTCGACCTCATAGCGTCTGCTTTCGGGGGGGCGCTATGATTGCCTTGGCCGCCGAGATCCTCGCCGCCGGCATCAAGCCTCTGCTCCCACCCTCCTTTGGCATCCCATGAAGAAAATAAATAAGATTTTGTAAAAAAAAAAGGGAAAACGACATTGAAAGCAAGTTGATACGAAGTCATGCCACCCATCACTTATTTTGAGTTGGCACTGTTGGCAGCCGTCGGCGTCACAGTGGCACAGCAGGACCAACAGATGCAGGTGCAGCCACCATTGTCACCACCACCACTACCACACCATCGGCGACAGGATCCCTTTGCCGCCACTGTCACGTCCGTGTCGACCAGCGTGTCCGTCAGCATCAGTGTCTACACGTCGACTGAGACGTCGACATCGACAGCCACGTCGACCTCCACCACCACCGCCACTGACTCGACCCGTGTCGTGCCCATTTTCTACCTTGACGAGCGTGCCTTTGAGGGTCTGCCGTACACCGTACTGCACCACGTCTGCGGTAGTGTTGCAGGGGTTGACGCCGATGGTGGCGCGACGACATACGTCATCACCACGACGCGTGTGGATCTCGTGGCGACGACATCGTCCGCAGCGAATAGCACAGATGTGGCCACGGCCATGGACGAGGCCTCGACGGCCTCTTCGACTTCGTCGACCTTGACATCGTCCTCCCACCACTCCCATGTGTCCCCGACGGCCAGCATAATCACCGCCCTCAGCTCCTGGACCAACAATGCCACCGGCCCGCCGTCGACCATCACCCAGGGACCCTCGACGTTTGTCTTTACGGGCACGCGATCGGGCGACCCGAGCCGCACCGTGGTCAACCAGTGCCGGCTGACCGGGACAAGTTCGGCGCGGTGCAACCTGACGCACGTAGGGCCGATCTGGTACACGGCGGACGCGAATTGGAATGGAACGTACTCGACGTACAATTATACGTGGACGAGCGGCGACCGGTACGGGTTTGCGCCGTGCACGGTGACGGCGGGGGTGAGTCTGTTGGGCCCACCGACGGCCGTAGTGGCGGCACCGTCATCAACGAATGGTGCGGGTGGCGGAACAACATGGCGAGGGGAGGCGGGGACGGCAACAACATCTGTCTCCTTATTGGTGCTTCTGCTGTCGCCGGAATTGCGCAACGTCGTGTGGCCGTTGCTTGCCATGATCGGCTGTCTCGCCGGCCTGTTTACCTTGGCATGAGGCAAAGAATCGAAAGGGAAAAAGACAAAAGAACGTGTACAATTTATATGCCACATAGAGAATAAGAGATAAGGAAAAAAAACATTAAAATGAAATTGATACCATCAAAAGTATGTACAAATAGCTGTATGAGCCTCTCCTTGGAAACGCCGTGGGCCTTGGCCATGGGTTACTTCATATACCATGATAAAATGTCACTAATCATCTACTTTAATCGTCTGCCTCGTTCATACATCTGCCTCAATCATCTGCCTCAGTCTCCTCCACAATGGGCGCCCCATCGTCATCGTTGACATCCTCACCCGCCTCGTCGTAGCTGTCCTGGAGCGTCTGCCGCACGCCGAGTCCACCACTCGACAGGTCCATGTCCGCTTCCGAGTCGGAAGTGAAGTTATTCTCGTCCGACGTGGCCGTCGTGCTGCCGAGCCCGCTACCTAAACTCAGACCGAGACCGACATCCAACGCCACGTCCCGGCGGCGCCGTCGTTGGCGTGCGCGACCGGTGACGTCGTCGTCGCTCATCAGCGAGTCGAGGCTGCTGCTGACGGCGTGGCCTGGTCCGGCCAGCCCGCTTAGGCGCAGGGAGCCGCGGCCGCGGACACCGTTGCCACCAGAGTTGGAAGTGCTAGCAGAGCCGGTGGTCGTTGCGCTGGGTGTCACCGTCGCACCACCTACGACCGCTTGGTTCCTCGTCTCGAAACGGCCCCGCTCGACCAGCCGCTCGATGCGCAGCCTGTTGGAAATAAACTTGAGCGGCGGGAACGCCGACTGCCGTCCCTCGTGTAGCATGCGCGCCAGACGCGTCGGGTCCGGGTCCGCCAGTAGGCGCACAAAGTCCGAGGGGATCGACTTGGGCCAGATTGTGATTGTGCCGCTGAATGGCTGCAGCCATAGCTCGGACCAGTCTTGGCCCATGAGCCGCGGCAGCAACTCCAGGTTGCGCAGCAGCTTGAGCCACTTGCGCAGGTCCTGCTTGAGATACTCCTCAAAGGCCGAGCCCAGGTAGCCGCCGCGCCAGCCTCGGCCTTTCCGGTGCGTCACAGGTTGTCCGACGGAGCCACGGCTGCTGAAAAAGAAGAGGTTGACGTGTGGGTTGACTTGGCTGACAATCGTAAAGTTGACGTTGAAATGCAGGTTGAGCGCCTTGATGGGGATGTCGGTGCGCAGGCTACCGTCCTTCCACTTGTGGCCAAACGAGTACGGCACGAGCCGACCGCCGGGTGTCTTCATCATGAGCACCACGGGGTTCAGAATGCCCGGGACGGCCGCGGACGCCAGCACGGCCGACCAGATGACACAGTCCGGCGCGGTGCGGTAGTTGCATAGAATCGTCGGCGAGTGCGGGTCCGCGGGCACACAGGTGACGTTGAGGATGCGTCCCGTGCGTTCATAGGCTTCGCGGAACGTCATGGACCCGTGCGACCACCAGGCGCACTGGCGTGCCCAGTCGACCGAGTCGAATCGCGCGCCCGTTTTCCACCAGCGCCGGAACCACACGGCCAGCGGCTCGTTGCAGGCGTTGATCTTTCCGGCCAGAGCCGGGACTAGGAGCTGCCGCAGCTCGTCGTTAGTCCGAGTCGCGACGAGGGCCGCCACCAGCGCGCCGCCACTCGTGCCCGTGATGACGTTGGGCAGCAAGTCCTCATCGAGGAGAGCCCGCACCACGCCAAAGTGGTAGTAGGCAAACGATGCGCCACCGGACAGGCAGAGAGCAGTCCGGCCGTAATTGGCGTAGAGGCGCTTGAATAGGGCCCGCTTCTCGGCGGCATCGAGCTGATTGGTCTGGATCAGGAATTGCAGACTCCGCTCGACCTCATCGACAAAGCTCTGCACTAGGTTCTTGGTCCCGTAGTACGTTCGACTGTACAAGTGGCGGTTCTCTATGCCTGCAAAGTTGTTCTTGACGCACGCTTCCACGAGCGCTTTAAGGTCGCCCACATTGTTCTTCTTCTCGTCGCTAGGCGTATCCCCGGTCGTCCGCTCCTCTTCTTCCGCTGCCTCGGCACGCGAACGACACCGCCGCAGCTGGTCGGCCACACGGCGCACCGTGCGGAAATCGTAAAAGGCAAACTCGTTCTCCTCCTTCCAACGGTCGTTGCCGAGGTGCGTGTCGAGCGCGTTGGCGGCTGCGACCCAGTCGGCGTAGTTATCTGTGGCGCGCATGTCGTGGCGCAGGCGCTCGCGGCGGCCGCGCCAGGTGACGAGCTGCTCGTACGCGGCAATGTACATGCGCGTGAGTAGGTAGACGATGGATAGGCCGATAATCCAGCCAAAGACGCCGATGAGGAACGGCCACTTGAGCAGACCGTACAGGTAGCCCTCACGCGTCTCGTCGCGCGTGCGACGGCCCAGGGAGGATGCGCCGGGCTTGTCTCGTTTGCGGGAGCGCTTGCCCGCAGCGGTAGATGCGGCGGACGCCCGGCGTCGCTGCTGCTCTTGACGGCGCGATCGTTTGCTGGAGCCACTGCCTCCTCCTCCTGATGGTGTCACTGCGGTCGATGCAGGTGCCTTCTTCCACGTCAGAAACGAGGGCAGCCACGCGGACGAGGCGGAGAAGAAGGGCGCTGCGCGGTGGCGCGCTGCGGTAGCATTAGAAGTACTGCCCTCGGGCCCCTCAACCTTTTCGTGTACGGGGGCCCAGTCGTTCTTAGCCGTGATGAAAAAAGAAGGGTCACCGCCGTTGGTGCTGCCAGCACCGTCCGTATTGCTGACGACCGAGTTTCGTTTGGACAGGGTGGCCGGTGTGGCGCCGTCAGCGCTCAATAGAGGGTTGCTTTCATCGCCTGCTCCATTCGGCCCGACCGAAGCGGTCGCTGTCGGTGACTGCAGCGGGTCGGGCGCAGCGAGAGCCTGGACAAAGGCGTCGAGATCTTCGGGGGAGATGAAGTCGGTATCGTAATCGGGGAGTTGCGTCATGTCGCCAAGCGTGTCAGCTGGGAAGCCGTAGAGGGAGGGCCCACCATCGGCGGGGCCGCCCCTACTCTTCTCCGCCATCTTTGTGTGTATGATAGGATGTTTATCCGAATGGTTGGAAGAGGAAGATGGTGTTGTTATGAAGGACGTCGTCCGAGCGCAGAGGCCCACGAGATCATGGTTTTACGTTCCCAGTCGGTGCCGGTGTCGCTTGTCTCAAGGGCGTCTCGAGCGTCGTTTTGGTTTGTGCGCGGTGCGGCGTCGTTTGGATATGGACGAAGTATTCGCTGTAGAGTCGCGAGGATGGCCGGGTTGAGTTTGTCTGTCGAAGAAAGAGTTCGAGGGAGAAAGTTGTCCGAGGATGAACTATCTTGGGTAGTGCCTTCCTTGTGCAAATGACGTCGGCGATAAATTGGTTGGGGGAGAGTGGACTGGACAGCTGGTGGCGGAAAGTGGGCCCCATTAGTGGCGTTGCTGCTTTGTTTGGTGTGGGGAGACAAGCGAGATAGACAGGATATTGAGGCAAAAAGCTTGTGCAAGCACCACCTGACGATGTTTTCTATTTTGTTTCGAACCGTATTTTGATCTTATTAATATCTCTATCATTGTACGATATTTACAATTATGCTACACTTGTCACGAAAGAAGAACCGCGCAATTAGCTGCGGTAAAATGCTGCGTGTTCAAATGTTCAGGAGGGAAAGAAACACGTGACGCTAAGTCCTGTGCCTGAATGCTCCCATCTACTTATGATACACACAAAGGGCGGTCTTATGTTGTTTACAATTAAAGCAAATAAAAGGAAAGATGGCCACTGTAGCACAAATGTGTGTCAGGTATATGTGTAGCGCGATGGTCAACTCAGCCTTGCCAACAGGTAAGGTTGATGACGATTTTTGATGATGATTTTGAATCACGTGACAACTTACACCCTCCACGGTCAGACTTCACGCCTCTCCTGCCAATGCTTTTCTTTCCTATAACTTCTTTTCTCACAGAGGACAGTTGTCAATGTTGGCCTGCCACTTCTTCTGCACGTAGGGAAGCAGGTAGTCCTGGGAGGTAAAGTTCTCGGAGATGTACGGCGACACGTCCGAGGCGGAGTACGATGAGCCGAGGTACGATAGCATGTAGGATTGGATGCTACTTTTGTTAGAAGGAGAGCAAGGAGAAGAGGTGGAGGGAAGAAAGGAAAACAAAGAAGAACGTACAAATCGATAAAGACAACGTCAACCTTGTCTGGGTTGCCGCACTTGGGGTAACCGCCGGTGGCCATGTAGTAGAGGGGGATAGAGTAGCTGGGGATCCCCGAGTGCTTCGTGTCGTCGCCTATTTTGTAAAGGGGGCTCGATTTAGTACAGTTTTTTTTTGGTAGAGACAGGGTACAGAGAAACAAAACATACCATCAGTACCAAAGTCATCGGTGGTGGTGTAGCCGTCCGTCTCCTGGACCTGCCGTCTGCCAATGCCGAGAGGGGAGCTGTCAGACGCATCGCGGCGTGCGAGGCCGACTTCGGGATCAACACAGGCGTCACGGCCGAACAATATGTTCGCATCCATGGAAGCCAGGCTGAGCTTGTCGGAACCGCCGCCGTTGAGCTGGTGGATGAGGTTGCTTGCATCGGCAAAGGGCACGCCCGGAATGTACTTGAACACGTTGCGGAAGGGCGAGACAATAAAGTTGTCGTCGTAGGTGAAGGGGCCCTTGTGCATGTCGAAGCGAATGCCGCCCGTGTTGGCAAAGATCATGCGGGCCTTGTCGGCGCGGTTGGGGTTGACGACAATTTCGCTGGCGGCGTCGGTCATGACCGTGAAGATGTTGGTCGGGTCGCCAAAGGGCACACACGTCTGGCAGTAAAAGGCGGGCACGCAGCCATAGACTTCGCCGAGGCGCTGTTGCGTGCGGATGGCGGCAACCTCGTCCGTGGCGTTGAGGCCGACCGGCGTGTCAAACGAGGACGAGCCCACGGTATGGTACTGGAAGGTGTATCGGTTCCAGTCGAGATAGCGGCGGGCGTACACAAAGGGAGACGTCGTCTCCGTTTGGTTCGACGTGGCTGCGATCGCCTTGCGCGTCGGGTTGGACACGCCGCTGGGGTTGGCAGCGCCCGTGTGGCCGCTGTTGGTCTCGTTGAAGCCGCTCATGGAGAACCAACCGACTGTCTCGCAGTAGCGGCCGCTCTCGAGAGCCGTGCTGGCTTCGTCGACGACGGCAAAATCGCGGAGGTGGCTGTGGCCGCCAAATATCTGGATGGGCGTGTTGGTGTGGATGGCCCGGATGGCACTGTGAACCGCCTGGAACGTGCTGCCACTGATGGATGGGCGCGCAATGTTGTGGCCAATGAGGAGGAACAGGTCGACGGGCTCGCTAGTGTTGATGGCGTCGATGAACCAGGACTGCTTAACCATTTCCGTGGCCGGAATGACCTTGGAGATGTTGGCATTGCCCGTAAAGTCAAACAGGACGCCAAATGCCATGATGCGGAGGCCTACAGGGCTGTTAGCATATTCTTGTTGTATTTGCAAAGTTGCTTGGCTATTCTGGCTTACCGTTCTCGGTCGTGAAGTAGCGGTGCGTCTTGCCGACGTACTCCCACTCATTGGTGTCCGGGTTGACGATCTGCACGTTGGATGTGAGGTACTTCTCGCCCCAGAAGGAGCTAAAGTCGTTAAACGTATGGTAGGCAACGTCCGCCAGGTAGAGCTCATGGTTGCCGATGGTTAGCAGATCATATGCGTCCAGCTCGCTGAAGACCTTGTCGGAGAGCAGGCCGTCGGGCGAGGTGGTATCACTGAGGCCCGTTCCATCGTGGAGATCACCTGTCAGAAGGAATTAGCGTCTGAAACGAGGATGCTGCACTGTTTCTGTCGTCTCTCCCTCGATCCGCCAGCAACTGACCAGTATCGACGAGGAGCAGGTCGACACCCATGCTCTTGGCCTGCTGCTTCATGTGCGCCGTGAAGGAAATGAAGTCGCCAAAGTCGGCGCCATCTGCTTTTGTTAGTCATTGTATAAATTGATGAAGGTGATGAGCCAGGGTTTCCCCTTTTTTCGAGACGATGGTCAAAGAAACCTACAGTTCGCTTCCTTCAGGTGGCCCTCGAGCCAGCCGTGCGTATCCGTCTAGTAAGTCGACTGTCAGAAGAGCATGCGAAACAGAAGCACCCCACGGTATCGCCAGCATAAAAACTACAGCAAAGGTGAGGACAAACTGTATGCAAGACGTTGAGCTGGCCCCATTCGAGCGGTCGTGCCGGGCCATAGGACGCCTCCGGTGCGCCCGGCTGGATGCGCTTAGCGTGCCGGACATGCTCAACGCGATTGACGGGGCCGTAGCAGCTGTCGCACGCAGCGGCGGCCGTCACAAAGAGCGCCGTGGTACTGGCGTAAAAACCCTTCATTTTTGCAAAAAAGAGAATGAGGAGGTGTTGCAGAACTACGATTTTCTTTGCGAAATGTGTCTTGCATTCTTGTCTTAGTTCACAGGGGGCAGGTGCAATGGGCAGGCTGCTTTAAAGAGGGCGTGGCAGGCCGAGGAAGGAGCAGCCGGGTGCCCACGTTCCTGCCCATTTGAAGTAAAGATTAGCTCTTTCGGCATCGCTGGGCATGTTCGCGATGCAGAAATGCAACGATGTAGCAAAAATAAACGGGTAAGAAAGTCTCGGCGCTGGGTAGTCGACGCCGGTTAAACACTGCCAGTAGTAACACGTGCGAGCCTTGTTGACCACCGTTGGGTTTGTAGCGACCCGACCCATGTTCTGGATAAGATGAACGCAGCCTTGGCAAAAATAAGATCGAGAAAAATGAGATCGAGAAAAATAAGATCGAGAACGAAATGAAAAGAAAAAGGACCTAGAATATACGAGTACGAAAAAGAGACCGTACGAGATGAACCGCGCAAAAACACACACAAAATGACATGGGGACGACGTTCGCCTGCTCACATGCAACCGGGCGATGTATCCATACTCCTTTTTCTACTATTCACCACGAGGTTCGGGGAACTTTATTAAGGTCGATACCCCGGGATCGTTCTCGCCCCGGAAATACATGCTTCGTTAACAATGCTATCAACAACAGTACATGAAACAAAAGTTCGTGGAAGCAGTAAATACACAGACGCCAGAAAATGCTGCTAGTCATGCAAACGTTCAAGCTTCCTTCTCTTTTGAGAAACCACTCTCTTTCTCTTGCTCCTATTTCGGTCCCTCTTTCTTCCTCTTTAGTTGCACAAACACACTAAAATACGCACCTCGCCGTCCATGAGCATCTCGTCGTGCACGCGGCCCACGACCCGGTCCCAGCCCACGTCGCTGCTGACTTGTTCCAGGCCGAGCAGCGTCACAATCGAGATAGTGTCGACGGTTTGGCCCAGCTGGGCGCATAGGTCCGTCACATATGAGTAGCCTGCAGAGCGGATGGCGCCCTCGTGGCCGAGCACAATCTGCGGGACTACGCGCTGCTGCGACCGCCCGTCGACAATGTTGACGCGGTAGCGGATGTTCGCGTCTGCCGGTGGTCGCTTCGCTGGGCAGAGGTCAGCTGCAACTGCGGCGGGTGACGGGGCTTTGAGAGCCGGGGGCGAGGCTTTCTCGGGTTCGCTAACCGGCGCCACTTTCCCGTTGACATTTGAGGATAGCAAGGCATCGCGAAGGACCTATCAGATGGGCGTTAGCATGAGGGGCGTACGGCAGAAGATGACGGTGAATAGGAATTAAGAAAACATGCCCTTGGTGAATTGTATGCGAGGTTGGTGGGGGGTCGTGGCGGCGCCGGGACCGGAGGAGTAGAAGGCTTGGGCACAGCTCGTGGTTGAGGTGGTTTCCGCTTGCGCTTTCGTGGTGTGGGCTCATTTGAGGGTTCCGGCGTTTTCAGTTCGGATTCGTCTGGAGACTTTGGCGGATCTGGGGATTTCGACAGTTTCGGCGAGCGCTCTTTCCCAGGCGTTGAGTCGGGTGAGGCTGCGTTAAGCTTGCGGTGCCGTTCGCGTGCGCTGTTGTTCCGCGTCAACCGGTACAGCAGTTGGATGAACAATAGTGTGAGACTAATGGTTAGCTAGGGATGAGAAAACGCACGTGCATAGGGGAGGATAACTTACGTTGTTGAGTCGTCGGGCCACACATGCATGCATTTCGGCTCGAGTGGTGAGTCGCGCCCAAACCAGCACGGGCCCACGCCGGCACGGCCATCGCCGTCCTTGAGCAGCGCCAACGAGCTGAGGATCAACGTCACTTTGAGGATACGTAGAGCTGCCGGATCGGACGAGCCGCTCATGTAGACGGTGTGTGCCGGGTTGGCGAGATGATCGTGGCACGTTGCTACAATGTACCGTCCGGCGTCGACGTCAAGGCCGAGCAGGTCTTGAATGCCCCGGATGGACAGTTTCGAGTCTGTACTGTTAGCAAATCGACAGGAACAGCAAGAACAGCAAGAACAACAACGGCAAACAGAGATTGGTGGGGACTCACGAAGCTGAACATAGGGGAGCAGTTCTTCGACGTTGTAGTTGTCGAGGTCGATGCGCGCAGGTGGCGGGCCTCGCGGGCAGCGGGGCCGGAGCTCGAGGTAGTGGGGGATCGACGTCAGCACTGGCGGCGGAACAAACCCTTGTACCTGTCTCGAGGACAGGATCACGACGTCGCTATCGTCGTCGTCGTCGTCGTTGTCGTCGTCGTCGCTGTTGGCGATGTTGGGCCCTTGACCTTCTTGATCGTCATGGGTGCCTAGTCCTGTTGCGTGAAAGGGAGTGTCAATGCCTGGACGTGGATGTTGCAGAGAAGCCCGCCCGCCATCAACACCATTTGATGTGGGGGACAATGTGTTTGTTGCGGTTGTGACAAGGCTCTCCTGATGACCGGACGGAGTTGAAGCCTCCACTTTTTTTTCTGCTTCTCCTGCCTCTTCTGCCTTTTCTTGCTCTTTTTCTTGCGTCTGCCGTGCCATCTCTAATTCGACCGCCAGCCCGATGTCGACGTCAAAGTCAAAGCCAAAGTCGACATCGAGCGTGCAGTCGAGACCTAGATCCGGCAACAACAGACCATCCTCCTTATGGGCATTCTGTCCGAGTCCAATTGCTTGTTTTGCTTGTTGGTGCTGGTTTGGATGCTCTGGAAGGAGAGTACTAACGTCACAGGAGCGTTCGCTACTACCGGTCGGCGGCAGTGCCGGCAGCGGAAGCGGGAGCGCTGGAAGGGGTAGGGTCAGCGGGAAGGGGAGAGGGGATGCAAGTGCCTGATGCTGCTGTTGCTGTAGTCCTTCCTCGTCGTCGAGCCCGCCAAACAGACTCTCTATGTCGGCGTCACCGCCAAACAGCGAGTCGTGTTCGTCAAAGCCCGCGCCAAAGACACCACTGTCAAAAAGAAGACCAACGTCGGCAATGGCACCGCATCCCAACCCGTGAAAAAGGGACTGGCTCTCGTCCGCTCCCCGCTGCTCGCCATCCGGTCGTGGGCCGCCAAAGGCCGGATCGCGTTGGAGGCATGCGCCGTCCATGTCGAAGGACATCGAGTAGGGATGAAAAGAGAAGAAAAAGGTACGAGAACAAAATGAATAGTAAGAGGCGAGGTGTGACAAGGCAAGCAGTGGGCGCCTCATGTGAAAAAAAACATCTAGTGCTTCATCTAGTGCTTCATCCTCTGGATCTTGGGAGCTGCTTCTCCAAGCCGTTGCCTTTTCCGTCCTTTCGCCACTCACTCTTTCTCGAGTAATGCTTCAAGCCAGCCTTGTGCAGCGGTCCCTGTGCTTTTTTCTGTCCCGATAAAATGAGGGCGCAGACAGCAGGGAGCCTCAGCGATCAGGCAGTTTTTGAAACAAGATCGAGGGTTTGCAAAAAGGGCGTGTTTCTGCTAGCTAGGCAGAAGCCAGGATCCAAGCTTTTTCCTGCCTACCCCATGGAAGTCGTGTCGCGTACAGTACCCATACAGTGTAAATTTTGTACACACGGTATAAACTACACAGTATTTGTTTACCACGCCCAAATGGGCCCCTTTTTCTTTCAGAGTTTCTGTTTCTTTTCCTTCCCTTTTGCACTTCGTCACAGCCAGAGCATCTTTCTTGTCCAGTCAAAAAAAGTTTATTTGTGATTAGGGAGTATCCAAATCTATCCAAAAATCGCAAAAAATATCCCAGCAAGTAGATGATGTGTGTCCAATCTGTTCCAATCTGTGTAGAATGTAGAATGTGCCCCTTGTCCCTGTAAAAAAAATCCGATTCCTCTGCCGTGTTCTTCACAAGAAGGCAACAAGCAGTAATATAGTTCAACTCCAGCCAATACCGTATCTCCAATCCTGCCTGCATAAAAACAAAAACAAAAACAATGTAAAGATCCAAACTAGAAAAAAAAATACAAAGCAAAAGAACACCTTGTTTGCTCCGCGACCCTTCTCTGAGGGTGACTCCTCTTCCACTGTGTAGGTACTGTTTGACCCTCTGTATGTTCAACCGGATTGCTCTGGTGACGATTTAAATCAAGTATGGGGAGGTAGCAAAAATAATAATAATAGGAAAACACTTTTAAGCTTAAACAGAAAAACAAATACGCGAAGGGGGAATTCAACAATAGGCAATCTGGTTGATGCGAGCAAATGTGTGCAATCGAGAAAAAAAACAGGTAATAAAAAAGTAATCGACCGAGGCGGGTATATGGGGGATTAAAAGCAAATACAATAAGCAAAAGAACGATAAACAACAGAAGGAAAATGACAGGACTCGCTGTGCGCTTTTCGAAGGATGGTATTCGGTGATGAGTTGTGGCAGGAAGGAAAGATGAGAAAAAGGAGACGAGAGAGCAGCAGAAAAGACAGAAATCCAAGCTTGCAAATCGCTTTGCTGCTTGTATGGTGGATTCCAATGCTGTCTAGTGATCGCGGGTAAAAGTGAGTGTATGAGAGTATGAGTGGTGGAAATAATGGAAGATGTAGGGAGATGGGGATATAAAAGAAGTAGACGGTAAGAGAAAAATACAACACCTTGCAAATCAAAACAGAGACGCAAAGAAGCCAAGTAGAAACAAGGCTTGTAACAAAAGTCAACAGCAGCCAGTTGCCCGGCATTTTGCCAAATGCTCGTCTAGAAGCAAGTTAACAACCCCTGTCGGTACAGTATTTTGTTATCCCCTTTTTCCTAAGCCGAGGATGTGAAGAGAGCCCAATGCTTCTTCGTTTTCTAACAATTATTAAGGGAGTAATAGGTGTGAAATGGTATGATGCTTCCGGAGCATATAGTGAAGGGTGACAAAATGTCGGGGGTAAGGGAGTGTAGAGTGTGGAGAAAGATGAAGGAAAAGATATAAAGGAGACGAGAAAAGGAGAAAACGTGTTTAACGATACAAAGAGTGAGCGGGTGGGGTGATAGAAGGTGTCCCTGAATGAGGCGGAGATTGCAGAAAACGACAAAAGAAAAGAGTTCATCGATAGAGAGTGACAGTGGTCCTTATGTCAACGGCAGGAAGGAAGAGACCAGGTCGTGAATACCGGATATGAGCAAGATGAGGAGAGTCGGAAAGGCAAGGGTAAACAGGCTTGCGGCCCCCGCTTGCTTATCTTTGATACTTCGGATCGGGTGGCTGGTGCTGTGGGTGTGGCGAAGGAGCATCGGCCGCCCAGCCGGCAGTATCATAGGAACGGCTGTACGTGGACTGCGTCGTGGCTCCGGGCGGATAATGCTGCGGGACCGGCAGAGCTGACACACCGCCGTGGGCAGCTTCGGGTGTTGGCGGGCCCGTGCCCATACCACCGCCGATGCCCACGCTACTAGGGTTGCTTCCGGGCGTATCCAGGCGCAGGGGAGGCAGTCGAGGGTTGTTTGGCGATCCGGATAGCGGTGATGGGCTCATGCTGTGAAAGCGAGACGGCCCTGCTGGTGGCAGCGGCGGTGGCAGAGACGATGGCAACACCGGAGGCGGGGGCGCAGACGTGGTGTACGAAGGCGTGTAATATTCAATATTCGGCCCAGAGTCTGTCCGACGACGCTGTGCAGGGCGCTCCATACTCGAAACAGCAGATTCCGAGGCACCCGAAAGATGCACTGGCGGATGACCGGAAAATTCAGGCGCTGTGGACATCGGTGGATATAAGGGGGGTGGTGTGTGAGTCGACGTGAGCTGGTGCTGCAGGTGCTGCGGAGGTTGTTGATGATGCTGAAAATGCGACCGAGGATGTTGTTGATGCGGCTGCTGAGGCATCTGTTGCGGTTGAGGCTGTTGCTGCTGCATTTGTTGCTGTGACTGCTGATGCTGGGGCGGTGCTTGCGGGTGTTGCGCAGGCGTGTGCTGAGAACTGCTACCTGTCATAGGGCTACCTTCTGCCACATAGGACCGGCCGCTCAGGGAAGTAGAAGCCGGGCTTGGCGGCCCAGACTCGACATACTCACGCATACTCGGCGACTGTGACATGATGTGCCGCAGCCGGTTTCGCTCGTTGCGGTAAAAGTCGCGCTGTGCCTCCAGCTCCCGGTTCCGTTTCTGTAGATCCCGGTTTATCGCCTCGAGCCTCTGTATCCCCATCTGCGCCTCGCGGTCCTTCTCCTTCTTTCGTGCCCGAAATCGTGCCGACGCACCGGCGTTTCGGAGCCGCTTCTCATCCGCCTGTTTTGACGCTTGGTGCACATCCACAGGGACGTGAATCTCTTCGCCATAGGACGGCGTAATTGTGATGAACTGCTGCCCTTCGGATATGGACACCGATCGTCCGCTACCTATGCCACCACTGGGGCTACCAGTCGCCGTTCCATGCCCTGACCAGGGGCCTTCGCTGCTGCCTGTGTTCGCGTTGCTTGCTGATACGATCCGGTTCGGGGTTGTGGTGGTCGCGAAGCCTCCCTGTCGGTGGTTGGGGGGAAATGAAAATCGTGACGACTGCTGGCCTTCCTGTTGATGTTGTTGCTGCTGCTGCTGCCGGTGTTGTTGTTGCGCTTCGTGTGTCTGACTAGGCGGTCCACGATTGTCCCCGTGTCCCCCAGCCCCATGGCCTCCTCCTTGCCCGCCGCCTTCACTAGGATAATACGGCTCCCCGTACGATCTTCGTGGGCTTTCCTCAGTCATCATAGAGGATGGCGGGCCTGTTCCTGCATGAGGTGGAAAATATGACCCAGGCACGGACCCGGCCATCTGCCCAGAGCCAGACCCCGATCCAGGACCGATATTTGGAGCGCTCATGCTCTGTTGTAGACGATTCGGGGGGATGGGAGGCACGGGTGGGGTATCTGCGCTCCTGGGAAACAGCGCATGTTGGCTACCTGGCGCACCCATGCTCGGCATGCCTCTCCCAAGACTCGATCGGCGTGGCGATTTAGGCGTTAGGATGCGCCGCGGCTGCGACCCGAAAGACGAATTTGTGTGCGAGTGTCCGAGCCGAGGCGAGGACTCTTGGTCTGAGCCGGCTCCCCCAGACAGCGGCACGAATCCCATCCCTGGACTTTTTGTCGTATTTGGCGCCTGGCCTGGTTCTGCAGAAATGGGTTGACCGTACCCGGAGCCGTAATTGACAGACGCGAAGCCAGATGGGCCGTGTAGTCGACCGGTGCTGTTGCTGCTACCCATCTGGAATCCAGGCGGCGGCTGTGCGTGGCCATGTTGTGTCCGGCCATGGTGGTTGCTGGACGCACTCGACGCAGACCCGATCTGAGGACTGCTCGCGCTGCTCGGCCTTGTTCTTGGTAATGTTCGCGACTCTCCTGTATCCATTCCCGTATTCCCTCTAGACGACGCTCTTGGCACCGTTGCCGGGCTGTGTACTGCTGCCTGTGCATCGGAGGGGTTCAAAATGTTGTGGACGCCAAGAGTTCGAGAAGATGCCGAAGGCTCCGATCGGTCGTCGGTGCTGGCCGCTAGCGTGGCTGCTGCCGCTGTAGCAATCGTCGACGGCGGCGCATTGTCCGGTTGGCCCCCTTCCCACTCCGGTGCCATGATGTTCGTTGTTGGCCTCGGATGGGTACTGGTCCCGACGGCGCCAGTCGTCCCCCTGAGGCTGTTGGCGGTGCTGTTCGGTTCCGAGGTTCTTTTTGTGTCGTGTTCGTGAGGTGATGTGTAGTCGCTTGTACTGGTATAATTGCCTCGTTCGGCGGGGCGCATGTCATGCTGCTCATCGCGGTAGAACAGACGCCGAGGTTCTTTTTCCTGTGAGGCAGTCGGGGAGAGACGAAGGGCAGCGGCGCCGGGTGCGTTGGCGTGTCTGGGGGAAGTGGGCGGCGGTTTGGCGTCCGATGAAGTGCGGCGATGCGAGTCGGGGCGAGGCGCAGACGCCTGCTGGGACATCGAAAGCTTCTGGTTCTCTTTCTGCAGCCCCTGGTCATAAAGACCGCGGCATCGGCCGCTCTCCTCCTCCTTAATGTCTGCAAGGAAGGCCCTGGGCTCGGGCCCGAGCTCGGGTTTGGGCTGGTCGCTGGTCAGTTCTTGCTTGGAGGATACTGTGGCTGCAGCAGCGAAGAACGCGGCCGTCGTGGCAACAAAAATGGTGTCGTCGGGTGCCAACTTTCCACCGGAAAGTCGAGTGCTTGGCAGAGATGTCTCTGACCGTGGCTGCCTCAGCAGTGCTGTCCTCGTCGTCGTAGTCGTTGTTGTCGTTGAAGATGCCACTGTGATCGCGCCCTTTGTTGTGGGCCAACGTGTCGGGGCACTGGCTGTACTTGCTGCTTCTGAACACAATCCGCCCGTGTCTGAAGCAGCAACGGAAACAGTACACGATGAAGGCGCCGACTGGCTGCACTGCCTTTCGCTATATGCCCAAGGAAATGTGTCGACCGCCAGGGCGAAAGCTTGCGTGGGCGTCTTTTGCAAGCACCCGAAGCGTTTTTGTTCGACTGTTGGTGAGCTATCCAGAAAGCAGGCCGCGCAAGTAAATCCGAAGATATGGCTGCTGATGGCCTCCTTCTTTCTCAAATCCGAAAATAAAGCTGTCAAGTGGACGGGGCGCTGCCACCGGCACACGTTGTTGATGTCGTCTGGGATAGAAACGAGCGAATACCCCAAGATGGGAAGAGAGACATAAGGGCAGTAATATGCAAAGCAGACAAAAGAGCTACCAGCAAGCTATCTTTGCCCCAAGTTTGTTCCCGCCTTTAACAAAGCAACTTGCAAAGATCACTGGAAATAGCGCCGAACTGACAAAAATACTGCCGGAGAAGACGATGCGAATGCAAGGCCTGTCGCGTTGATGATGATCGGTGGGCGTTGCGCTTTTGATAAGTGCTGGTGACTGGGTAGGGCTGTGAAGAAGGACCACAGGTTTTGATCCGGTGCTGGTCTACACTGAGCCACCTCGTAAGAAAGCATAAAAACGAAGGGCAGCAGAATTGAAAATGCGGTATGAAAGAACCGAAGAACGTGAGCCACAAAGGATCGAAGACGTGAGATAGCCGGTGGACGATGTCGGCCCTCGCGCGATCTTGTGCGCGTGATGATAAGACGGGAATGATGAGCTTGAAAAGGGAGAGGCGGATTCACAGGCTGAGCGTCGACGAGGGGGATGGCTGATGGTAGAAAAGGGATCAAAAGTCAGAATAGGCAAGCACCAAAGAAAAGCATGCTTAAGAGAAAAGCAAGAAAAATATCCAGAGGAGAAGTGAGTGCAGAATGAAATATGGGGAAGTAGAAACTGTGAGGAGAAAGAACGGGGGTTCGTTTTGGAAAAGAAAGCTTGGGTAGGGGTATCGATAATAATAACCTGGAAGCGTCCAGTTCCTAACAACAGGCAGGCACTCACAATAATAATAAGCACAAAGTCTCTCTCTGAATCGGCCTGCACAGAGTTAATACTCATAAGCCGATCAGTAAGTGTGGGTGTGGCAGATGGACGGACAGGCAGGCCACACCATCTCATGAGAGCACGCGCGTGTACTCCGTGCTCCTGCGTTACTTTCTTTGCAGTGCTTTCTGTAAGATACAAACAGGACTCCCGTGCTTGGCTGGCTGGTGGCTGAAGGTCCTTGAGTCGTGGTGTCGATGGGGGGCGGGATGAGATGGACGGCCAACAACTAGCCACTCATCGTGCTGAAGTGAAGCCTTAAGCAGTGAGTGGCTATGGAGTGGTCAAACAACTTGCAGCACTAGAGAGGGAGCAGCCATCTGAATGGGTCTGAATGCAGGATGAGAATGGGGGATGATGACGGATTGTCAGGATAGGACCGAACTAGTCGGGCTGCTCCCTGAAAGAAAAGAAAAGAAAAAAAGCAAGAGGACCTTTTCCTCCTTCCTCCTGTTTTCCTACGTCGTACGCTTCCAGTTGTAAGTAATAAAAATTAACGAGATAAATGAAATAGTCCGTACCCCATCAAGCAAGGCTCGAAAAAAAGGGCAAGAGAGAAAAAAGAAAATGCAAATACGTCGTAATTTAGCAGGGGTGGGGGTTGCCAGTGCTATGGATCTGCCTTGTCCCAGTTTGGTTCTTGGAAGGTCGGATACGGAGTACTTACTTTCCTGCAAACACTAAGTACTGTGTACTCCCCAAGTCCTCTCTACCCCTGCGGTGTCCTCGTTGCACCTGGTCGTCCTTTGTCTACCGAGCTTCGTCGTGTCGTGCCTGTGGAAAAACTCTGTTGAAATAAAGAAAACAGAGTGGGGGGAAATACAAGGAAGAGAGAAGAAGAAAACTTGTAGGGCAGCAAGAGAGGGGGAAGCTGTTGATTTGGAGATGCCGTGCGCTGTGTGTGCTGCTCTCGAAGGTGAGGGAGTTGTCGAGGTTTCCCAGCATTAGCTTCGGTCATTGTGAACTCCACTAGAGCTGGCCTGGTAATCAAGCATGAAGTATTTCGTACGCAAGCTAGAGTTGGGTATCTTTTGTTTTGAGGACGCCGTTGAGAACGGCGTTCTGAGGGCCCTGCTTTGTATCTTATGAATAGAGGGTACAGCGTATGGTTCGAGCCGGTATTCTTCGGTGGTCAAGTCTTTCCTTTTCTAGAATTCAGTAACATGGAACAAAAGAGAGGGCAGTACAGCGCACGAGTTTGGATACATAACGCAAACGCATTTGCACATAAGTAGTTGGTTCGAGGGGACCAGAGGAAACTTTTCAGGTGCAGATCACGGTAGCGTGTAAGTGAAGAAAAATAAGGGAAATAGGCGCTTTAGGCGTTCGGTACAGGGGGTGCCGCGTTGCTTTGCAAGGCGTGTTCTCCTCATCACGCTTCCCCTTTTTTCTTTCCTAAAAAGTCGTGGCGTTACGTCAGGTTGACAGTTCTTTCGGGTTGGTTTAGCACGCCGCTGCTGGGGCCATCTCGGTCGGAAGTTCCTTCGCGGCTTGTTTCCATGGATGGGGTAGCGCCCTGTTTCCACGTAACAGCACTCTTTATAGGGACGATATGTCCTCGGAGAAGGGTCAACGTGATTTTTTGTCCCATCCAAATGTGTGTCTTGCATGGAGCGACATCTATAGCGTGTAAAGATCAAGCTATATTGCTCTGAACTGGCCGATAAAAAACGGCGGTAGGGCGCGAAGTTTCCTACTAGCGCGACGTGTGCTCTGCCTCTGAAGTTTGACAAGACCGATATTGGCCAAATTGGAAATAGGGGTCGAATGCCTAGCGCAATCCGGATGACGCTCTCTGCCGTTGTTGGAGAGCGATGTCCACAGTTTTCTGTTTGATTTTCGCTGTGCCCTGTGTTAGGTAGGTTGCCTAGCATTGGCAGAAGAGGAGAAGAAAATGGCAATCTTAGCCCAGCCGAGTGGTATGAACGAATCCGTACACTTTCTTTCTCCTATCTTTTGCCCCAACCGCTTCCGCGGCCAGAAAGCATGCAAGTTCATGCATCGTGCATCGTGCATCGTGTGCCACATGTTGTTTACTTCCAGTCTCTTACTCTCTCTTGCAAGGCGCAGGAAGATACGTCGTGAGTATGCAGTGCTGCCATGTTCTCCCACTGATACTGAGCGGGCCAGTCCGCACATCCTAGTCAGTGTGTGATGTCTTCGTGTCGGCGGACGAAGGTTGGAAGGGAGCAGGACCCGGACATCTTTGTCGACAGGAGGAATAGCGTGGCTTTGCTTGCGCACGGGTGTACCCTGCTTTGGCGTAGCGCATGCTAGTGTATGGGGCAATATGAAGATACTGCGTAGGAAGAGTTGGCTCTTCGTGCTATTCGAGGAACTGATGAACATTGCTTGGCTAATAAGTGGGCTGGCGGGAGCAGCGGTAAGGTGGCGGTGACGATGTCGCGACAAGGGACGGCCCAAGCCTAAGCTCGAGGCATCGTTAAGGCTGTGAGAGATATCTTGTATTCTTTTCTTCGCACGTGCTCTGCTTGCCTTTTCCACTCAAACCTCTTTGGGAGAGGCGGCGGTGAAAAAGGGGGTGAGGGAAATGGCTCCTCGTCCGACTATTTTTCGATGTCGATCCAGCCCGCACTAGCAGTGACAAGGGAGAAGAGAGAAATAGGGCGAGCATTCAAAGCCGGAGCTCTGGCCAGTATAGTCGTGCCATCCTGCCGCTTTTGTTGCAAAAGGAGGACCAACAGTCCCTTACCAGACGGCTCGTAAGACGTCCGTAAGGGGCACAGAGGACAGAGAGGACCACGCAAACGGTGATAGTACGCATTTTGTATTCGCGAGGTACGAAATGCTCTGATGTATGCAAACTTCGCGCCAGCAGGCCCTTGTCCGGAAACAAAAACAAATCTCCTTGTATTAATTGGTTTTGGGGGTGCATTTCCCACCTAACGGTCGCGGTCTTGCTCATGCACTAGGCCTAGGCAGTTGGCGACGGTGGATACTAGCGGGACGCGGCAAATCAGGAACGCGCATGGGGCGCGGGCCTGCCCATCCTTTCACGGCGACGGTTCCGGGGATGGGACCGAGGCGCTAGGCCAGTGATGGGGGGCGTGTGAGCAGAAAAGCCTGCAGGGTTCTGATGCGATAAACTGCACTTTGGGTGGATGAGGCAGCGACCGATGGCACTGTCACACCTCCTGTCTTTCGAGGCACTTTCGTGCTTGGGTAGAGTATTACGACGCAAGATACACACCTGTCGCCTGTGCACTCCGTTCTCGGTATGTTCGTAGGGAATCGTGCTTCGTGCGCATAGCCATGTGTATGAGGACTCAACTGGTCTAGCTCACGCTGGCCGGTTTTGTCCTCCATGCCCAGAGACCGATCATGGGAAAGTACGACGTATGAATCTTGGAAACGCTTCACAGGTGGCTGCTTTGTACGGGGTAACTTGATGAGTGAAGATGGTTGTAGAAAGGCGCCTAGTGGCCAGACTCTCTGCAACATTCTGTGTTCTGGGAGCTTGCCAGTCTGTCCTGTGGAGGTTTGAAAGGTGCGTCCTTGTCCGTAATAGACATTCAGAACAAAAACACCTCAATTCGGGCCCTACACGCGGCCGGGATGAGCAGCAAGCGGACATCAGTCGTGCAGAGACACACGGAGTAGATAGCGATCGTACTGACAAAGCACAGTGTCTGTGTGCATAGAGTACGGAGCACAGAGAAGGATGCTCAAAATTGTGTTTCGCATGCTGCCGATTGGTTGTGTCGGTTTGGCAGCTCGAAACGTTCTTCAGCATGATGCGTAGCCGACCTGTACAAGTGCTGGATCCGTGCAAGTGGGCCCGTGTAAGTAAATATGGGTTGATACTCCGCAAACTTGTCATACTCGTACTACTCCCAGTATCTGAGCCGTATGTACGACGTACTTGTGCTGTATTTAATCGTCGGTTTTCGTGTGTCTTTTGTGGCCTCCCGTTCCCTGTTTAGCGCTGCGCATTGCTTCCCCAAACTCAATATCTCCGGCCGCAATTTCGTTCTTCTCGACATTTTGCCTATCTGGATTGCGCATGAACTAACGTGTCACAAAAATCAGCAGCGTCAGCGACTCCGAGCGCCGTGTTGTTGGGTTTCGTCTCCCTTCTTTTCGAACTGGGGTACGGAGTATTGGGACAGCCGTACTTGTACTGCGTGGCGCGCAAGGAGGAGGCTGAAGCAGCTATACCATACTTGTACTTTATTCTGCGAGATGAAAGTGCCCCGGGGCTCAGTAGAGGGACCGGTGGCTTTCCATGGCTGGCCCCGGCAAGCGTCTCGCCAGCCCTGTGTGTCATAGTGAGGCATCGTATGCCGTACTCCTTACATAAAAACGCAATATCAGGCTTTGAGGCAGATAAGGCGAGCACACACCCATCGAGCATATTCCGAGGCTGGTTGATGCTGTCGTTGACGCAACGCAGGTCGTATTACGTGTGAGCAATCCGCCGCCACATGCATGAGGTACCGAGCTGGCCAACAATCCCTGCCTAGAAGAAAGGGTGACGAGACAGAACAGCCTTGGTGTGGAAGGCTCACTTAGAGTGTCGTATTCGTACACCGTGCAAGCAGCGGCGGCGGTCAATTGAATTTGGACAAGTTTGCCGAATCCAAGCGGAAAACTCAACAATGGTCAAATGCAAGAGCGGGCCGAAGTCGACAGTCGGCGAGTGGCGTCGTATCTGAAGTACAAGTCGCGCCCAGTCCAAGGAGACGCTGTGTGAAACCACCAGGAATAGAGGTTTCGACGGCGAAATAGAACAGTGGCTGTGGCTCTTCACCGCAAAAGCACAAAGGCACGAGAATATAATGAAAAGCTGCACCTCGTACAGAGCACAAGCAGTATCATTTTGCAAGCGGTGGGAGAAGGGTGACGACAAGGCTTAAGGTGGGGGCATGGCAGGTGGAGGAGTTCATCACACATATCCACTGTTTACAGGGGCAAACTGCGAACGGGAAAGGACTCCTGGAGTGAGCGCGTCAACCCCGGCCTCCCCTTCCCTCAGCAGTAAGACTGTTGTGGAAAGGGAAAGAGCAAGCGTCATGAGAACTCCGTACTATCCTGGCAAGCGTGTGCGCGGCGCAAACGTGTGGGGAAGGAACGAGGTAAATGCTCACAATGTAAAATTTTATCATGTTTGTGTCCCTGATTTGAGAAGGAGCAAAGTGGTTCGTAGAGAGAGCAAAGGCAAGAGCGATTCTCCAACCAGTGTTGAGGAAGGAGGAAGCGTCAAGTCTTGCAGACGGGTTGCCTGAAAAAAACCATCTGCCATTTTCTTTTTTTTTTATAAAAAAAAATTCGGTTTCTTTTTCTTCGTCTTCTTTTCTTCTTCTTACGTCGTAAGTCCACTTCTTCCAACTCTTCGTCATATCATGCATACTCTTGTGACAACGACCACACCCTTTACACTCGCGGAAGCCGGGTCGGCAAGAAAGGCAGTTGAAAGTACGCAATGGTGTGCAGAAGCTAGCAGTCCAGCGCATGTCAGATGGGACCCCGTACCCTGCTCACCATATTGGTTACCGCTCTTTCCTTTGCATGGGACACGAGAAAGGGCCAGGGGGCAGGGGGGCAGGGACGAACCAACGTCACCGCCTCCCAAGATCAATCTATCGAGGCGTCCTTGTGCTCGACGTTCTCAGACTGCCTCTTGCTGAAAGCGCACATTTGCACTTTCCCTTCTCGGCTTTGCGCACCTTCATTGCTTCTCTTTTCGACACATCACGAACGCACTTGCTGCGTCTTTCATGCATATGCAGTTGGTATTCTCAATGCGGCAAGAGCTATGCAGTATTGGGCGCCAATGCCTACCCCGTCGCGCACTCGCCAGTTCCTGCCTGACCAGCATGCCCCCATGGCCACCTTCCTTGCCCGCAATCCATCGTGGACAACAATCATTGCCAGGAAAACGACACCCTTGAAAATGGGCAGGCCAGGAGGCGATCACAAGCGTCTCGACACGAACATCTCGACGCGAACCAAGTAGCCGACCGACAAGACCGACAGCCGTCACAATCACAACGCGCTAATGACGAGCGCGCCTCTGGCCAGTCTCCAGAGCACACAAAGTACGAGGTACAAGGACGAAAGAGGCATTTGCATTTGCAATGTCCGTCCAATCCTGGCCCGCCTTGGTGGACGATCCAGGGCTGCGGATCGGCAGCCGATCAAGAACAGGAGAGCAAAAGGGCGACGGATCTCAGAGCTCGCAGGCACGTCTTTTTTGCAGCAAGACGGGAAATCACTGCATCTCCGACGTAAGATACGCACGATATGCATCCAATGTCCATGCATCCAAACGAGAAACGACACTTGCAGTTGGCAAAGGCAAAGGCTGAGTTCACCGCTCCGACCAAGGCGCGGGTTCGCCGAGTATTGCTCCTGCACCCGATTTTTTTTCTCTCTCATTAACGAAAACCACTCAATGGCGCACGAGTATGCGAAATTTTACCTCGAGGACAGAAAAAAAGGAATGAAGAATGGGAGAATGGGGCACAGAAAAACACGATGCGCCTCAAGAATCGTGCATTGAGGCCCAACACGTCTCGTGCTTCTTCTCGCTCGCGCTTGCGCGCGGTCTCTCCGTACATCCCTGTCGCGCACCAACGTGCAGTGCTCACCGTTCTTTGGGCTGAGTTGCAGCCCTTCATACCGACTCGTACCCAAACCCACCGTGCATGCTGCAGAGTCTGCCGATACAAGAACGAGCGCGCCTCAGGGTGGAGAATCGTGCAGTTCATCCTCCGCTCTCCGCTTGCTACGTTGTACATGCATACCCCCAAAATGCCACCTTGGCTCGCCAGGCCCTGGTAAAGCTGGTCGTCATCCTGCATACGGTGGAGCGGCTTAAGTACAAGTACCTTTTTTTTCAGCGTGCACTGCAGCACGGTCCAGGTATCTTACCATTTCTTGGACCTGATGACAGCAAAAATGGCCACGGTCTGCCCATGTGCATATGCATATGACCCTCCAACAGTGCACCCAAAGAAAGAAAGAGAGGGAAGAGCGTGCCTTGCGTGCATATCAGAGACCGCCTGCCTCAAAACACCTGCGGCCGAATCTGTGGCCGCATTTATTCTGGCCACATCCGCTCCCCTTTTGCCGTTCCCATGCCGTCGGATGCGTGGCGTTGGCGTCTAGCCTGCAGGTCTCAAGCCGCCTTAGCGCGACTTGGTTTCATTGATCCTGCAGACCTTGCCATTTTATGTGGTGGGCTTGGGCTCTTCCATGCCCATTCACCGCCATGGTATGGTGGGCTTCCGTAAGGCATCAACACCGGTGCGAGAAACACGGTGAGGGATCGCGACGTGAGAGATGGTCGGACGAAGGGGGCCGCCGCAACCGGTGCGAGAATACTACAGCCCGGCTTTACGTTCCGGCCAGAACCAGCTACGACATAAATGGCATTGAAAAGGAGAACGGTGACGGAGCCGCTGTGGATTCCAGCTTTCCAGACGGGGGCACCACTTCATTCGGATCAACACGGCAGCAAACCGCCAGAGACCTTCCATCTCACATCGATTCCATGAACTTGCAAAACTTGGTCCATCCAACCATCATCCACCCGTTGAAGAGACCGCTGAGCGCGAGACCGTCTACTTACAACTGAAATTGTACTTCGTAGGCACAGGGGCAAAAACGGGAAGCCAACTCTGCTGCGGTGACAGTGATAAAATTGCCTGCAATTTCATTCATGGCTCAGAGACGGCCTATCGTCTCCACCGATTGCTTCGTGTGCCACGACCATGTGCCATTTGCGTGGTAGTGGTGGGAAAACGGTAGCGATATTGCTGCAGAGGAGCATTTTGTGCGTTGTCTTCCCGGGTTGTTTTTTGACAATTTGTCTGGGCGAATGACACAATAAACGGATGCGACATTGACATAGCAGAGGGCCAAAAGACACAATGCGACTACACAAAGTGTAAGATATCTCGCGGCAGCGCATCTTGCAGTACAGAAACTGTGGCACGGAATCGGGAAACAATAAAACAGACCTCCATCTAAAGACGAACGGCACGGCACAATGCTACGCTTGGCACTGAGTTCTTATATTGGGTCTCGCAGAGTCGAATCCTGGATCGCTGCCCTCCAACATCCAATCTAGTTTGCGTATTCGCTGCGACTTACACAACATTGTGAGAAGCAAATATTTTGGCGGCAAACGATCGAATTCAACACAAGAAGCTGAATTTGCATGTCTTTTGTTGTCACCACCAAAACTGTCTACGGAGTACTGAGAGACCACACTGGGCTTGGGTGGCCAGGCCTCATGCACGGAATGCAGCTAAGACACACCGTTGCAACCACGGCCAGGCGCCTGACGCAAGCACTTTAAACTCTCAGGCCAGCAAAGAACACCAAGCTTAAAATAAACAAGAGAGCTAGAGCAGACCGACAGCGCTAGCTGTCTCGGCCAGGCCCTCGCGCTGCTTCGGGCCTTTCCTGACATCTCCGTTGTGCACTACGTCGCGCACTAACGTATCCCACATTGGGCTCGGGCCTGGCCCAGACAGGGCGAGACATGGGCATGTTCGCTCATTGGCTCTATTTACATGTTGTCAAATTGCGACGTATGTGTAAGTAAGATACGGAGTAGTACCTGCACAAATACAAGCATGGTCCAAGCGATCACAGCCCAGGCACTGATACGTTTGTGGCATCATCACCTGAAGTAAGTATCTTACTCCGTGCACTGGCTGCCCTTCGATTAAGAAGCGCGATATGCCCCATTACACTCACTACTGAGTACAAGCAAGATGCAGGAAAAGGGAACAGGGCTCGAAAGCACGCCATATTACAGGAATACCATATTGGTGCAAATGCACCGAGTATTATTGCCCAATGGGCAGCACAAACAGATACAACAGTGCCATATCAAGGCTGTCGGTCAGGCCAAAGCACTCGCAAGCTCCCAGCATCACTACCACTTTTTGTGGCGTATCACAGCTGGGTCACAACACGGCTGTACCCCATACTAAGCACGACATCTTACTGTCCTCCGAGCAACGCGCTCATCTACACGCAAGATGCATCCTCCTTGTACGGCACACGACTGCCTGCCGGCTGGCCGCCTGAACGGCCCACGAAATATTCGCTTTTCCGGCAAAGCTATGCAACCATGGTTCTGCGAGCGGACGGCCGGTCGGCTGACCGACCTGTGATATACGGCAACTTGAGCGAGTCGAGCGGAGCAACCCTACCATGCTCTGTGCAGAGTGCCATATTATGTCACTACCGATGTGTATCTAGGGAGTGTTGCAAAGATGTGTACAAGTAAGATACAAAGTCTGACACAATCACAAAATGCATCCGTGCTGCGAGACCGTGCAGGCTCCCGCCGTTGTATTCGATTCTGCAATATAAAAACAAAGTAGGCGATAGACGGCAGGCAACAAATCAGCTCAACGACAACCAGCAGCCACGCGGACAAGCAGTGTGCGGCGCGCGTACAAAACAAAAGGCTATTCGATGCGCGGATGAGCGGACACTGCAACCACTGGCAGCCCCTCATCCTTTCCTTGCTACTCGAGCACCCCCTTCCGTGCGATACGCGCGCAAGCAGCAAGACTTTGCATCTCTAGAAACATGGCTGCACTTGAACCTACGTCACTGCTGAAGATACTGGCTTCAATTACAACACAAACCTGCACTTGTATTTCACTTGTACGGAGTACCTCATACACAAAAGCGCAATGGAGCAGTTTCCCAGAGAGCCGTAATATCCGGCCCTCTTTGGCGGAGAGCTAAAGGATGGATAATAACAGCTGCTGTTTGCTTTTTTAGAATTAAAAAAAGTTAAGGCGCTCGCTTGACCGAGACGATCCGGAGTACGACATACGACGGGCCCACAGTCTCAACGGGCTCCGGAACACGGAAGAGGCAAATGAGAACAAAATCGTTAGCGGCTCAGCCCCAGATATTCGTTGGCCGCGTGGGCGATCATGTCCCGTTTGTCTTTTATTCTACGGGTGACCCCCTTCTGCCTCTTACGATGGACCCCAAGCTAGACAAGGAGAGGGAAATAGGAGGAGCAAAAGGTGGTAGATAAAAAAAGCCAACAGTGAAAAGATGAGAGAGGACTACTGAGTAGAAAACGAGCCCGAGTACGTCGTAACTTACGACGTACGCAATACTATTTTCAGAAGGAGAAAATATGTAATTGCGATCGGAAATACCGGGTTTTCTTGTCTTTCCCCTCTCACTCCAAGACCCCATTTGCCCATTTTGGCCTTTGAAAAGGAGAAAGTGGGAAATTGGTGGCAAACGGGAGAAGGGGGGCCAAGGGTTGAGTGAGGGATTCGTTCTTTTCGGTGACATTTTGTAATATGAACAATTCTCGTACGAAGTACTTGTACAAGTATTGCTCGTAAGTACCCCTTGTATGTACAAACGCATCCAGATTCGACCATACGGAGTATCTGTGCAAACTGAGAATAACAGGGCCAATCTCCGCATCTTACGTTACTACGCAACTTGCTTGATGGCTTGCATCTTGCATGCTGCAGAATCCAAAGGCGGGAAGGACAGAAAAGGATGGACGGAGACGAATATGAGAAAGAGAAAGTAAGAGGGAAGACAAGCTTGCATGAAGCTAGGAAGTGGACCTAGAACCGGAAGCGAGGCGCAAAGGAGAGCAACAACAACAAAAAAGAGGCAAAGAGGGAAGAGGAGGGTGGGCGGCAGGGGTTTGAAATGACTGGGGGTGTGTGTTCTCTGGTAGTTTGGGTACTTTACAAGGCTCCTGGAGTCGTCCCAAGGGAGGGAGAGAGGCAGGGGAGGGTCTTGGACGCTTGGGTGGTATGGGGAGAGGGAACCACATATTGTTACCGTTCTCTTCGGTACGCGATGTTAAGATGAGAATGCTCCGTCATACTGGAAGGGTAGGAGCCCACTGTAGGAGAAGAAGGGGGAAACGAGAACAAAAAAGAAGGTCGACGCATATCTCCACCGGAGGAAGAAAAGAAGAGAAAAAGAAAGAACTTGATAAGTGAACGAAAACAAACCGTGCGCAGAAACGGCTTGCCAAAAGCGAGTACGACGTAAGATGCCCTTTAAGAACGAACATACCGGAATATGCACAAGAGCCACAGCGTCGTGCGCGCGGCGTCGGTGCACGGCACGCAGGCGTGCCACTTCGAACACCAAACTACTCCGTACTTATTATCATCCCTGTCCGGAACAGGGGTTTGCTGGTGGTGGTGGTGTCGATGGGAAAATAAAATACGGACTAAATATCTTTTAAAATCGAAAAAGAACACCCCCTCCCAATCAATATGTACCCAATGAATATACAAATGGGGCGCGAAGACAAAATAAGGGGGCCTTGATGGGGAGCGGCCTCCGGCAGAGGTTCCGAGAAGGAAGAGACAGAGACAGGAAGAGACAGAATTGCGAGATGGGAGGAAAAAGAAAAGAAATGCTTGACGCAAGAGGTTGATAAGGATGAAGGGATAAGATGCAAGATACAGAGTACAAGTACTTGCAGCAAAGTATCGGAGTCCTCCGTGCTTTGAAATCGCGGAGGGAGACAGCCATCGGGTGCCCTGTGCTGTGCATGCAGCTCGGGAAGGAAGGTACCGGCAGTAGCATTATGCTCCCGTAACCTGCAGGCAATGAATGACAAAAAAGAATAACATGTTTTTCAAGTGGACTGAGCGCAGCTAAGAAAAATACGTTATTCCAAAAGCCAGGGCCGACGCTTGAGCCACCACCATTACAGGTACAAAAATATCTTTAAGAAATAACGGATGATACGACGTACTCCGAAAGGCCAGTGATTTCTCCGCGGAGTGTTGATCCCCCCGGGTTTACCGAAACTGTGTTGTTTTTGCCCGATACAGTGAATACGCACACATCTAGGCATATCCTAGTGTATTTTAAGTGTATGTTTATTGTCCGAGGATGGCGCGCGACAACGTCAGCAATAAAACGAAAGCCATCCGAGACTGTGCTGAACAAGGCAGTGAGGGGGTAAAGATGGCCGTGGCCATTTCGTGTGCTGCATCCCATACTTGTACAGAGTAGTGCTTGTACATACTCCAGGGACGCAAGTTGACACCCTGGATGGCCTGGCTAGTCCCGAGGTGTTAGAAATAAAGACCCCTTCACTCTATTTACGGGGTATTACGTCCTGTCGGGCGACACTCCTGGTCTAGACCGTCTTCATGCCTGCAGTGGTATAATAAACATTCATGAAAGGAGAAGAAATGATGCGGAAAAGTACTCCAGGGAACATCGTCGGCAGGCCCGACAAGCTCGACCAAGTGCCTCAATTTCCAAGGCGTTTTGTCTTTCTGCGTCGATACATGCATAGTGGAAATATTTTCTTGAATAAAATTGTCTGTGAGATAATAGAAAAAAGTGAAAATACAAGTCTGAGAAGAGAAGGGGATGGACGCACACCGAGGCTTCCGCCACGCAATGGCGTCACTTGCAGCACGGCGTAATGATGTGGCGTATCTGTACCCATATTTCCGGCTCTTACTCGTCCAGAAAAGCACCATGGGCCACAGTGTCACGTACGGGGATCGAGCCCTCTTTTTAAATCGCGTTCGTCATCCGGACCTTTTGATCGTAGGGCTCTTTTTTTCGCTACTAGTCATGCCGATGGTTTCTGGTTATCTGGTCTCTGGGCCCGGGACTCCAAGTTGGTGGGTTCTTCATGCACGACGCCCTTCTCGGCAGTCAGAAAGGCGAAATAAAAAGGCTTAGAGAAAGTCTGTTAAACTTAGCATAGCGTTGCCATTCTGTTCGCTGCGTTCGGACGCTGTATGTTTTGTGTGGCAGAACCCTGGGAACATGACAAGGGTCAGAATGGGGAGCGAAGATGACCCCTTGTTGCCGTTTGTTTACGCGAGACCAGCCTTCCTAGGCGTCGATCAACAGCGCTCGAGCCGTCGTCCGTTCTCTGTGAACGGTGTTCTGCAAAGCACCATCTTTTAACAGTTTGATGCTCATATTAAAGCTGGGAAAGTCGCTTATTTTACCCCGTATGTGAAGAATCGTGCAAGCGAAAGCTGCTAGAAGCGCACGGCTCCTCGAAAGATGTACAATACATGCGGCACGGCGCGCGCAAGACGCACACGGCCCGGTCCCCAAGCTTGCGTCCCAGCAGAAGAGATAGTGTCGAGCGGTGTTATGTGCCTCTTTGCATATTCCATGCGTACGGAAAGGTTTTGTTTTTCGGTCTTGTTTTACGCTTTGCCACTGCATCACTGACTCTGCACGGACGGCCCTGAGGGTCCTCACCAACGAGGAAAGGGGAAGAGAAAACCGGAGTCGGCGATATCCTGCATCATGACAAAAAGAAAAAGAAATAACAATCAATATCAAGACAAGCGGCATGTTCGCCTCCTTTCGCCTCCTTGTCGTCCCCCAACTCTTCTCCCTGTCGTGACCGTGGGGGGACGCTATTCACACAAGAAAAAGACTATCTAGCCGGTCTTCACCATCTCTTAGTAGCTCATGACGCATTTATTTTTCTGTCCGGAAGCTGTGCATGAACTCGCGCGATGTATTACGAGATTTCTATTCCTTTTCTTTTCTTTTCTTTTCTTCTGACTTTGCATGATGACAGATGTATCGATCCCATCCTCACCGTCTTTTTCTCTTCCCTGTTCTATCTTTATCTCGTTCATGTGACATCTTAAACTTACCACTTCCGCGCAACTCGTACATATGAGACCCCCCAAAATGCCTCTTAGGCTGACTGACAATATCAGACAGGGCATGGCTATGGCAAAGTCAACAATGTGAGTCGTATTTTATCGCCGTAATCGTTCTACGTCTATTTTGTTATCGACAGTTTTGGATGGCTTTTTTACGATGAAATGGGTTTGTTTCCTTTACAAATGAGTTGTTTCGGATCGCGAATACGGAGTATACCTCAGGATGTTGCCCTGTTGGTTTCGAACCCCACGCACTGCGCGACATATTAGACGGTATGGGGCGCGGGATAAGAATGAATAAAAAAGGAAGTATCATCAACCCGCAGCCGTTGACTGAAACGTGTTCTGATATTTCATTGTTTCTTGTTTTCATATATTTATGTTCTGAAAAAAAACCAGCCCAAATATATATATATATATATATATATATATATATATATATATATATGTGTGTCCAAAATAACAACAAAGCAATGTAACAAAAACAAATAAAACTGCTGGTAAAAAGAACACGGAATGCATTCCCATACCTTATTTTGACATCGTCTCACGCCCAAGGAGTGAAGTCAAAACGCGGAAAAAAGGGCGGCGTTTTTTGAAGATAAATTGCACTATTAAAGGGAGGTGCCGATGCCTGTCTGGCCTGTTGTTTCCGTCGCAACTGCCACCTTAGGAAAGAGACTTGAGAGAACAAGACCCAAGTGTGGGAGGCAGGCGCGGATGGCGGGCTTGTGTGGGAAGCGGGCAGGCGCCATGGGACGACTTACGAACAAAGCCCCTATTTATGGTTTTCTCCCATGCTACTGCAAGTAATCGCTCACCGTTTGATATACTGTTGCGTCATTTTTTATCGACTTCTCCAACACGGCGACTCCTCCTCGTGTGTGCAAGCGCGCATTTCCTCGTGGACATCAGACAAAAGACATGATGGCTAGTCCGTGGCTCGGTTCGGGACTGCGACTAGCCGGAGTTTTGCCGGAGAAAAGAAGAGACGAGAATGGGCGAACGAAAAGCGCATTTCTAGCGGCGACAGACACGCCAGCCGTCCAGGTAAATTCGAATAGAAGGGACGAAAAGCAAAAGCAAAGAGTCGAAAAGACGTTGCCTTGGCCGTGCTTGGCCAGGCCGTGGCCGTTGGCTGCTGGGAAAAGGGAAAAGGGAAAAGCCGTCCGCCGAAAACAGCCTGGCGACATCCGGATCTGAGGGCCGCTTCCCGGGGCAGATGTGCACGTCTTACGGGCCGTCCTCTCTATCTCTGCTCTTCGAGGCTACACGAAGACGGCCCGGACTCGAGTCTGTGCCGTTGGCCCTCGTATTTTCACGATAGACGACTTTGACAATCGTGTATTGACGTATGTCCCTGGCGAACGAGGAAGAAGACGCGCGAGCTTTCAAGATCGTAGACTGGTGAGGGGCACGAAGAATTGGAGAAAGCAAATTCTGGCCTCCTCTAGTGCTGAAGTTAGCTTCTCCTCCGTGGCTCGGAAAGTTTGCGATAAGCTTGCAAAACGGTTGCTTTTCAGGTCTCCTTTGTCGCATTTTGTGACATTGTGGGACTCGTGTTTTCTGCATTTCTACCCCCAGACTCTTTCGAATTCAGCCGGTATCTTGCGCTAATTGCCAGGTGGGCCGGCCTAGCATCGAGGGCGACGAAACGGCCAGGCCAAGCTCTTTATATAGATCGAGACGTCGAACTTCGACGGACGGAGGAGAAAAGAGGAGACAAAGAAGACGAGTTTCACGACGCATAGAAAATAGAGACAAAATTTCACGACCAGATGACCAGACGACCAGACGACCAGACGACCAGACGACCAGACGACTACCTGAGGCATTCAGACGAGACGACGGCCGTTTGCCTCGCACTACTGCACAACAGCACTCCTTCACGGCACCACAACGCTACTCCACCTAACATGGCCGACAACGTGCAAGTCTGGGAGGTCACGGAGCCGTACCTCGACCTCCATTGCCTGCTTGGCGAGGGGCCCTTCTACGAGGAGGCCACGCACAGCCTGCGCTTCGTCGACATCCGCCAGAAGCGCATCCACACTGTCAACCTGGCCGCGGGCCCGTCGTCGCTGCACACGCTCGAGCTGGACTCTCCCGTCTCGGTGACGGCGGACATTGAGGGTGTCGACCCGCGCGACAGGATCGTCGTCGGCCTCAAGTACGGCCTGGCGGTGCTCGACCGCAAGACCGGCCAGTACGAGTACCTGCAGCGCTTCAACGGCGGTGCCGGTCTCAGCAAGAGCAGCACGCCCGTCGACTATGAGCGCATCCGTGGCAACGACGGCGCGGCCGACCCACTCGGCCGGTTCTGGCTGGGCTCTATGACCGACTTTGATCTGGGCGACTTTCAGCCGGAGGGTGCGTACCCCGTACCCTGACGTAAAACAGACGACTGGTGGACCTTATCAGCATACTGACCGACCGACCAGGCGCACTTTTCTGTATCGAGGCAGGTGGCAAGGCCAGCACGCTCATCCGTCCCGACCTGACCATCCCCAATGCGCTGGGCTTCTCCCCGGACAACCGCACCATGTACTTTACTCACACGGCCGACAACGCCGTGTACGCCTTTGACTACGACCCGGCCAACGGCGACCTCTCCAACGAGCGCGTGGTCTACCACCACACGGGCTGCGGCTCACCCGACGGCTTCCGCGTCGACGTCCAGGGCAACATCTGGCACGCCTTTTATGGTTCTGGGCGTGTGCTCAAAATCTCGCCCACGGACGGCAGCATCATTGGCGAGATTCGCCTACCCACGAACAACATCACCTGCACTCAGTTTATCGGCACGGAGCTGTACATCACGACGGCTGCGGACGAGGAGGCCGAGGGTGGCCAGACGAGCAAGGCACTGGGCGGTGCTGTGTTCCGCGTGGATGTCGGCGTCAAGGGCCTGCCTCTCTTCAAGTACAAGCTCAACGTATGATGTAAGGGGAAGGCATGCCTACAAGTACGATGTACATAGCTTCATGGGGGAGAACAATAGATTAAAAAATAATGATAGACCAATAGCAGAAGGAAGAAACAAGTGCATGGCCAGGTTGTATGGAAGCCAAGTTAAAAAAGGTCTCAATATTAAACCTCGTAAACAGTCTTGAATAGAGAACTGGCACGTTTTCCTGAAGCATAACGGGGCCGCTGGAAGGCGTCTGAATAACCAACAAGCATAACAAACCATTGCAGTAGGATCCAAAACAGCATTTTGTGCCGTACAAATATAGAGATAAAATCCCATTCGGGCAATACTTTAGGATGATTCTTGGTCTCCAGCCTGCTTTTGAAGTCTGTTGTTCTATTTTGACTTTCTTTGCTGCGTCCTTGGCTGAAAGTGGAGGACCAATAGACAATTGGGCATCACTGCGTCGACATGTTGATGTGTCTGCATGCCTGCATGCGGAGCACGAGCAGATGGAAGAGAGCCCCAAGGTCTAGCAAGTCAGTCAGCTACGACAAAAAATCCTGCAAATCTAAAAGACACGTCGACAAGACCGGAATAGGCAAACTTTTGATATTCTTCGTTTTCATTCGGGGATCGGCGATGGGTAAAATGCATCACAGCCAAAGAAATGAAGAGAAAATGATGACCACAGGATTCAAGGAGAATAGCACGCTACTACGGAGTACAGATACACCATCAGCACACGCCTTGGTGGATAGGATGGAACGCGTCTGGAAATACGCCGACTGGACAATACAATAATTATTGGCTTTGGTTGGTCAGAAACGTTTTAGTTCGCCGTTGCATCTTGAGAGAGAAAACAAATGAGTGACGCATAGTCTAGTATATTATTATTTCTATTTTATCTCATTTCCTGGAATTGGGCAGGATGACTTGTCAATACGCCGTTGGATGAGGCGCTCCAAGACGTTTCAACGGAGGAATACATGCCTATGGAGAGCAGATGTTATCAAAGAGGGTCACTGTTATCAAAACAGGCAAGGCGATCGTGTAGTGCTCCGTTGAAGCAAGGTCATCTATCATCCAATCGAAGGCGTCCGTCATAGGTCGTCATCGAAGGCAGAGTAGAGTCATCATAAAAAGCGACAAGAGCGGACCACCGCCCGTGAAAAAAAAGCAATAGTCCAGATGAAGGGGAAACAAATTGCCACCTCGACGTCTCTATTCGCTGCTTTGCGGGAAATGGGCTGTAATGAGTGACCTGGTGTGGTACCACCCCGTGATGCCTCGCCTCAAAATACGAAGTACATACAAGTACTTCGTATGTGATGAACACCCAATACTGAGGAGCTCTTTCCCATCATCATTTATCACGATCACCCAGCTTGCCCCGCAAGAATTCATCCTTTTACTACGTGTTGACCAGCATGGCTGGCCACTCACATTCAAAATCCATGGGGGGCTTCGCCACCCCTTCATCTCCAGTTTACATTCTCATCTGGTGGGTATAGGCGGAGCGCTCCGAGAGTAGCAGCCTGCACGTAGACGCTCGTACTGTGTACTTGTACACTGCGAAAATGGAGGAGTGGGTAGCAGAAAACTTAGCTGTACACCCTCTCGAGAGCGTTGGATACAGATGAAGGCTTTCTTTGTTTGTCCTCACGATAAACGAGCTGCTTTGAGTGCTTGGTAACTGTCTACACTCAAAGTATCTAACGCCTGAGGTTCGATATCCCAGCACAAGAAGCCTACGGGTTACCCCGGCCGTCACCATCTTATTTCCTCGCGATATGAATCACATGATGAAAATTCATGCGAGCTTTGTGTGGGGGACCCTTGTTCCCCAAATCTTCCGACGTGTTTGACTGATGAACGAAGAACGTAAACAGACGGAATGATTCAGGGGAGAGAAGGACGAAGAGAGCCCAACTTGGTTGTCACAAGGGGGTTATCACAAAATCAAAACACATCAGCGATCTGTTACCGGACCCAACATTCAGGGTAGACTACGGAAAGAGAGAGAGAGAGAAATATGAAAAGTGACAGTGCCCGAAGAGAACAAAAGGACGAATCAGGCAAAAGACAGAAAGAGAACAAGAACACGGACAGACGGAGTTGGACTCTGCTCTTGCCTTTCTTACAAGGGGCGTGGTCAGACCAGGGCCGAAACCGTTGAATTTCAACGCGGGTCCCACAGCCAAAGCGACTCCGTATGGACATTCTCTTTCCAGGGCAAAAAAGAAAGAGGCAAAAGCAGGGAAGGGCAGCGGGGCAGGTCTCGGAGAACGGCTGCTGGCCCGTATTAGATGCCACCCAAAAATAACAAGAGGTGGAAACTGGAGCATCGGTGCCTGTCAGCCCACACCCAAAGTTTGGTACGCCAGAGCCTGACCCAACTCCTCCCCTCCTCCCTTCCTACCCTGCCATTTCTCATTTCATATCCTACCCTCTCTTCGCCTTCTAAAGTGTGTGTAGCAGAACCCTTCTCGTTCTGGAACCTACCAAAGGGAAATGAAATGGCAGCCCTCTTTCCCCCCTCCGTCTTCTCCACAGCTGCCGCGTTCCCAGACAGAGCAAGGGGGGTCGAGTAGCATTCTGGTATGGACCGGCATCGCATCCGTCAAAAATAAAAGCTGCCTTGGTCCAGCGTGATCAGAACTACCTATCAAGAGTCGTCATTAACTTGACTGGACAGCCTGTGCCGTCAGCTGTCGAAACTCACAATCTGAGCAAGGAGTCTGAGAGATGAGGGTCAGGAATGAGATAAACGCGGATGAAAGACAGGCTGCCCTTTGGCTTCCTGGGAGACGATGTGAGATACACTGGTTATGGAGCCAAAAATAAATATACCGAGCTATTACACCTCCACTTTGCTACGGAGAGAACCAATTTTTCTCGATGGGCGTGACTAGAGAGGGCAGGGTGATCCGTAATATACATCATGGGTGTGTAAAGTAGCAGAAAGAGGAGCACGGCGGTAATTGGAAGGACAGAAAATAAATAAATAAGAAAAGGTATCGTTGACGTATCTAGTTAGTAGTAGCAAAAATGCTGTGACTGCGCCTATCCCTTTCCCAAACTGACAAATGAACATAAACCAAAATCAAATCAAAATCTAAAGACGGGGTAAACCATTATTACACTCTGTGAGTATGTCGGCACAAGCTATCCTCTTGCTGTGCACCATATTCAAACTTTGCAAGCACCCTCTCGTGTCTTGGAGAGGACATGAGCATCTTACAGCCGGATCCGACCATCGTTGCCTCCGAACCATCGTCGGATGCCGTTGTCGTTTTCAGGCGCCGGTGCGTTGCTGCTGCTGCTGCCGGCCTCGTCGTTGTTGCCCGACATCCACTTGGGTTTCTTGAAGCCCTGACCGATCTCCTGGAACCACTTAGGCGTCTCAATTGTGTCCATGGTGTTCTTCATGCGGTGGCTCAGCTGCTGGAAAATGTTGTCGTCTTCGTCCTCGTCGTCTTCGTCGTAGAACGGCCGGCGTTGCTGCTGGTTCCGTCCCCGGCCGCTAGCGGACGAAGAACCACCCGCGGCACCAAGCGTCCGTGTCCGCGCACTCGGCGCCGCTGGGAGGATGCCCGAGCTGGACGGTGACACGGCAAACGGCGTCGTGGGATTGGCGCCCTCAGACGACGACAGGATATCTTCCGGGTCGTCCTCATACGCCGGGCCGCTGCGGCGTCCACCGGGAACGACCATGACAGGACCGTGACGTACGCCAGCCTCCGCACCGCCGCCAAGGCGGCCAGCAGCCTCGAGCCGGCGCTGCCGAATCGACGTTCCGTTGAGCTCACGCTCGAGAAGGTCCCGGCCCTCACGCCACGACCCGGTGCCGTAGTTGCGCAGATTTCCTCCCTCATAATCGTCGTCTTCATCGTCGTCCCCGCCAAGCTCGGCGCCGTAGCCGAAGAAGCGGCGCACGCGGCCGTACAGGCCAAACAGCGTGGCCAGCACGGGGAAAAGGATAAAGGTGGGCAGCAGGTAGTCGAACCAGGTACCCAGCCGCGTGAATGTAATCAGGCGACCCAAAAAGTTGAAGAACACCGTCTTCTTGTAGATGCTCGAGGACAAGAACGTCATAAAGTTGTACGACAGCGGAATGCTGAGGCGCGCCACCTGCGACGCGTACCAGAAAGCCGACTCGTGGGCCGTGTTGCGCTTGACGAGCGCGCGGCCGCGCCACACCTTCACCTCGGTGATGGACGTCAGGGCCGCCGCGCACATGTACAGGATCCACCCCGTTGCAATGAGCTGCCCGGCAAAGCCCACTTGGCCCTTTTCGCCGGTCCAGTGGTGGACGACGGTGAGGCGGATAACGGACGCCTCTGGCAGCGCCGCTTTGACCAGCTCCGACCACACGATGCAGGCAGAAGCGGCCGCAAGAATCACGCCGAACAGCATGCGTGAGAAGGGTACAACGTGGTAGTAGACGACGTAGCGCTGGTAGGGTGAGAGGATCGAAACGCGGTCCCAGAGGGTGTCGTTGGCCGTCGGTTTGGGAAGGTCGAGGCGTTTGTGCGTGGCCGAGTTGAGGACGGCCTGCGTCTCGGAGTACCGCTGCAGGAGGTAGCTCCACTCGCTCGCGTAGCGGGAGCGGGCGTGGCGTGCGCGGACGAGACGCCGTGTTAGGTCGGCCATGTACTTTTTGGTGATGACCGTGGGCACGATCCGGTCGTCGGCAGAGGCCGCGGATGTGCGCGAGCCGGCAGCCGTGCCGCCAGACCGCGGGTTGCTGTCGGCGAGGCTGACGCCCTCGTTGATCTCCTCGATCCACTCGCGGTAGTCGAGTGCAGACCCCGTCTTGCGCTGGCCGAGTTCGACGACCTGCAGCTCAATGTCCTCGAGGTCCATCTCCGACTCCTCTAGCTTCTCGTACAGCTTGGGTGCCTGGCTCTGCAGGCGGCGGAGGCGGCGGCTCGGGGTCGCCGTGCGGATCAGGCGGCGCGGGATGGCGACGAGGCCGTGGCCCATGAGGTAGATGGCGAGGATCAAGCCCCAGACGTAGGCTAGGGCCATGACGAGGCCCTTGAGGGAGTCGACCGAGAAGCCGTACATGACGATGACGTACGCAAGGCCGATGATGCCGCTGCCAAAGACCATGGCATGGTATTGGGCGTTGGAGCGGAGCGAGTAGAGGATGCGGTCTTTGGGGGCGCGGTAGCCCGCATCCGAGTATTCGGCAAGGATGGGAAGGATGAACCTGTGAGGGAGAATCGGAACTTGTTAGTAAACATAGCCGCAACGAAAACGCCACCTAGGGGTATGGCGCCAGCACGAAGGATGCAGCACGCAAGCGGGAGTGAAGACAAATTCGACAGAATTTCGAAATAAGAGGAGGCCAGAGAAGTAAAGACGAGAACAAGAAAGGCCGAGGTGTCCGGGTTGGGGAGGAAAAGAACGGACCAAGTTAGGACAAAGGTCAACCAGTAAGTGATGCGCCAGGACACGCGCAGGACGGTTTGAGGAAGCCAGATGCCGCGCGTGGCCTCATCGTCGGTCTGCGCACTGGAGGCGAGGTCGATGGGGACGAGCAGCACGATGTTGGCCGGCAGGAAGAGGGCGAAGAAGACGGGCACGACGAGGTAGGCCGGCGTCGTGCGCAATGGCAGGTAGTATCGCAGGATTTGTAGAGTGATGAGCGAGAAGATGAGCAGGGCGATGCTGACAAAGATCTCGGACTTGACGGGGTTCGAGGACTCGAAGCTCGTGAGCGACGACATGAAGGCGGCAGACGATGCTGCCGCGCCGTCGACGTCGATGTCGACAGCCGCAGCAGCGCGGGTAATTAGTGACATGGCGGCCGACAGGGGGCGGACGGCAGGGCGGCGCCCATCGATTGGAGTGAGAGTGTGTGCAGCGATGAGAAGACGCGCAGAAATGTCGAGTGCGATAGGTGGAAGGGATATGGTGATGGTCGTTGGAGGTTGTGTCTTGGGTGAGGTGCGTTTGTAAAGGAAGATGGAATGGAGAGGCTGCGAGGGCGATAGTGAGGCAAGAGCGGCGCTTGGAGCGTTACGACATTGGGTCCGCGCGGCGCCCTGTTTGAGCGAGCGATGCGCCCGGAAAGGCAGGCAGGGTGGGTCTCGGATTACATAATATTGACACCTCCATTACAGCCAATGACGACGTCGGGCGCAGCGCCTGGCACGCTCATTCAGCGGTGCAGATTCCATAGATTCCAAATGTACGGACGTACTTACTTACGAACTACGCCGCCTGCAGGCTGCAATGGACCGCCTAGCAGTCAAGGCCGCCTAGGGTTTAGCGGGGTGCCCTGAAGCGGAAAGAGCGATGATGGCATCAAACCCGCACTCCGCACGTTCATGGGAAGGAGCGAGGCACGGCTCATGTCAGCAGTCCTCTTTCCTTCTTGTTTCCCTTGCTGGCCGCCGTCTTGGCCTCCTCTATTAGTCGAAGGCCTGGAGAAGCGGCTCCGTTCGAGACGGAATCACAATAAGCCAGCAGACACCGACAGACGCTGATAAGATCGTCCATCGACGAGTCGCGGCGAGGCGATAAGTGCGTGCAGGGCAGGCAAAGGACAACGGGTAATGCTATCTTACAAGAGAACTATGTCGTACTCCGTGTTATCCTCAACCTCTTTTCAGAATGTGGCAGTTCCAAAGTTGGAAGCCGCTGCCGAAAAGAGGGGGCGGGCAAGTGCGACCCAAGCACGATCCCCCACAGGAAAGGCTGGCGGGCGATGCGACCGCTAAATTTCTTCTTTCGTAAGGAAGTTCCAGGGTTTAGTCGCCCTAGCGCGTCAGGAAAGGGCGCTGCAGGCACGGCTCTGTTGGAGCTATCGCTGCCTTCTCAACACGGAAGGAACGAGGAGGGATGCACGTTGTATCGCTCCGTATTAGGTGACAAAAACAGAGCCCGATTTGGACGTGAATCGAGTCGTCGCCGGACCATCTGAGCAAGCACTGGCAGGTATATAATGACGGCCGTGGTCCCTCGGGCCCTGCGGGCGTTTGGTCGACCGGTTGCCACCTCGCGACCCTGCTCCAAGACGATCAGAACCGCGTCTCCTAGCAGCAGCCTTGCACCGGCATCTTCTAGAGCATTTGTCAGCCAGGAACGACAGGATCGACTATATCGACAGTATCGAACTCGGCCTCTCAGTTGCAGCTTCGGTCTCCGTTTCAGAGCATCTTTCTCTACTTCACCAAGAACAATGGCGAGCGGAATGGAAGTGAAGCTCACGGCGCCTAACGGCAAAGAGTGGACGCAGCCGCTCGGGCTGTTTATCAACAACGAGTTTGTCAAGAGCAGCACGGGCGAGACCATTGCTTCGATTAACCCTAGGTGAGTTTGAATTTTCCTCTTCGATAGATACGCATGTTCTGTGCTGACGTATTTCAGCACCGAGCAGCAGATCTGCTCCGTGTATGCGGCCTCCGTCCAGGATGTCGACATGGCCGTCAAGGCTGCCCGCAAGGCCTTCCGCGACCCGTCGTGGAAGCGGCTGTCGGGCACCGAGCGCGCGGTCATGATGTACCGCCTGGCCGACCTTGTGGGTCAGAACGCCGAGCTGCTGGCGACCATCGAGGCGCTCGACAACGGCAAGCCGTACTCGGTGGCGCTGGCAGAGAACGTGCCTGAGTTCCAGAATGTGCTGCGCTACTACGCGGGCTTCGCCGACAAGAACTTTGGCCAGGTGATTGACGTCGGCCCCAGCAAGATGGCCTACACCGTCAAGGAGCCGCTGGGCGTCTGCGGCCAGATCATTCCATGGAACTTCCCGCTCGACATGGCCGCCTGGAAGCTCGGCCCGGCGTTGTGCTGCGGCAACACCGTGGTCCTCAAGCTCGCCGAGCAGACGCCGCTGTCGATGCTGTACGTGGCGCAGCTGATCCGCGAGGCCGGGTTCCCGCCGGGCGTGGTCAACATTATCAACGGCCACGGGCGCGAGGCTGGCGCGGCGCTCGTCAAGCACGAGGGCGTCGACAAGATCGCCTTTACGGGCAGCACTGTCACGGGCCGCGAGGTGATGAAGCTGGCGGCGGGCACGCTCAAGAACATCACCCTCGAAACGGGCGGCAAGTCGCCACTGCTCGTGTTTGAGGACGCGGACCTCGAGTTGGCGGCGAGGTGGGCGCACATTGGCATCATGAGCAACCAGGGCCAGGTGTGCACGTCGACGTCGCGCATTCTGGTGCATGAGGCCGTGTACGACAAGTTCGTCGAGCTGTTCAATCGGGCTGTCGAGCAGCTGTCGGTGGTGGGCGACCCCTTTGACCCCAACACTTTCCAGGGCCCGCAGGTGACGCGCGCACAGTACGAGCGCGTACTTGGCTACATCGAGTCGGGCCGTGAAGAGGGCGCGACGCTGGCGATGGGCGGCGTGCCAGTGGGTGGCCCCCTCTCCCAGGACGGCGCGACCGGCAAGGGCTTCTTTGTGGCGCCGACGGTGTTTACCAATGTGAAGCGGACAATGAAGATTTACCGCGAAGAAATCTTCGGGCCGTGCGTGGTGGTGGTGGTGTTCAAGACGGAGGAGGAGGCCGTGGCCATGGCCAACGACACGACGTACGGGCTGGGCGCGGCGTTGTTTACGCGCAACATGGTGCGGGCGCACCGCGTGGCGCGGGAGATCGAGGCGGGCATGGTGTGGATCAACAGCTCCAACGATTCGGACTTCCGGGTGCCGTTTGGCGGCGTCAAGCAGTCGGGCATCGGTCGCGAGCTCGGCGAGGCCGGTCTGGCGGCATACAGCAACATCAAGAGCATCCACCTGAACATGGAGGCCACCTAAAAGTTGCCGTGTTTGGTAGAATTTGTTGGTTAAAAGTGATTTGTATCTCGCATAGTGTGTTTACCTAGTATGTACTAGTATGCACCAGTATGCACCAATGTGAACCAATCTGCACCAATATGCACCAGTATGTACTGAAAAATGCCAATGCTTTCGCAAACCATCTATGATTGTGTGTTTTCGTCCATTTCCTTTTTCCTATCCAAGATTCCAAAATCCAAAATCCAAATGCCGACGTAAGTTCAAAAAACCGATCTCCGAGAAACCATGTGTGTACAAGAACAAAAACGCCAAGCCTAGTAACCAATTACAAGTTGAAAACGCCTCCTTCCAGCAAAATATTCAGCACCGCTTGCCGATCGTTCCACTTGGCCAGCTGCTGGATCTTGCCCAGATCGAGCAGGCGGCACAGCGCCCAGTCGCTTTCCAGCAGACGGTCGACACCGTCCATGGCCGTGATGTCTAGGCCGTCGACATCTGTGGCCATGGTCGATGGTGTTGAGCCTTCAACCAAAGCACCCGTCCTCACCAGGTCCGCCAGGCGGTCGCGGAAGACGCGCCGGTCGTACTGCTCGACGGGGTTGTTGCGCTCCTCGTTGCTGTTGGCGAGGCGCGACACGGTGTCGCCGACGAGGCAGATCCACAGTAGCAGCGCGCGAGCGGACCGGTTTAGCAACAGGGACGTATCAAACATGCCGCCCTCGCCCAAGTGCCATCGAAGCAGGTGCAGCATGATGGCGTAGCCGCCGAGGTTGCGGGGGAAATCGGGGAAGAACTCTTTGAGGTAGAGAATTTCGCAGATGCGCATGGCGGGCTCGAGGAGGGTGGAGGATGGAGGCGTGGCAACGGCGGGCACAATGTACAGCGCCGTCAGCGGCGCGCGGTGGTTGCGCACATAACTCTCAGTCTGGAGGCGGCTCGTGTCGACGGGTAGCAACGTGTTGGGCCGGGGTGCTGGCGAGGGCGGGGGTGAGTGCGATGCCGATAGAGGCGGCGGGGACGCCGTCACGTTCCGCTGCGACTGTAGGGCGGCGGTCTCGGCATCGTGTACGGCGGCTACGTCCTGCGGCGCGACGTCCTGCCGCAGCGGCCCTGGCTGCGACACCAGGTGGTACTGCAGCCAGTACAGCTCTTCCGAGAAACAGTACGGGTCGAGGGGCAGTGGCGCGGCCGTCTTGGAGAGATCCCGAACTAGCTGGACGGCCTGGACAAAGACACACAGCGCGCCGAGAGTCTGGCTGACGATGGGCGCGATGCCGCAAGCCGGGTCAGCAAAGAGTGCGGCTGCGGCGGCGCGAATGTCCTGGCGCGTGACGTCGAGGAGCACCGTATCAGAAATGTTGGGGAACATGCGGGTGTCAAAGGGCAGGTAGGGGCGGATGGCGAGGGCCATGGCGCCCTTGAGGTCGGTCTTGCGCATCTTGAAGAGCAGGGCGGGCCGCACCTCAGTAATAAAGCGGCGGCCGCCGTTGAGCTCGACCATCTTGCTGAGTGCCTGCATGTGCAGGTGCCAATGGTCGTAGCGGCCGGTAGAGCCGCCCATGAGAGCCAGGGTGGTGATGCACTCGAGGGTCATCTCCGGGATGACGTGGCGACGGCGGCGGTGGTGGCTGCCGGCCGATGAGGGTGATGCTGGGGGTGAGGGCGACGGAGATGGTGTAAAGGGAGCGGCCAGCTGCATCTTGTCGCTGTCGTCGTCGCTGCTGCTGTCAGCGCCGGTGCTCTGTGTCGTCTTGGCCTGCTTGTCCTGCTCCTTTTGGTGGAGGGCGAGCTGCTGGTTCACGATGCGGCAGACGTTGGATACTTCCTGGGCTAGCTCATCGGAGGTGTTGGCGCCGCCCAGGATTGCGCGGAACATGGCGCCGCACAGCAGCACGCAGCGCACGGCGGCGCGGTCCTGCACGACCATCCAGTAGAACTCGCTCGAGCGTGTTGGGTTGTACTGCAAGAGGTCCTCAAAGGGATACAGCTTGCGCGGGATGAGCTGGAAGAACTGGTGGAAGAGGCGCTGCTCGAACTTGTTGAGCTGCGGGACGTGGCACATGGTCCACGTGGGTAGGCTGCGGGACACCTGCTGGCAGCTGTTGGCGAGGGCGTTGATGCGGGCTTTGCGGGCCTTGCTCTCGGCGTAGGATGCGGTGCTGCCCTTTCGGCTCTTGGCCGCTGCTGCGGCAGCCCGGTTCTGCTTGTAGCTTGTGCGCAGGGCGGCGGCGTTGGGCGAGGTGTATTCGGCTTCCCAGTCCTGCGGCGCGAACAGGCCCATACCGTCGAGTGTCGATGTGGAGGTGGACAAGGGCGAGAGCGATTCGAGCCCGGCATTGCTGCTGATCGTGCTTTCGGTGATGGAGGCGGGAGACGCGAGGAACGGAGAGGCAAAGGGCGAAGGGAAAGACGCAACAGACTCGCCCGGTGTGGATGCTGTCATAAACGACGATGCGGTGTCGGAGACGGCTGGCGAGGGGCGGTGTTCGGAAGGCATTGGACCAGAGTCGGCGTCGGTGAGGGGGCGTAGCCGCTGCTTCTGGCTGCTGGCGGCACCAGCGGCGTTGCTCTCACGCTTCACTTTCTGGGCAGCCGGCTTTGTGACCAGTTTCCACCGATGCACAAGAGGCTTCGACGGGTTTGCCGGGTCTGCGCCGCCGTTGGGTGCACTCTTCTGGGGTGCCTTTGCAGTGGTCGTGGTCGTGGTGCTTGTCGTCGTGGAGGCAGCAGTATCCTTGTTGTGGGTCGGTGCACTGCTGTCGTTGGCGGCGCTACTCGGGGTGGCGGCGGGCGGCGAGAATGCGGAAAAGGAAGAGAAGCCCGAGGGTGCCGTGGTCACGCTGGGGGAGGAGAAGGCAGAGAAGGTAGACGTCGAGGGTGGAGCCTTGGGCTTGGTGCCTTTCTTCTTGCCGCTCGTGCCGACGCTGGTGCCGGTGGGCTGCGCCGGGCCGGAGGTGTTGACAAACGAGATGCCGTGGTACTTGTGCTTGGTGACCTGCAGGCCGCGGCGGGTCGAGACGAGGGCGCCGTCCTTTTGGACGGTCGCATTGAAGTGGTCCATCTTGGGAGTGAGGGGGTGGTGATGGCGGTGGACAAAGTCTGATTGGGGTACGTGCCGATGCAGTGCGGGCTTGTCGTCATCGGTGTTGCACTTCTATATCGCAATGGGATGTCAAACGAGGTGCAATGTCTTCAGACGTCGAGAAATGTCGGCTGTAATATCCAGAATGACCTCGATCGAGGCCGATTCAACTCGATGCAAAATGGCACCAAGAGCCGAGGGTGAGGAACCAATGCCGCTCTCGTCGAGGGCTGTCTGTGCCGGGGGTATACTTCGAGCAGCACACAGCACAATCCAGAATCTCTCAGACAGAGTCCTGTGTGCACCTGTTGCGTCCTCACGCGAATCCGTCGCGTTCAGGTGAATCGTCGTCGTCAGCACTGTCCAGCACGAAAGTGCGGGGAGGCGATATCGGGGCTCAAAGTCGGTGTGCTGTTGCCAGGGACGCCTGCCAGAGTACGGTCCTAAATGTGTGCCTGCATTGTGTTTGCTCGAGGGTCGTGAAGAAGTGTCGTGGTTGTTTGTCAATGAAAGGTCAGGAAGGTTAGGAAGGTCAGGATGAGTCGTGTCGAACCAACGTGCAGGAACCGACGCAAAAGTGGCGAGTCCGGTGCGTCTTGTCTGTGGGACTGCCACCACCCACCACCGCCTACCACCACCTACTGTCCACCGTCCACCGACGGAATCCCGGAAACTGCACACCGCGTGACCGCACTAGTCCAAATCGGGAAACACTGCCGTATCGGGAATGGGGTCGAGATCACATCAGAGCGTCCAATCTGCCGAGACGACTGCCATGGGCGACATCTTCCATCGTACGATGGTGAAGGAGGAGGCTTGCATGGATAAGTTTTCGATTGGTGGCTTTCCGACGATATTCGATTCAATTCAATTCAATTCAAAAAAAAAAAGGACAAAAAGAATCACATAATATGTCTAGGTCACGTTCTTCATGTTTACACATATGTGGCACTGTCCACAGCATCGAATCGACTGGCGATGGAATATGTCGAGGGATATTGAGAGATATTTGCAGCACCTACGGCCTGGTCGCCTCAGTAAAACACCTTGCCCTCCATCATGACGCGCGCTGTCCGGTGTAGCTCCGCCGACAGCACCGTGCCGTCCGACTCGTCCAGCGTAGTGCCGACATCGACGCGGCCGCTGGGATGACCAATCACAATTGTGCCGCTGCCACTTTCACTCATAATGGTCGAGTTTTGTTGTGCCTCTGCCACCAGCTGTGCTGCCAGCGTACCTGGGATGCGTGCTGCTGCTCCAAGACAAAGAGCCAGTGTCAGCGGCATGGCCTTGTGCACCTGGCCCATGGACAGCGCGACGCAGCGAATGTCCGTTGCACCAGCACCGGCCTCTGTGCTCGGCGGGAACAGGATTACAATCTTGGGCACGCTCTCTGTGTCCGGGTCCATGCCCATGCGCGACGCGCCCTCGCGCCGCAGGTGGTCCACTGTCGCTTTGAGGTCGGCGTCTGTCTCAATGGCCGTTGCGACGTCTCTTAGGACGACATCCTTCTCTCCCTCCTCTGTCTGCGGTTTCGTCAGGCCCAGTGAGCTGCCCAGGACAAACACGCCCGGGTTCGACACGTCGACCAGCGACGTCGGGATAGACGGTTCCTCGCCCGGTCGCCGTGACAGTAAATCCACCGGCTGGCCCGTCGGCAGCCCGTTCTGCGTGCCCGTCTTGGCACCCGCGGGCCGCACAAAGCTCATCGTAATGCGCGAATGTGTGCCCGGCACGCCGTCGATTGCGTAGTCGCCGTCGGAACAAAACCGCGGCGGGTCGCCGGCCACGCGGAACCGCGACCGGATCAGCTTGTTGGTGTTGGTGTTGAAGATGCGCACTAGCCCTTCTTCAGACCCATCCTCGGTCGTCATCGTGGTGCCTCCGTACCCCAGGTCAAAGGCCAACGGGCCTACCGCACTGATCATATTGCCGCAGTTGCTCGCCAGGTCCAGCCGGCCGTCGCGGATGCCCACCTGCACAAACGTAAAGTTGACGTCGCGGTCCGCGCGCTCGGCGTCGTTGGCCGGCGGCGCAATCACGCAGATCTTGGACGTCGACGACACGCCCGAACCCATGCCGTCCAGCTGGCGGCCATGCTGCGGGTCGGGCGATCCCATGGCCGGCACGAGCACGGGCGTCCACGCGACACCGCGGGCCCGGATCCCCTCGGCCGTGGACGTTGCGCTGTTGCTGCTGCCACTGGCATCGCCAAAAGAAGGTAGGACATCCTCGCGGATAACTAGTCCATTAGACGTCCCGCCGCGCACAAAGTAGGCCGGGAAGCTGCGCTCGTGTGGTGGCGGCCGCGATGAGGAAGAGGAGGACCGGGCGTGGTTAAGGTGTGGTGGAGACGCTGCCATTCGACCTGGTGACCGCAGTCGAGTGAGAAGTCGTTTTGCTATTCGGCTCGTCATAGGTGTGATGTGTGTGTGACCGTGTATGCAATGTTTTGTGCGAAGAAGAAAGGCACTGCGAAATGGTGTTGCGGAGAGGAAGTCGCTGGAAAGTGGAGCCGGTACGGCCAATGTAGCGGCTCCTATTGGCTCCCCATCTCGTTTACAGCCGTTCTCGGCACTCGAACTGGACAGACCTTTTCTTAAGATAATTACTTATAAAATAAAAAAAATAGACGCTCGTTTTATTATTGACTCCTGTTTTTATATGATTTCTCGCTCCGTGGCGTGCATCCTTTTGCCTAACAGACAGTACAAGTACAATATTAACAGTAGATTTCCCACCTTCTATCCCTCCGTGTCGACACAAGACAACACTCGTTTTCTCCAGCGTCAGCTTCGCCTGTTCCTCTTGTCGGGCTGCTCGCTTCTCTTCGTCCTTCTCACTTCGCCCCCTCTCGTTTCCCCTACTCATCATCTTCGTCGTCGCTGACGGCGCGTCTCCGGCCCCGCCGAGCAGCTGGCGCCTCCTCTTCCTCATCTTCGTCTTTCGCCTCGTCAGAAGCAGCGCCGTCGTCCTCCTTGGCGGGCTCGTCCTCGTCATCGCTCTCGTCCAGGACTCGGGCACCTCTCCGAGCACGCTTGCTCTGCTGCTGCGACCGGTCGCCGCCCTCGTTGTTGTCCTCGTCGTCGTCAACGTCCATCCGGTCCGAGGCGTCATCACGCGCAGCTCCGTCGTCATCCGACCCAGCTGAGCCGCCCCGCTGGTTGCGCTTCTCAATAGCCTCGTCCGCCGCGTCCAGTGCGTCATAGTCGTCGTCCTCGTCGTCGCTGCTGTGCACGAGCTCCGACGACTTGTACTTGGAGTTCTTGGGCGGCTCCTTGCGCGACAGCCGCCGCTTCTTCTTCTGGTGTCGGTCCTCGCCACCCGCCGAGTCGCCCGAGTTGTTGTCACCCTCCGAGTCGTCGTCGTCCTGCGCCTTCTTCTTGCGTGACCGGCCCTTGCCGCCCGATGACCGGGGCTCGCGGTCACCGCGGGGCGCAGGCTTGCGCTTCCGCTTCACCTTCTCGCCCGTCTCGCTGTCCGTCGTCATCTCAGCTTCGCGCCGCACCCGCTCTTCCTCGGCCCGCTTCTCGGCGAGCACGCGGTCGCGCGCTGCAATCTCCTCGCGCTCCCTGCGGATCTTGTCCTGCCGCTCCTTCTCCTGGTCGAGCGCCTTTTGCCGCGTCTCCTCGCGCCGTTTTAGTTCTGCCTGCCGCTGCTCAACCGCCGCCGCCAGCTTCTCCTTGTTCTTCTCCTCGTAGTCCTTTTGGCTGGCAATCGCACGCTCCAGCTGCCGCCGCTGCGTGTTGCGGGCCATGTTGGCGCGCTGCTCGACGTCCTGCTTCGGGTACGGCGTCTGCGGGTGCGCCGCGATCTCGTCGAGCGCCTTGATCGCATCCTCGAGGCCGCTGGCCGCGTCCTGCAGCTGCTGCAGCGTCCGCTGGCTCTCGTTTAGGCTGTAAATCGTCGAGGCGAGCTGGATGTGCGCAAACGCCACGTTGAACTTGAAGTGAACCTGATCGGGTGCAACAGCGAGGGCCTACAACGAGTGAAAAGAACGTTAGCTATGATCCTTAAAGAGGGATCGATCCGCCCTCGCGATAACAAGCACTCCGTATAACTCACCCTTTGGGCGCATTCAAGACACATCTTGAATGCCTCCAGGTCCTTGTCCGTCTTCGCCTTCTGCAGCCACACCCGGCCGAGGCACGACAGGATCGTCGCGTCGTTGCTCTTGCTCTCCTTGGCCAGAGCCGCCTCGTAGTTCTCAATCGCCTTGGAGAACTGACGCAGCTCGGCGTGGATGTGACCGAGGTTGACATAGACATGGGCATCGCGGACCGTGTCACGGACACTCAGGAAGATTGGGAGCGCGCTGCGGTAGTCCTTCTTGTCCTCCACGAGGGCAATGGCAATGCCCTGCGCCGCATACGCGTTCTTCGGGTCCAGCTGCAGAGCCTTGTCAAAAAACTCGACAGCGCGGCTGTAGGTGGCGCTGCGCTTCTGCTTCTCCTGCTCCGTCTCCCGGCGCATCTCGCGCGCCGACGCCAGGTACAGGTTGCCCATGCCCACCAGAGCGTAGCGATCGTGCTTGTCGTAGTTCTGCAGCGTGTGCTTGTAGTGCCGCAGCTCGTGGTCCTCGTTTATGTTCGCCGGTCGCTTCTTGGCATAGGCCTTACCCAGGTACCAGCCGTACAGCGCACGCACCTCGAGGTCGCTCGAGATCTCCTGGTACAGCTTGGCCACCGCATCCGGGCCCGCGTCGTTGGGCTGCTTCCGCAGCTTGACGTAGGCTAGACGCAGGCGCGCGTCCGTATAACCCTCGTGGCGCTTCAGCAGGCCCTCGTACGCCTCGACCGCCTTGTCCACCAGCGCCCGGGCTTCATAGCTACGGCCCAGGTTGTAGCTAATGGTCGTCACCAGCGCGTCCGCATCCGTTTCTTCATCATCCTTATTCTGAATCTTGACGCACGCGTCCAGGGCCAGCTCAAACATGTTGCTGGCGAGTTCCTGCTTGTCCGACTGGAAATAGAAGCAGCCCACGTTGTTCAAGAGCTGCGGCGGCAGGAACTTGCGCAGCGAGTCGCGGTGTGCCGCCTCGTCGACGCCTTCTGCGGCCGGCTCTGCCGACTCCGCGATCTGGTCCAGCTCCAACTGCTCCACCTGCTGCAGGCACTGCAAGGCCCTGTCTGGGTGGTCGGTTTCATACAGCCACGCGAGGTTAAGCAGGACAGCAGAGTCCGGCGAAAGGTGCTTCTTGGGGTCCTTCCACGCCATCCGGACGCTCTCCAAGAGACCGATGGCCTTCTTCTTCTCGACCGCCTTGTCCTCCTTGACAGGGGCGCGGTCGTTGGCAAATACCTCCTCGGCATACAGGGTGCCAAGCAGGGCCATGGCTTCGAGGCTCTTCGACTGCTGAATCATCTTCTCGAGCCGCAGCTTGGCCTCGCCAAGGTCCGACTTTGCGACAGACAGCTGGGCAGCGCCGAACTTGGCCGGCAGGTAGCCCCGGTCGGTGCCGCCGCGAGCATCGTCAGATCGGCGGTAGTAATCGGCCGCCCGCTCGATGTCGCCTTCCATATGGGCCTTGCGTGCGAGCAGGTACCAGCCGTCGGAGGCAACAGCGTTGATGTCGGTGCTCTGAATGGCCTTGTGCGCCAGCGAGTCGACGTTTGAGAATGCCTTGCGGGACAAAAAGTAGCCGGCAAACGTCGCGCACGTAAGTGGCATGTTCTTGTCCAGCTTGAAGGCCTTTTGGGTGTATTCCGTCATGCCCTTCTTGTACAAACGAAGGAACTCGGGGCTGTTGGTCGCGACCTGGCCGCTGCTGTCGAGGTAATAAAGACCCAAGAGGATGTTGGCCACCTTGGAGTCGGGGGTGATCTCGAGGGACCGCTCCCATGCCGCCTTGGCGTCCTCCTTGAAGCCAAGCTGCCAGAAGCAGCAGCCGATGCCGATGCGCGGGTCGGGGTCCACCAGCTCGGGCGCCTTGAGCAGCACCTCCTGGTAGCCAGAGAGCGCCTCGGCGAACTTTCCAAGCGAGTAGAGAGCGCGGGACTTTCCCATCAAGGCCAGCATGTTCTTGCCCTGTGACACGCGCAGTGCGTCGTCAAAGGACTTCATGGCCGCCCGCAGAAGCTCCAGCTTTTCTCCAGCTACGGGACCCGCGCCACCACCGCCCGATGCCGTAGGAAGCTGCAGAGAGGCCCGAAGTAAGAGCAGGACGCCACGAGCCAGGAACAGAGGGGGGTATGCAGGGTTGATACGCGAGGCCTCATTCAGCGTCGACGTCGCCAGCTGCAGGTAGTACTCCTTGGTCTTGGCCTCCGACACCAACGCACCCTCGGGGGCCACGCGGGGTGCCAGCCGGCTCTTCCACAGGTACATCCAGCAAAGGCATGCCACAATGCTCAGCTTTTCCTTCGGGTTGTTGTTCTGCATGGCGTTACCACCGCGGATGAGCATCTCGATGGCATTCTCGATCTTGCCCTGCTTGGCGTAGGCCAGGGACACGGTCATCCAATATGTGCGCGCCGCGTTCTCGTTCTCAAACAGGTCGCAAAGATCGGTAGGGTCATCAACGAGGTTCTCCAGACCAATCTCGACAGCCTCGTCCTCGTCTTGCGTGGGCACATCGATGGCAATGGGCACGTCCGTGAACCGCTTGCTGGCCGGGTGCGCGAAGCCACCGTTTGCGCCACCATGGTGGCCGTTGCGGAGAGCGGACGACATTGTCGAAATCGGGTTGCTTCGATACCAATAGGATAAAGTGTCGTCAGGAGGATGAGGGGAGGATGGTATTGTCGTAGCGCGTCGGCGCTGTGCGGTCGGTCGTGATCGTCTCGGCGAGGAAGACGCGACTGAAAGCTGCAGTCAGCTTCAGAAGGCCGCAGGGGGCGGCAGAACAAGAGCTTGTTGCCGGTCGCGCAGAAAATCGAGGTCGAGTCTCGGTATCTTGGCTCTTAGCAGTGCCGCATATTCCTGCTTTATCGTGCTGCGCGATCGCAATGTAGGGCACAGTCGTCGTGATGTCTGGGGTTTAGCTGGCGACTTGGTCAATAAAGAAAATAAAATCGGGGGTCAAAGGCGGTTGGGATACGTTTTCAGGATAGCCCCACACGGGGGCGCATCCCTCGCTCCCGGTCACGTGAGCGTATTTGCCGTTGTTGACCACAACCAAAGGAAAATGTAAGGCCTGGTGCGTTGCCTTGTCTGATGTTTATTTATTTCGTATTGATTGTTTTCTTTTAACTATTGACATATACTTCTAGTCTCATTGTCATTTACGCCCTGTTTTGGTTTACCGGTGGTGAGATGCGGCTCCAAACGCAGTCACATCTACTCCGTACGGCGCTTCATTTACCCTGCGCCTTACAAGCTGCACGGAGGGCACATCGGGTGCGTCTCAAGGCGGGTGTCGTTCGTAGTTTCCTCACAATATCTCAAAATGACTTTAGCCAGCTGTAGTGAAATTCATGACCAACTTGAGCAATAAAGAAAAGGGAAGGCACCTGGGAACCACCTTCTTCAATATACACGTGCCTTCCCTCAACGTCGTTCGTTACTTCCTTCCCTGGTCGAAACATAGTCGCTCCTTCCTTGCAAACACATAGCAGTCTCAACAATACCACCACCCATCGTAACTGCCTACTCTGAGACTCTGTCTTCCCCCGCATTATTATCTAGACCATCCCAGCCTCCACGTCAAATATGTTCCTTTTGCTTCAGCCAAGATCGGTGCCAACAGAGACCGATACGACTGCGAAAGATCTTCAAGCCAACAACCTCCAATCGTTGTTCACCTAGGGAGAAAGAAGGCAGTATGGCACCCCTTCCGCAGCAGGATAACGGCCCGTTGACCAAATATACAGCACTCAGACACGTCACGCAAGTAAGCAGACTTGCCATCAAGCGAAATGAAGACCCCAACGATCAAGACTGTCATGGCTGGGGCTGCTACACCAGCGCTGGGAGGAGCGGCATAATATTCATGTCGGTTATCGTCCCAGTGGTTCTGTTTTTAGTCTTCTGGCTCGCTGTGATGAGACCAATAATGGACAACATGTCGATATCGGATCTAGACGACGTGCAGGAGCAACAGCCACAACCACCACTGCAACAGCCGGTTCAACCGCCTCAAGAGAGCCAGCCGCAAGGCCGTGAGCAAGGGCAGCAACCCAACGATACCCCGGTCCCCCCTCCAGAGCAACCGAATGGGCCACCGCCTCCGCCACCGGCACCACAGCCATCCTCGCCGCCGCAAAATCAGCAGACTCCTACCCAGTCTCCTTTGAAGCTTCCGCCGACAGCAGCAGCAGAGAATGCCTCTCCGCCTGCACCATACCAGTCACCCACTGTGGTGTTGAACTTCAATGCACCAAAAATGAGCAATCCGTTTCTATCTCCTTCGGTAGCTCCAGAGTCTCCTGAAAACAGACAGCCAGTCCAGAAACCAGCAGAGCAGCCAGCCCCAAAGCAGGCTCAGCAGCAGGCTCAGCAGCAGAATCAGCCGCAGAATCAGCAGCCTGTTGAGCAAACGGCTGGAGAGCCGGCAAGACAGCAGTCTGAAGAGGCGGCTGGCCAGCAGCCTGAACAACAGCCAGACTACCAACCTCCAGCTCCGCAAGCAGCACCAGGCGGCTCCCAGATGCCCTTTCCTCCGTACCAATCGTTTCCGCCCGGCCAACCGTTTCCACCCGGCATTCCGTATCAACCGCCGCCACAGCCGATCTATTTCACGGCACCGCAGTTCATGCCTATCCTTCCTCCTCCACCTCCACCGCTTTCCGGGCAAGCGGTGCCGGCTAGCTTCGCTGCTGGAAACCAGCCGTTCCCAGGGCCTCCTGGGCCAAACCTGACAAACCAGATACCGCAGATAACCAGCTGTAGTCCACCGGTAGCCCCCCCTAGTTTTCGAGTGAAGCTTCCGCAGCATGCCACCCCGGCATTCCGAGGCCAGCCCGATTCCCCGACTACATTCAACACGACTTGCAGCACTGCGCAACAATCGATGTTGTCCCGTTCTCATAGACACCCGCCGCTAGGACGTGCGCGTACGATATCCGACTCTGTGTCAGAGCACGGCTCATCCCATCCTTCGAGGCCGTCCTCTTTTTCCGAGATAACTTTGCCGTCGGAGACTTCGACGGGAAACAGCAACGGCTTAGAGGAAAGCGAAGAGCAGCATAGGAAAGGAGTACGCAAGGCGGCAACTAAGCCAGGTAGGGCCGAGGCACATGCCCGACTTGACACTTCACGCCGGCCAAAGGACACCTACCAGCGCCGCCCGGAAGGCAGATACAGGCGCGATACCAAAGATGTAACTGCGAGGCGAGTGCGTCCAATGCGCCGCGAATCCAGTCGCAGCCGCAGTCCAGACAACCGTCGGTGAGTCCATACAGAGCATGTTCCTCGTCACTTCAACCTTGGCAACTTCTAACTCGTCAAGTAGTTTGCAGTACGCTCGGCCTGTCGAATACAAGAAGCCTTCCCGGCTATCGTTCCTCGCCCCGCTGATACCCATTGCTCTTGGAGCTCTCGGCGTTGTAGCAGAAACTGAGGCGAAGAAGCGAAAAGACCATGCCCAGGACGAGGCATACCCGCGACGAGAATATAGCCCGAACAAACAGCGCAGTGAAGATACCCGAAAGGAAAACAAACGGTCAGACCGGTAAGGAAACGCTTCACCCACCCAGTCCAGTGTCATGCAACACAAAAAAATAACGAACCATGCCAGATCATTCGAGGCGAGCACTCGCCGTCACAACAGAGCAACTTGGCAGAAAAGGAATCAACAAAGAAAGAGGCCGATGCTGGAGCATCCTAAAGGAGGGTATAGTGGCTCTGGGGAAGGGGATGATGGAAGTAGTGGCAGCACTTCGTTCTGGCGTTTTCGTGACTCGGGGAGCTTCCGGGCAGAACGTGTTTGATGCCTTTAACACGTCAGCGCAGGCAGGAGAATCCATTTCGTCGCCGCAGACAGAGGACCGATTGATGCTGCATTGTTTTTAGAACAACAGTATAATAGAGCAGTGGAAGGGTCTTATGCGGCTCGAGTAGTCTAGGTATTCGAAGTAGTTGAGGTCGCCAGGGCCAATTGTCAACAGACTTATTGTTTGATCCTGAGCTTCTCGAATCGTCTACTACGTGGAAGAAAAAGAAAGTGCGACGAGCAGCCGATCGCCTGGCAGTGGTGGCGTTTGGTGGGTGCCTACGGAGTACAGTTGGGGCGTTCCTACCGATGGAAATAAAAAGTGGGGCCTCTGTGCCAATGGTCGTCGTCATATGTAGGAAGGCGCGAGACAAGTCAAGAGGCTGGGGGGAAGGCGGCTCCACTAGGCCTGGTTCCTACTGCTTTCAAACGTCCATCTCAGTAAGGGCACCGCTTCGCTGGGCATCGCTTGTTGTCGCAACTCTCCCACGTTACTGTCTCGCTTGCGCATGTTCCTTTCTGCATCTGAGAGCAACCCGCACTACGATATTGCGACATTCTGCGACCGCATCTTGTTTACTTGCCCCTCTCTACTCCCAAAGCTCAAACCCGAGCTATCCATCTCCGTGACGACCCCTCCTCAACTCTCTCCCCGCCACCGCTCAGCTGTGACCAAACTTTCGCAACAATCCTCATTGGCAACGAGCTTCGGTGAACGCGGCACTCGACGACGATCTCGCTCGACACCCCATCCCCAATTATCTTTTTTTTTTTTTGCTTCGAGAGCTTGATACCGCGCATCCGGCCCTTCCCACACTGGTCTCTCTCTTTGGCAGACTCGGTTGCCCATCATGTGGAACGACGAGGACAACAACCCGTACGGGAGCAGCTTCGATCGCCGGGACTCATACGGCTCGTCAGCGACGCCGTCGTCTCCCGATTCTCGTAAGTATTCCTTGCTTCTTTTCCCCGGCCAATGGTCGCTCACCCTACATCCTGCTAATGTATTCGGCTTCGTTGCTAGGCCCCAACTTCGACGCCTCTTCAGTCACCGACGAGGAGCCGCAGGACGTTCCCGGCTACGTCAAGCCCACGAGCGATGTCGATAGCGACGACGATGAGGAGGAAGAAGCGGCTGCTGTGTCACACAGCGAGCTCCAGCCGCGGCGGAAGCCTGGCGGCTACGACAGTCGGATCGAACAGCTTCTCTACGAAAACCCAGAAACCCCCATATACATTACGGATGCGGGGAAGAGCGTAGAGAACAGCGGACGCTACATTGTGTACACGATTCGGACAGGAGTAAGTTGGCCAGGATACAATCAACTTCAGGTGGCGCTGTTGTTGGAAGCTAACCTTTTCTCTTTCCCCTCACACAGGATCTCGAGGTTCGTCGGCGATACTCCGAGTTTGCGACCCTGCGCGATGCCTTGACACGGTTGCACCCAACTCTTATTATTCCCCCAATACCCGAGAAGCACACGATGGCCGACTACGCAGCGAATCCGACCAATGCGAAACAGGACCAGCAGATTATTGACCTGCGCAAACGCATGCTGGCCGTCTTTCTCAACCGCTGCCGGCGTATGGAGCAGATCCGTACGGATGGAGTGTGGTGGCGATTCCTCGACCCCAACGCAAGCTGGGTACGTTCTGCCGCAAAATCCGAACCTTTGCTGTATCGGGACCTACCTTTTGACTAACCCTACTTATCTTTTAGAACGAAGTGCTGCATTCCCACCCGATCGCGTCGATCCCCAAGTCCATTCTCAAAGCACCCCCTCTGAACACCGCAAACCCGACTCCGGCGCACAGCTACCTGCCCATCCCGGCCACTTCGTCGAAGCTGAAGGTGAGCTCCGGGACGCCAAGCGTGCCCGTCATCGACGGCTCTATCGCCCGATTCCCTCCCGAGTCAAGCCAGCTCAGCGAGCAAGAGCTCGACCCATACTTCACGTCCTTCGAGGCGTCAATCAAGGAGCTGGAACAGCTGCTCATGGGCCCGATGGAAAAGGTCAACCGGCGCACGCTCAGTCACCTGTCATCACTTGCATCCGACCAGTGCGAGCTCGGCGCTCGCTACAACGCCTTTGCGCTGTCGGAGACGGTGCCGACATTGGGGGCAGCCATTGAGCGGATCGGCCAGGCTGTTGACTCCTCGTATATAGCAACCGAAGAGCTCTCCAGCTCGCTTGGCGCTAGTTTCGCCGAGCCGATGCGCGAGAATGCCCAGTTTGCGGGCGTGGTCCGCAGCGTGTTGCGCTACCGTATCCTGAAGCGGGTGCAGCAGGAGACGACCAACGACGATCTGAACAAGAAGCGGGCGCTCCTGGACCAGCTGGAGCGGAGCGAGGCGGAGGCACGGCGCATCGACCAGTACCTCAGCGGCAGCCAGCAGATCCAGCCGCCACGGCGGTCGACGAGCTCACGAGATCCGGGCGGACAGCAGCACCAGCACCGTAGGGACGGCAGCCAAGAAGACACGGCCTCGATCGACTCGGACTTCCCCCCGACGCACGGCGACTACTCCTCTGTGCCTTCGGCTAAGAACGGACCGCCGGAGCGCACGCCGTCCAACCCGGGCCACAAGAAGGCGGCCAGCGGCAACTCAATTACGAACAAGATCTTTGGGCCGATTCGACACGCGGTGCAGGGAGTCGTGGATGTCGACCCGGAACGGACACGCCGCGACACGATCACCAAGACGCGCGAGTCGATTGTGCAGCTGGAGCAGGCACAGGTGGCGTCCGCCCAAGATGTCAAGGACGCGAGCGCCAACGTGCTGCGCGACCTGAAGCGATTCCAGAAGGAGAAGGAAGACGACTTGAAGCGGTACATGGTAAGTTGACTCCAAAAGGTCCTATCGCGCATGTACAACAGCGTGCTAACTTCCCTCACAGATTGCGTATGCAAAGAGCCAGATCGAGTGGGCCAAGAAGAACAGGGAAACGTGGGAGGAGGCGCACCAGGAAGTCGATAAGATCGAAGAGTCATAATGAAGGCTCGGGGGGACATGGCGCACAACTGATTCATGCCTTGTATTTTCTGCTTTGCACTGCTTTTTTCCCACTACGCATTCCCCGTCGCCTTGCTTTCATGTGTTGTTGAGTATTTTGCAAATTGCTTAATAGGATGTCTCTGGGACAGGCGGAAATGGTCTTACGGCTTTTATTTGTAGCCTTTTAATACGAATAAACCACGGTATCGTCACCAGCAGCTTTACTGTCGAGGAAAAATATTTCTTTGGTGCAATTCAGCATTGAGAAAGGCATAGACTTTTATTATCGTGATGCTCAAGCTGATGCAGTCATGTTGTCGTAGAAAGGCGAACTTTGGGGGGCGATCCAAATACAGTGCTAGTTGTAAACTCTGTGCTTATTTAGGCGTAATTTGGCTCATTAATACTGTATACACACTGTGGTCCAGGCGCCATCACAGCTAGCGGCTATCTTCCTCCACTGTGGGGAGCTCCTGCCCTAGCCGTCGAGCCGTCGTCACAGGCTCCGCCAGAGCTCTTTATGTACTCCTCCGTACTCCGTATTAAGAGACATCATCCTCTGCCGCGCCCCCTCCTTTACGCCCATTTAACGATGGTCTCGTGGCTGAACAAGCGACCACCAACCTGTTCCAGTTGACGCATGACCGCCAAAGAAGAGTCTCGGCTTCGGTAGACAACGCCCAAACCATCTGCCGGCAGCACCGTTTATCTTCTGTCCCATTGTTTTCGTTTCGATTTGGTCCGGCGTTCGCTAACATCGTCATCCGCTTCGCGATCCGTTTCTCGTTCCTCTTCGTCTTTCTTGTCTCGATTTCGGCGCCGATCGTACAACGGCCTGGGATCTCTTGTCCGACGACCTTTTTTCGTCCCTCCTAAGCATCCTTTCTGTCCGACCTCCTCTCCTTTTCGAGCCTCGCCGGTCGCCTCGTCCCATGCCGCCGTCGTCAGCCCGCTCTCCGGACCCGATGCAGGCTACAGGCAGCACCGACAGTCTGCAACAACAGCACGACGCAGATAATACAGTGACAGCCGCCGACGATGCTGGAAACGAACACTCGCCGCTTCTATCACCCGATGCGATAGACGCGGATGGCGCTGCGGACGCTGGTGCCGGTGCCGGTGCCAGTTCCGACGTCGACATTGAAAACAACCGCGGCGCCCAGAGCGGCGCCCACGGCCACGGCGAAGACGAGTTCCAGCGCACAAAGTCCATCTGGTACATGACGCTGCTCACGATCAGCCTCGCGGGCCTGCAGATTGCGTGGTCCGTCGAGCTGTCCAACGGCTCGCCGTACCTGCTCTCGCTGGGGCTGAGCAAGTCGCTGATGGCGTTGGTATGGATCGCCGGCCCGCTGTCGGGTACGCTTGTACAGCCGTACGTGGGCATGCTGAGCGACAACTGCCGCGTGCCATGGGGCAAGCGCAAGCCGTTTATGCTCGGCGGTGCCGCCGCGACCATGGTCTCGCTGCTGTGCCTCGCGTGGGTCAAGGAGATGGTGGCGGTGCCGCTGCACGCCATCTTTGGCGTCGACCCGGCGTCCGAAGGCGTCCGCGTGGCCGTCATTGTGGCCGCCGTGCTGTGGGTGTACATCCTGGACTTTGCCATCAATACGGTGCAGGCGGCCATCCGCGCGTTCATTGTCGACTGTGCACCCGCGCATCAGCAGGAGTCGGCCAACGCCATGGCCAGCCGCATGACGGGCATCGGCAACATCATCGGCTACGTGGCTGGCTACCTCAACCTGCCGAGTTTTTTGTGGTGGCTCGGCGACACGCAGTTTAAAGATTTGTGCGCTATTGCCTGCGTTGCGCTGGCCGCCACGGTGATTCTGACGTGCGTCGTCGTGCGCGAGCGCGACCCGCGGCTCGAGGGCCCGCCGCCGTCCAACAAGCCGGGTGTCGTGCCCTTTTTCAAGCTCATCTTTGCATCGATCCGCCGCCTGCCGCCACAGATCTACAAGGTCTGCACGGTGCAGTTCTGCGCATGGGTGGGCTTCTTCCCGATGCTCTTTTACACGTCGTCGTACATTGGCGAGATCTACGTGGAGCCGTTCCTCGAGGCGAACCCGCACATGACACCCGACGAGCTAGACCGTCTCTACGAACAAGCGACGCGCGTCGGCACCTTTGCACTGCTCGTCTACTCGATTACGAGTCTCTGCACCAACGTCTTTTTACCCTTTTTCATTGCACCTACCTACGACAGTCTGCATGTCGATCAGCAGAAGCAGGTCCAACAGCAGCAGCAGCAACAGAGCCGCCAACAACAGTTGTCTGTGGTGGACGGCAGCGCCGCCGCCGCGGCCATTGGCAGCGACCAGCACGGCGAGAAAAATACCAAGTCGTGGCTCGACTACCTCGTGATCCCCGGATTCACCCTGCGGCGTGCCTGGATGCTGTCGCTTCTGCTCTTTTCTGGAAGCATGTTCTGCACGGTGCTGGTGCGCTCCGTTGCGGCCGCCACGTTCCTCATTGGCCTCGTCGGCATTACATGGGCACTTACGCTCTGGGCGCCGTGGGCCATCATCAGCGCCGAGATCAGTAACCGTGATGCCCAGATCCGCGCGCGCAAGCAGGCTCTGCGCTTGGCCCGAGGTGAAGACGGAAACAATGCAGCCGATGATGAAGACGACGACGACGACGATGACGAAGAAGAGGTCGACCAGGCCGGCGTCATCCTGGGCATCCACAACATGGCCATTGCCGCGCCACAGATTATTGCCACTGTCGGCTCGAGCATCGTCTTCAAGTTTCTACAAAAACCCCGCGGCACGCCCGGCGACCACAGCATTGCCGTCGTCATGGCCCTCGGCGGTGTCACCGTCCTACTGGCTGCGTACTATGTGCACAAGATCCAGGACGAGCCAGACGTCGATGTCAGCGTCGCTGGTGATCTCGGTGCCGACGGGCCCTACTACACAGCCGTCAATGACCACAACATTGCCGGCAGCGACGACGCGGGGAGCGAAGACGGCGGCGTTCTTCAGCGGCGTATGAGCAGCGAGCAGCTGTCGCGGGCCAGCCAGGACCGGGCGACCGTCGCCCGCAACTCGAGCTTCGGCGGCGGCCTTGAGTACTGAGGCCGTGGGCGGAGCACGCCGCATTTTTGGGACGTTTGTGTTTTATTTATATTGGTAGGCACTTCTTGGTCTATCGGTCTTTTTTTTGCTCGGAGTTTTTTTTGTTCTTTATTATATCTACATCGTGGGGAAGATTACATTTTCATGGCTTATTTTTTTGGTGTACCATTATTTTTGATATATTTTCTCAGCATCACAAATGTTCAGTAAATCATTACATTACGATTTTCTTCAAAACTCTCGTCTTTTATTTCGCTCGGTCTTTACTTCCACCATCTTTTGTCTCACCCCCCCTCTTTCCACCGCCCCGTGTCTCCCCAGGCTAAAGTCGAACCCACCGCCACGAACCGCTTCTCGATGACATATATTATACGTTTATATCCAATATCGACACGCTCCACCCACAAACGGACAGCAAACATCCGCAAAGGACAAAAGAGAGAGAAGGAAAAAAAACGACAAGGCGGTACATGCAGTCCATCAAGCCAACTCAGCTCGCCTAGACAGGACCCATATTCTAGACCCCAGGCCCTCTCCTACCGCGTATTCGGTCTTTCTTTTCTAGATTACACGGAAACGCATACCGGACAGGAGCGGTACAATGGGTCCGCTGTCACGATCTTGGCAGTCCCCTTTTGGCGGGCAGAGTCGGTTGCCTGCAATGAGGGCCCTTTCCCTCTCTTCCGATAATACTTCTTCTTTGCTTCCCCGGTTTCGTTGTGTCCCTCGTCGTCGATCACCAAGGCATCATTTTCCTCTAATCACCTTTTTCTTCCTCTTGCTACCCGCCGCTGCCTCGCCACCACGATGAAGCTCTCTGACAGCCTGCTGCTGCTCGCCGGTGCCGCCACCCAGGCTGCCGTGCTCTGGGACGGCCGCTTCAACGACCTCGCGTCGGCGGCTGACCTCAACACCTGGTCTTGGTCCAACCAGGTCGGGCCCTACCAGTACTACATCCACGGCTCAGCGGCCGTCGGCAAGTACATTGCGCTGTCGTCTGACTACAAGAACCCCAACGACACCGTCAGCAAGCAGGGCGCGCGCTTCACGCTCGACTCGACGTCGTTTTGGAACGGCCAGACGATGCGCCGCACAGAGCTGATCCCTCAGACGAAAGCCGCCATTGCCAGCGGCAAGGTGTTTTACCACTTTTCCATTATGCGCAAGGACACCAACGCACCAAGCGTCAACCGGGAGCACCAGATTTGTTTTTTCGAGAGCCACTTTACGGAGCTCAAGTACGGCTGGATCAGCGGCGAACAGGGCACGAGCAACCCGAACCTGCAGTGGATGGTGAGCCAAAAGAGCCAGTGGAAGACGGAGTGGAAGCCGGACGTGTGGCACAACGTGGCGTACGAGATTGACTTTGCGGGCCACGTCGGCTTCTGGCACTCGGAGGGCGGCGACCCGCTCAAGCAGGTGGTGGCACCCGTGGCGGTGTCGGCCTCGTCCAACGGCGCCGACTGGCACCTAGGCGTCCTGGAACTGCCGCGCTCGGGCTACAGCGACGCCAACGAGGACTTTTACTTTTCGGGTGTCTACATCGAGTCGGGCGCCATCACCACCGCCATCGGCGGCCCAGCGACTTAAGCGGGAGGTAAAGGCATAGAGACACCCCTCTAGTTGGGACCACATCTTGAGATAATTGCTCTTTCAGATATATTAGGGGACCCCTCTAGCTGGGACCACATCTTGAGATAATTTCTCTTTCAGATATATTAGGGGGACATCCATAAGTAAACCATATTTAATCGACCATTTATTTTCCCAGACTGAGTTCAACAACTTATTTCTTCTGTAATAACAACACATGCATTTTCCAACCCCGTTCATGTATTTTGACCGCCACTTCTCCTTTACGTCTTTCGCCTGTTGTCACTTGTTTTACAACCACCCCCATGGAACCCCAAGGAACGTCCTCTGGCTGTTGTTCATCCTGGCCTGCCTAAGCACTCGTTTTGATAGTCGACGTGCAAGTGATGCTATCTAGGGGGTTATAGCTGCTGCTCAAAGCAGTGGTGCTGCTGCTGCTGCTGTAGTCGTCATAGCTGCTGCTGGTGCTGGTGCTGGCACTGCTGGTCGAATCGATCGGTCCAGGCGTGGCACGCGTGCTGCAGACGCCGATCGACGTCCGCGTCTCACCCGGGACCGGCCGGCCCTGGCTCACGTCAAAGGACGAGTAGCCGCCCCAGTACTCGCAGTACGAGGTGCCGGCATCGCAGTAGCGCAGATCGCACGACCGCGAGGACGAGCTGCCGGAAGGAGTAGACGTGGTGGACGGTGACGACGAGCCTGACGATGGCGTGACCGTCGGCGTGATAGTGCCCGTGGTCGTAACCGTCTCAAACTCGGTGCTCGTCGTCGTAGAGATCACGACGACGCGCACCACGCCCTTGGTCACGTTTCTGACAAGCGGTGCCGCCGCCCTATCCTCTCTGCTATAGCCACCAAGACGGCCAATGCGGCGACCCGGGAGTGTATATGGTACATCGGTGTCCTCGGTGCGCTGAAGACCGGGATGATCGGTCTCGGTGATGGTAGGTACACGTGCTGGTGGGAAAGAGTTCTGGGCAGGCGGCAGAGGAAGAGGGACAGCAATGGCAGCGATGGTGACGAGAGGGCCGACCGCGACGGCGAGAAGGATAAACAGTCTCATATTTAAAGATGCTAGAGGTGCACGTTGGCGATAGACCGTAGAGGAGGGGAGCTTCGAACGAGAGTGGCGGCGGTGGAAGTAGCTGCGAGGGCCAAATGCGGTTCATCTAGAGTTGAAAGAAATGAGCAGAGGGGGCATGCAACTGGGTGCAATGACGTTGAAAAGGAGCGGCTTAGGAACAGTCCGGGAGAAACAATGGGAAGACAGCTAAGGATATATATATGGTAAGAGGAGAGGCGGAGGAAGTACGAATGAGCCGATGCTGGTGGATGCTTGTGAGAGTAACAACGTCTGTGTACGATGAAACGGAGCACAAACTGAGCGAGAGCTACGTCGCTACAACAGCCACCCTCGCCAAAAGGCTGCACAAGGCTTCGGCTCTGACATCGTCGGACAGACGATGGTGGTGTTGGTTGCGATCTGTGATATTTTGATTCTTCGCTGATAGCATCGAGAGGGAATAGAGCAGAGCGACGAGGTCTCACGACGGAAAGGCGAAGCGAGGAGTAAACGGGGGGAGACTTTGAGAAAATAGAAAGTAGATACGAGAAAAGAATCGCAACAAACAAAAGAAGAGAGCCGTACAAGAAGTCTAGTACAGCATATCTTTTGACGGCTTGCACCACCTCACTGCGGCATTTAGTCCCCGCCCACCTTGCACATCCTCTTCTGCATAGCAGGTCTTGGTGTGACCGTATGACACCCTCATCTCGCAGTAATGATCGATGCATATTTTTTCTCCGTCGCTCCGTCTGTATCACTCAGAAGGGGGGAGGAGCGAAGAGGGTGCACAGCGAGGACACTGTGAAAGGATGGTATGCACAAGTGTAGTCAAAGGTAGATCCGGGACTGTTCGACTTGGGGTTGTGTGTTATGTGAGGAGGTGCTCATACGTGAGCAACGGGCTCTTCATAAGGTAGTGGTTTGTGCTTGTTTGTTGGTGAACGTACCATTTGGCGTAACGATTGTGCCTGTATCGGGCTTTTGCGTATGTGTAAGTGTGCTGTACATTGTAGTTTTATGTTGCAGACATTCATTTCTCTATTTGTTTGAAGCAGGAAGGGAAAAATAACACTTGCACTGCAATACGCCAGTAAAGACCCTGGAAGCTTGGTATGAACGAAAACAAAGGGAAAAAAAGAAGGTGAAGGGTTGGAAAGAAAGAAGAAAAACAAACAAAAGTAAAACCGGTCGTTATGCCATATGCATCTCGCCAGACGAGAGAAAGAGACACCAAAAAAAACACATCCATCCAGTAGAAGTAACACATTCTAGTGAAAACAGGGCAGATGTCGAAGAACGGAAAGTGAAATGAAGTAAAGAATAAAAAAGAATAAAAAAAAACGGCGTAGTTGTAGCCAAAGCGAGTAAACTCCGCGACAATGTAAGGTGGGGGAATAATCATACACGTAACAAAGGGCCGAAAATAATGACATGATATAGCGTCAAAGTACAATGTGAGGGGGGGGGATTTGTAGGAGAAAGGAAGGGGAGGCATGGAAGCGAAAGGACGGGACACGCTACACGGTGCCTCGTAGTCTCTGCTTCCGGGCAAGCCAGTCGCCAAGCATATTGTCCAGTTGCTATCGAGATGGTTAGTACAAAGTACACGAGAGAGAAAAAAAAACGAACAAAGGGACAGGAAACATACAGTCGTAATCTCGGCCAGTTTGGCGTTCTGCTCCTTGAAGAGCGTACTGACCACAGGGTGATCCGGCCCGGCCGGCACAACGTCGGTCTTGTCGTACACCACCACCAACAGGTCGCGGACGTCGGTACCCGAGTCAAAGAAGGCCCGCAAGCTAGCGTCGTTCCACGTCGCAGTGTTTGCCGTTGTTGCCGACGTCGACGTCGTGATCGAGTCTTGTGCGTGGTGGTTGATGCTACCAGACCGGTCTTCAGAGCCCACCAGCTCTGGTGACGGCGAGGAAATAGGCGACGACCTGTCCTCCTCTTCCTCCTCCTGGCTCGACGTATCGACCATGAGCGCAGGTGGGTTGTTGGAGTTGACAGGCGAGACCTGGATCGGCGATTCGGACAAACGGTCTGCCGACCGCGGCACAGAGACGTTGAAGCCCTTGGCGCTACTTTGCTGCTGCTGCTGCTGCTGCTGCTCCAGACGACGCTGTTCTGGGTGCGGCCGTTTCTGTTCCTCCTCGGGTCCTGGTGCCTGGCGCTGCGGCTCAGAAACACCAACCTCCTCATCCGACTCGAACTCGTCTAGCACCGCGCGTGCCGGAGCCTTTGTGACCGTTTGTGGCCGGGCGGCTTGGGAAGCCGGCGCGGCACTGGCAGACGAAGTCGTAGCTGATTTGTGAGCGGAGCTGAAAGGCGAGGACTCTTTGGGCGAGCCTTCCTGGCTGCTGCTGTCTTGTGCAGCCTCGGAGTCGACCATACGCATTGTGGCTAGAGATACAGTGTTAGTATAATCTCCATTCGCTTCTAGACGGGTGCTCTGTGCAAGAGGCGAAGGGTAACAAAAGGCCTCCTTACCATTGCCCTTTTGCGTCGTACTGCTGTCCGAAGGCTTCCTTGTTGGCGAGACCTCTGCGATCCGGCCCAGAGGCTGCTGCTTCTGAAGCTTGCTCGGCTGTCTCTGCGGTCCTTGGGGTGCGGCTGTCGAGGGAGACGCAGCCTTTTCTTGCACGGGCTCCTCGTCCATCTCGTCCATGTCTCTCTCGGTCGATTCGCTGCCAATGTCCATGGACCGCTTTCCGAACGACTCGTCGTCTTCGTTCTCGCCCCGCTTCTTGTCTTTTCTCGAGAACAGGCTGCGGAAACCGCCCGGCTTCTTGTCCTTCTCTTTCTTGTCCTTTTTCTTCTTGTCGTCCTTGACCAGGAGACTGTTAATGTCCTTGTCGAGGCGATCGAGACTAGGGCGTTGCTTGACATCCTTCGATTCAGATGATGTCCGTGGCGCGCTGTCGTCTCTCAGAAGGTTGGGCGTCAGGGTGATCTTCTTCGTCTCGACTGTGTCGTCCTTGAAGAACGAGTCGCGGACCGTTCCGTCCTTTGTCTTCTTCGGGCCGGGTGTCTCAGACTTGGACACAACAAAGATCTCTTCGCTGGTCCTGGTCAGGCCCTTGCCCGCACCGTCGTCGCTGGCGTCATCCGCCTTGGCGTCTACCACAACCTTACTATTCTCTTTGGGTGCCCGAGGTTTTAAAGGTTCGACCTTGGCTGTCTCGTCCTCTTCGTCGGTTGCGTCCTTGCCACCCATAGCCCCCGCCTGCTGTTGGTCTTGCTGTTGGTGTAGGTCTGCTTGGGCCTCTTCTTTGTGCTCTTCCTGCGTTTCTTGCTGTTGCTGCGACTGTTGTTGCTGGGCAAAATATTCCGCTTCCAAATCCTCCTCGTCCGTCGAGTAGTCGATGTCGGAGTAGTCAACATAGGTTGGGGGTGCAAAGGCGACGGTCTTCGTTTTCCGCCTCCGCATGGCCGATTTTATGGGGTTCTTTGTCTTTTCGGCCTGGTCACCTAGCATAGAAGCGGACAACTGTTTGTTTTCATAACATGGTCAGTACAAGACTCTAATTGCGGTGGTCTGACGCAGGTTGCAAACGTCTCATTCACACATACATCAATGTTCCTGTGCTTGTTCAGTCGTGCTAGTCGTTCGGTCGGTGTTTCGATGTGCTCAGCAGGAAGGTAGCCTGAGGAACGGGTTAGCTTGTCAGTGATGTGCAATGCATGTGATACGGCTCACTGTCGCAAATGCAAAGCAGTACAGACAGGAAGACAGGATATAACTTACCGATGCTGCTGTCCTTGACCACCCGTACGAGCCACCAGTAGCTGTTGCTGTCGTCAAGCAAGACCATTGTGTCTCCCTTTGTCGCGTTTGCTTGGCCCTCGACAGTGGCCATAAAGGTATGGAGGGCGTAGACAAACTCGAAATCGATGTCCTCTATATTGTGTAAGCACTCACTGCCCCAGCCGGAAATCAAGAATTTAAGATCACTGTCATGGATATAAAATGCATCAGCGCCGCCGTTGGCATCGTCATCACCGTCATCATCGTCATCGTAATAAGGTATCATCATTTCGTCAAACAAATCTTCGGCAACATCCCAGCGCTCGCCGACAATCGAAAAAGAATGCTCTTTTATGCCTACTTTCGTAGCAGACATGGCTGTGACACTCGGGGCATCGAAGAGCGGGCCGACATCGTATTCGTCGTGGTCGAGGGTCTCGGGGTCGGTGTGTTCGATGGTCTCGGTGTTTTCGGACGAGCCGGTTACATTATACCTACCGCGATGACGACGGTGTTGGTGAAAAGGAGATCCGTCCGGAGACACAAAAGGCGCCTTGCATGCCTGGTCGTTCCCTGACACTCGAAGAGGGATTGTGTTCTCCGATACGGGTGCGAGAGGTTGGGTCTCGGGCGAGTGCGGTGGCCTTGCCAAGTCGCCATGACACGGTGCTGGCGGACTGCCACCAGCTCGTGTCGGATTGTTCGCAATGCTCGACGAACGAGACGCAGCGCAAGCGGTGGGGTTGACGACGGCGCGAGCCGACGAAATGGGGGGCGGGCCCGAGTTCTGCGTGTACGCACCATCTTCGATCGAGGGCGAACTGGAGATTTTGTCCATCATGTCGTCCTCTAGCTCCTCGTCATCGACATCCTCCATGTCTTCTTCGACAACATCCGCAGCTAGTCCGCCGTTCTGCGCGACGGCGAGCGCATCTTGTTGTTGTTGGCCCGTCATGTCGATGTGGCTGGGAGCACCGGTCGCGATGGCGGGCTCCTGCAGGCTGCGTGACAGGTTGAGGGTATCGGCAATATCGGCGGCCAGGTCGCTCCCGTATATGTGTAGGTCGGACAGATTCGAACCAGTCCACGATACGCGCCGGTCCTGAGCCGTTTCCGCGGCCACGCCCCGAGGAGTTTCGGCCTGGTGAGAGGCGAGTTGGAGGTTGTTGTCGGAGGGAGTCGAGGAGGACAAAGCGTCCTCTGTGTCGGTCGAGGTTTTTACGTGAGAATGGTTTTTAGCCGACGGCGCATCACGGTCTTGAAGGTCGATTGTGTCTGTACCGAGAGCAAAACGAGACAAAGAGAAAAGAGAAAAAAAGCGGTTAGCGAGAGCGATGCGACGGGGGAGTGGAAAAATAAAGCGATGCGCCCAGCGGCACCTGCCCTCCCTTTCCCGCTTGTTTCCCACGATCCTGAACCAGCCACAAGGCACAGGGGTGCGCTGGTACCACAGGGCTAAAGAGAGAGAGAGTGGGTAAATGCCAAAAGTAGGGAGGATGGTGAGCAGTGAGGAGGAGAAGGGGGGAGGAAGTGCAGGAAAATGATGAAGAAGGGGAGTCAAGGGCGGCGGACAGGGCGTCAGGATCGCTGAAGGGCAGGTAAACAAGGTTGCGACCAGGTCCTGAGAAGAGGTTTCTGCGTTCCCTTGTTCTCTTGCCCCCTTGCTCGTCCTCGTCGCCGCATCTGGGTAAGGAACAATGCTCTGGAAATACGTACCGGCGCGAATAATCCCAGGTCTCGTCATGGTGGTGGATCAACAGGGAGAATAGGAGACGGCATAAAGAGCGCCCAAAGTGAAGGGCCGTCAGAAGAGAGTCGTATGGGGAGGCTGGAAAGAAGGCCTTGTCCCCCAAAATAACGGGTCTGTGAGGGTCGCTGAGGGTCTGGGAGGACCTCCTGTGAGGATTTGGAGTACTTCGCAACGTAACCCGTGCCGTCTGTTGTCTGTGTTTCTGACTGTGAACGGTTGAGAAACCGGCCTCCCTTTCGAAAAGCGGAACTAGAGAAAAGAGGCCAAGGCGAGCCCTTGCTTTGCGCCCCTGACGAGACGGCCGCGGACTGGGCAGAATAGCGCTTGGGGTGGCAGGGAGGAGGAGAAAGCAACAGAGCACGAGCTCCAATGCGCAAGGGTGGGCGGATGGGAATGTGTGGTTTGTGTGTTTGTCCGCACGTCGCACCGTGTGCTTTTCCTGCTCTTTTTTCCTTCTTCTGTACTTTTTCTGGAGAGTGAGGTGTTTCTGAACAACACCAGCCTTCGCAGCGTCTTAGATCGGTCTTTCTGGCGCCCACAGCTGCTTTTCCAGGGTCGTTTCGTCGACGTATGTGGGCCGAGGAGGCGGGTTCCGCAGAAGGCAAGACGACACGACAGGCACACACACACACCGGCGTCGAATTGGGAGGAGCTGTAATAAAAAAAGGACAAGAGTGACAGGGGACAAATTGCAACAAAAGGAGGTTAGACCAGGGTGAAACGGGATCAGCGATCGACCCAGCCCGCTCACGAAAACTGGGACGCAGGATGTACGGAGTACTGGGTATCTTATTAAAGATCCAGAGGATGGAAATGTCGTCGCATCCAGCACAGTGCAGTAAAGGCTGCGGGTTGCACTGCCTGCCTGTGCCCCAGCTGACAAGAAGGACGATGGCGAAAGTGAGGGACCAAGCGTGGAGGCGGTCGGCGTCAGGATGCAATTGTCGATTGGTACTTTGCAAACGGCAAAGAGACGAGAAGAGGGAGAGCACAAAAATAGAAGAATAGAGCCAGCGAAGTCGCGACTGTAGCTCTTTCCCGAAGTGGGCCGAAAAGGACAGACGAAGCCCAAAAAGCAGCTGCAAATGTAGGCATGAACCAGGAGCGATTGTGTGTCTTTCTCTCAGGAGCTAAAAAGGGAGAGAATTCAGGGGGTGTCGACGCTGATTGGCTGGATTATGTGTCGCGCCCCACTCAACGAGTATTGGGAGAGAAAGGTTGGAGAGACCGCCAGCGCTGCTGCAGGCCCCCTTCTCTCGCAGGAACGTGAAAAACTCTCCGCGGAGCACAAAGTACGACTTTCTACGTCGTACAAGTACGAGCAGATGGAATTTCCAAGATGCAGTGCTTCGGCACTTGGCCAATGATCCGGTCGTGTGTCTGTGTCTTTCAAATTGGGTTCTCTCTACGAAGTACACAGCATCGTGCCTTCCATTCTCGGCCATTGAGGCCTCGAAATAAGGGATAATAGGAGGCCGCTAAGATAAGATACAGCGCATAAAACAATTATATTAGTGGGGGAGTGTACGGAGTACGGAGTATGGACGAAGCTCTTAGGTGTAATACAGTGCATCTCCGTGCTTATACTGTAGAGAGGGCTTCCTTCTGCCCCCTTTCGAAAGCCGAAACCTGAAACAGCCCAAGACCAGGGGTCCCCTCGCCTGGCGGCGACATGCTGGTCGTCTCAATCTCCTCTGTGAAAGGACTCGCACTGGGCGCCAACAAGGGATATATTGACACGTTGGACGTGATAGAGGATGGTTTTGGTGTTGAACGATCGGTCGCGTGCCGACGAGTAGAGCGTCGCTGGCGCTGGAGGAAATGGGAAGTGATATTGACAGCGAATGGGCACGAGATGATTACTCCCGTGTCAAACACACCATCGTAGCCGCCAGTTCGGTACTCCGAACACTTTGCAACACCACTCAGGTCGACTGAAATTGAAACATTAAAGTGGTCACACGTGACCCGTATGGATTATAGAGCACGTGACATTTTTGGTCCACACAGTTGTATCTCTTCTGCACTCCCTCCTCTGCCCTTCGGAGCGTCTCGTCCTCAAACAATAATCTGTTTTGGTTTGCAATGTGCCAGCTCTTCAGGGTGGTGATTTTGCACATCCGGGGCGAGATACTGCCGTGAGCAAACGCATGTGCATGCCGACCCCTCCATCAGGCCGGAACTGATCTCGAGACAGCTTCAAGAGCACAGAAGGCACAAGAACGGGCCACCGCGACCGGAGCTCCTGCAGATACGTCGAGCTTTTAGAGCGGTATCTCGCTCATGTCTGACGCCATTAACCCGGCCGCGCCTCCCTCTGGCGCAAGTGCTGAGTAGAGTGCACGTGTGCAAGGTCTGCCTACTCCGTACTTAGACCTATTTCGACCGGCTGCCCGTCTGGATGTTGCCTTCGGGCACTGTTTGCTCGCTCGCAGGCACTCTTTGCCTAACACCTGTCGTTCTCTCGGTCTGCCCCTCACTGCAGCCCATCCGCCAGCTTCCATTACCCCACTCACTGCCCTCCTACAGCCGCTATCTGCCTCTCCGATAGGCCTATCTCGTAGTCTTGGAACCCTCTCTCCGACGTCACCTGCCACTTCGCTGTAGGCGTATCCGTAAGAGGGTCCAACATGATTTGCTTCCCCTTTAGCATATTCGCGCCCTCTTTCTCGGATTTGCTTCACTTTCTCGCTCTTTTCTCTAACTTATCTCTGCTTTGCTTGTATCTGTCTGGTCGCCTCATTTACTCTTCTTTTCCGGTTCTCAGAGCTCCTGCCCATCCGCCGCGCATTCGCTGGTCATTCGCACTTGCCATCTAGGGACGTGAGCCTAACGCGCCTGCCGCTCCCCACTCACTTACTATCTTCTCCGCCTTCGCGCCCTTATCGCATCGACGACCTGCCCCACCTTCCGGTCTGCAGCGACGACCGTAGGCAGCCAGGCAGTACTACAAGGGAAGCGACCGACCACGACCGTGACTTCCTGAACTGTGTATGTTGGTTCTTGCTCCCTTCTTCTCGTTTTTGGAGGGGATAGTCAACCAACAGTTGCCTCTTACTCTCCTCCCATTTGCTCGCATTTCCCGTCATTTCTCGTCTTTCCTCTTGTCTTGCCAGGCAAGGAAGCCTGTTAGTGAATATGATGTGACTTACAGCGTCTTTCCAAATACAAGGCTGACGTTCGATCTCTCTCCCCTCCTCCTCCTCCCCTCTTTGCCATCGACAACAGCAATGGAAGAGCAAACTACAGGATCTTCCGCTCGTCCAGCACTGGATTTGAATTGCCAACATACTAGCATCGCATCCCGATCTTCATCGCAGGATCTTCAAGAGTCGACGACTCTCACTTCATCGCGCTTATCGCAGACATCACATACGTCACAGTATTCACAGAATTCACGGTCATCCGTGTCCAGTTCCTCCCTCCGATTCCCCAAGCCAGAAGGCAGCCATCTACTGGCCCACTGGGTCACCTCAAGCTCGACGAACGCAGCAAACGCAATGCAGTCCTCGGGCGTCTTTGACGAAACGAGCAGCCTGGCTGACTCGGCCTACGAGCTGATCAGCAGCACCGACGGCGAAAGTCAGGACGGCAGAGGCACCGACTCGCTGGCCGCCTCCATCACGAGTTCCTTCAACCTCTACCCCAGGGCAGACGACGTCCTTAGTCTTAATGGACATGAGGCCGCATACGATGACGACGAGAATGAGGCCGATGAGGACGAGGAAGATGAAGAGGAGGCCTCTGACGGGGGACATCTTGACCAGAGCAGCGGGTATCTCCCCACACACACCCGCAACACGCCCGCGCACAGCCAGCTTTACCACGCCACCCATGGCAGCGGCGAGGACAACAGCGGAGCACGCCGGACGTCCCCGGTCGACTCCATCCGCTATGCCGAACAAGCCCTCTGCAATCCATCAACGCAGTCCCTTTCCACACTCGAGTACGACTCATCGCACGGAGACATTAGCGGTGGCCACTCGCCACTCAATCAGTCCATCGAGTTTGACGAAGACACCAATATGAAGCCGTACATCGAGAAGGTCCTGGTAAAGCACACGATTCGCGAGTTTTCCGAGGGCGAGTCGGCCATCATTGCTGCCAACATGGGCATGACGGCAGACGCTCCCAACCGCATGGCCGCTACCATTTGCCAGACCATGTCCCGCCACTGCCTATCCATCCGCGAGCCGCCCCGCATCTTGTACGTTGGAAATGATGGCGCCTACAACGACATCATGTACAAGATCTCGTCGGCCCTGCTGGCCTCAGCTTCGTCGCCCAGCAGCCCCTCCCCAGACTCCGAGCACCGCCACGCATCGACACCGGGTATCTACAACATTATGCCCATCTCATCTTTTGGGTCTGCGAAGGTTCCTGAGATCGACGAAATTCAGCTGATGGGCGTGTCCGACTACTACATTAAAGTGGACCGGTGCGTCAAGGCCGAAGAGACTGTGTACGAAGGCGAGTCATTCCCCAACGACACCATCTATTCCATCAAATTGGACAGCGGCACATCTCATATGTCTGTCTTCAACCCCAGCGGGTCAACCGTGAGCCCCAAGTGGGCACTTCCTCATGTCGCTGTATTCTATGTGTCTGGAAACGACGACGAGCAGGCCGAGACGACAAGAAACGCGGCTTGGGAGTTTATGACTCGCCATGCCGTACCGTCGATCTTTATCTCTCACACGCAGTCCTTCTCGCGGTCTACTTCTGCTGGGCGCTGGCAAGATTTTGTCGACCAGGCCGCCGTGCATCTGTGCCTCGAATCGCGCGATCCTTCTAAGCCTGTTGCCCCCGAGCGTCTGCCCATCGATCTCGTGTCCTTCCTCAACATCGACGCCCGCCAGATGAACCGGAATCTTGCCTATCTTACTGGACTCAAAGATACCCCTACGAAGGAGAAAAAAAGGGCTGGCAAGGTGGCAGGTACCAATGCCGACGGCACTTTCGAGGGCTTCATCAGTGCAGCGGCTGGTTCTTTCCACCATCTGCGCCTAGGCAGGGACTGCCGCCCTGAGACCCGTCGGGCATTCCGCGAGCTCAATGCGCTTCTCTTGTCACATCTCTGGGGCCTTTTGGTGACAGCGTTGATTACCATTCTCGTGTCGTCATTTCTGCTCGTGTATACCGGCCCCATTCTGTCTCAATTTGGCCTCCACCCATCGCAGCAGCCGTTCGCTTTCAAGCACAACCTTGTGCCGTCCGTTTCGTCCACCGCCACGCCAACACCATTTGTGAACAATGCGCCGTCGACCCAAGCAGCCATCGTATCCTCTATTTGCTCTGTTCCTTCTGTCGCCCCAACAGTGACCATCAGCTTTGTGACAACGAAGACGGTGGAAGTTCGGGTGTCCGAATCGACCAGTCTGGCAAGCCAGGTCCTTTTTGGAGGATATCTGACGGACAGTGCACACAACCAGCGCAATGCGAAGGGCGTGTCGGATGCCGAGATCAAGAGCACCGGCTGCTCCATCCAGGTATACAGCAGCCACGAGATTCTGGTTAAGGTTCCCGCCGCGACCAAGACCAAGTGGCTAGCCAAGGGCGCCATCGATATCGACGTGTGGCGGGGACAGAAGATTCTCAAGTCCAAGCTGTTCACCACCGACGAAGGCATCATCATCGAGATTGACAGAAAGGATGCGTTTGGCGTTATGAGCGTCTCCATCGTCACCACCCGCCGGCCCAAGATCAACGAGACGTTTGCCGTGGACTTTGGCCAGCCTACGGCAGCAAGGCTTCTCAAAGCCGGGTTCAGCCTGTGGCAGGATTCCGTACGTGCAGCTACTGACGCCGGCTTGGGAGCGGCCTCGCAAGCCAGAAAGGCCGTGTCTGCGTACGTTGATGAGCACAACATCTTGCTTCCTTATGCGGCACAGGCGCATGCCGTTCTCGGAAACGCGACCTCGCTGATCCATTCAGCTACGCGGGGCCTCACGGCCTTGAAGGACGACCTCACAAAGGGCTATCAGTGTCTGCGTCCGGATGCTCTCATCGAGAAGGCCGTCGAGAAGGCCGAGTCCCTTGTTGAAGGACTAGTGCCGGCAACGGACACCGCGGAGAAGATCCGCGGCGACGTCCGTCTCTCGGTGCGGCGTGCCCAAATTGCATCAAAGCTCTGGTGGCTTCGTGTCCAGGGGAAGATGCAGGAACACGATGCATACGAAGCAAAGGCGGCAGAGCACATTCACAAGATGGAAGTCGACGCTACCGACCGTGCTGTCGCAGGTGCTAAGAAGAGTGTGCCAAAGGGGGTGAAGGCCGCGGCGCCTAGCCTTCCAACCTCGTGGCTGTGGTGATCGCAAAAACTTCGTTGTGTTGTTTTGTCTCTTTTCTTCTTCTTTTTTTGCTTCCTTGTTTTTTCTTCCTCTTTTATTGTGTTCCACCTGGTGTTGGATCTGAATCCCCCCTCTTCTTTCTCGCAGGTCGCATTGTATTCACCCCGATTCCCCCGTTGTCATTGATTTTTATACCTACGTATTCCCTTCCCCTTCCCGATTGATTTTGATTGTTCCGTTACCACTGCTGTGCATTTTTTTTTGTCCCTTGCAGGTTCTGAGGTTGGTCAACACCAGGGTAGGTACATTGGATGACCCTGGTCTTGGAGTTGGGTTTTGTTCCTGCTTCTTGTGCAAGGTCTTTTTTACTTTCTTTGCTATCTGTTTCCATCTATGCTTGGGGTTTTCAAGTGTACTTTGTATCTCTTTCTGCTTTCTTTTGCTGGCTATCTGGTCATTCATTTCCCCATTCTAGTTGCTTTCCATCTAGTTACCTGTTTTGACAATCAACATACACCAAAAACATCTAAAAATATGTACATCCCAAGTTTTAAAAAAGACGTGAAGTAATATGAAGATGCGTATTATATGCCTCGAAACAGGCATAGATCGCTCGTATGAATTTATAAATGCAAATGACCAAATATGGCGTCCCCCAAGAGAGTGTATGCGTCACTGGCCTATATTTTAAAAGGTTATATAGTACGGTGTACGGAGTATGATGCGGCATCATGCTGACGGCTATGATTTGTCGCTTGTTTTTTTTTTGGGGTAGACAACCCACCTTTTAACTTGCTTTGGGCAGTATCACTCCAGGCGTATATGCATTTAGAGTTAAAGGAGTAGAAATGTCGAGTCTTACGAGTCAACGAAACAACCGAATAAAGAAATAGAAAAAAAATGCAGCCAAACACAACACATGCTAGTACGCGGTCTACGAGTACGAGTGTCGTCTTGTTCTGCATATTGCATGGAGTACGTCGTACGAACGCACGGCGACTTCGTGGTCTTCTTGGTGTGAGAATCACTAGTTCCTATTTTTAGCATTTGGACAACTCAAGCACCCACCCGACAGATAATTCGAGATGGAAACCAAAAAATGTGTGGCAGAGTCAGAGAACGCCTTTCCATTGCTATCTTAGTGCTGCTTCTTGAAAAGAAAAAGACATAAAGAAAACATTTGGGAAAACGGTAATTTTGGGGTCAACAGTCCGATTTCGTCTTGGATCGTCATGCAGTTCATCCTTTTTCGCCCATTAGTGCCGCTTAAGGAACGGGGAGTTGGCAAAAAACGATGTACCCAGGGCGTGTCGATCGTTCGTGATCCTGGGGATCTGCCCGTCGTTGAAGTCTGTCTTTAAGGATCCCAATACGGAAATATGTGCCCCTTGGCCTCGCTTGCTGGGTAAGAGACAACTATATTCATGACTGTGCTTTGAACTCACGATGGCCAATTTGCAAGATGTCTGTTTGCAAAGTAAATTGATGCAAGCCCGAACATGCACCGTATCCCCCCATCTGATACGGAGTACGGAGGAGTACGACGTCCTTATATTATCACACTCTGTGCCTCGGTTTATCATACCATTTATGCAGCCGTCCTGAGGCGCCAATTTGTCGTTGGCTTATGTCACATTCTTTTGTGTCTTCGGGATTGGTGCTCTCTCTTGCAGGCCAGACAGGCCTTGCTATTTTCAGTCTCGCCAATTGAGTCCCAGGGAAGGGATGTGGCAGGTAGAAGCCAAAAAAAAAAAGCGCAATGCTGCCAGGAAAAGGGGGCCTGAAAGGTTGGAGACGGGGAAGGGGTGTGTGAGTTGTCCCGTTTCAGATCGACTGTTACCAGCGCTATGATTGGCATCTTGGGACGAAGAAGTCAGGGAGAGGAACGGGGTCTTCAACGAGCAAACGAACACACGAGTACAAATAGTGTACGCCGTACTCCATACTCGTGAAAGAAGAAAGAGAGGGCGGACGAAGAAGGGGCACAGCCCAGGGGCTTACTCGTGCAGCCGCGAGTTCGGTCAAGGAGGAGGAGCCAAGGCATAAAGGGATGACAGGGCGGGCTCCCAATATCACTTTAGAAGTCCTCGTTAGCATGAACAAACAAAATAGGGAATAAATGTGAAAGACAAATCGCCATCAAGTGAGAACGGTCGGGGAGTAGGAAGAGGAAGAGTACAAAGTATTAAGCCGTGGGCGAGGAGCCAATATATGCTGCAAGGGGAAGAAAGGGGCCATAGGTGTAGGACGGGGTCTGTTTGTCCCAACGGCAACAAACCCGGAGAAAGGAAAAAAAGAAAAAAGAAAATAAGAAAAGAAAGAAGGAAAACGAGGAAAGCCCGCTGGATTGCATGGCATGGCCGAACCTGGCCAATGGCAGACAGAAGATCGCAACTAATGTTTGCCAGCCTTCCAAAGGCGTTGCCCTTCTTTGAGGCTTGGCCAAGCCGCTCGGGTTTCGTTTTTCGTCTCTTCGTGTATGTCGTCGATTGTGGGCAATGCCAACCAGCTTTGTTCTGCCCCTTGATACTGTTTGTCCTCCACCGCCACCGCCTTTGGCTAGTTGCACTACTTGTCGTCAAAGAATTCGTTCTTTTGGAAGAAAATTTGCTTCTGTGCGGTGCCCCGTCCTCTGTGCTTGTGCCTGAACAGTGTCGTAATTCAACACAGCAACTTGTCTTGAGATGCCAGCTAGGTTGCCGGCTTGTTAGACGGGAGAACTCCGCCGAAAAAGCCAGGTTGCCCTTTCTTCGCTCCGCGATACCAGCACCATATCTATGCCGCATTTGTAAATCAGCGACGGGATGCTCGCAGATAATCATTCACACAGTACGTCGTAGCATTTGGTCCATCGCTCCTTCCCTCGCCCTTCTGCCGTTTCCTTCCTTGCTTTTTTCTTTGCTCGTTCTTTTTTCTGGCACAGCGGTTGCTGTTGCAGGGCACCTTCCCGCTGTTTGGTTCTGGTTGACCTGTTGGATTAGCGCCATTTATCCCCACACCCCCTAGAACGTTGCACCCCTTCTCTCCTCGCATTCTGTCCCCGCTGCGCATCCCACAGTGCCTTCTTTGTGTGGACTACCAGCTGGGAAAAGGATCTCTCAGGGATGAAACCCGCTATCTCTGGACCCAAACCACGAATTGCTCGAGTGGTTCTGTGCTTCAGCGTTGGACGTGTCTGACGGCATGCGTTGGGGGGGCCTGCACGCCGCAGTGAGAAAGAGCGACCGACCTGGCCAGCAAGACGCATCGCTGAATATGGAACAGGGACAACTAACTAACGCACGCATGGCTCTTGCCCCTTTTCTTCCGCAGTAGCTCTCTGTCCCCGTTGACCTACGTGTTCTGGCGCTCGTTGGTATTTTATGTCTTGCAGCAGGTCGCTCTTGCCATTGTTCACGCTCCCCTCCCTTCTCGCCTCCTGAAAGGCGTTCTGCACTTTCCATCTACGTATCGTAAATGTCTCCCTCTGCTTGGTCGTGCTTTCCCTGTTAGCATAACTGTCCGCCTCGATCTCAAGCATCCCTTATTTTAAACGTCATTGCTGTGCCCTTCGTAAAGCAATAGTAAGATACAAAGTCCTAGTCTGTATTCACTCTGTAAGAATGCTCTCTGGAAGGCATAAAATACATTGAGGTATCCAGACATGGCAACAGCATTCGTATTACATGCTGCGAGCCCTTGTTCGAGCTTCCACCGTACGCTGCCGTTTGCTCTTTCCTGCCATGTTTAGACAACCCCTTTAGCGCCTAGCGCCCCTCCTGCCCTATGCTGTTCCCGACACACCCTGAGCTTTCCCCCAAAACAGCTTTCTGTCCGCTATTTTTCACTCGCTCCTTCTCACCTCACTCTTCTGGAACTTGAAACTCGACCCACATCCACTTTTTTTCGCCCATCACCTCTCCTTACCGCAGCGACGTCCTGTCTCCTTTGCATCCTCCTATTCTTTCTGGTTTTGCTCCCAAGACGAAGTTTTTGTTCTTCCATTCTCTCGACCCCCCTTTTAAGATATAGCTTTTAGTTCTTTTTTTTCCCTTTCTTTTCGCTTCATCCCCCTTTCCCCTTTCCCCTTTCCCCCTTTCCCCCTTTCCCTCCCTTTCCAACGGTCGATTTCGAGATCTCGACGAAAAGGCCAACATTCACCCCCGTTCAAAGAGCCTCCGAACCCACCGTGTTCCCTTGTCGACAATTGACCCATCTGCTTACGGAGCATTGTGCGGACTGTCAAGGCTAAGGAAAAACGACGAGGAGCATCAAGATCCACGATCGCAGTCAATGGTATCGAGACCATTCTCGCAGGCGGTAAACGGGCAAAACCTGTGCATCCGCCTTTTCTAAGAGAGTGCTGATCACTACATGATCCACCACCGCCCGCCTTTTCGATCGCGGTCTTCCCATTCAGCGGCGGCACACGACTCTCGTGGCTGATTCTGCTGTCGACACCCGCTCGGGCCATCCCTCCTTCCATCCCATCCATCCGGCCATTGTTGCTATTCTCCTTCGTGCACTGCGGTGTTCGACTCGTCACTCCTTTGTTCCCTAGCTTCGACTTCTTCGTCACTCGAACTACGAACACCACGACACCGACCAAGAAACCTTTCTTGCTTGGACCAGCTGGCACTCTTCCATCATTCCTTTTAATTGGTCCTTGCGGCAGCGTCTCAAGAACTGGTCTTTTCATACGCTCCATTACCTCCTCGTGGGAGGACTGCATCGATTTCGCATGATCATTCGGGCGCAATACCCTCAACTCGACAAAAATACATAATCCATAATGTCAAACTCTCGGTCAGACCTCACGCTCAACAGCTTCCCGCAGCTGGGGCAGCAGGCGCGCTCGACGTCGCCTGCCACATCCAACCCATCCCCCATAGACCCGTCGTCCGCGTCCTCTTCCGGTCGCTCTCCGTTCGGCTTGCCTCCCCCTGGCCTGGGTGGCAACTCCAAGATTCCCGCTTCGCGCTCGGGCAATGGGTCTCCGTCTCACGACTTGGGATCCTCGAGCCGTCTCTACTCGAAGCGGTACGTATCTCGTCCCTCCTTGGGCTTCCGAAGGGTCGCGGTTTTTTCTCGCGTTCCCGCAAGGCTAGATAGTGACTGACGCCTCTTACTAACGTGTGTAGTGCTCGAGAAATCCAAGCCCAGGAAGGTATTGCTGGCATCCCCGTGAACCTCTGGGCCGGTCCACCGACAAGTGGCAATTCGACGCCCCTCCGCGAGAACATCCCAGAATCGCCCACGGACGGCTTCCCCGACTTCACCCAGCTCCCATCCTCTTCCGACTTCCTTCCTTTGCCCGTTGGCCGCCGTGCACGCGCTGGAACGGTGCCGTCTCGATTTTCACCCGGTGGTGTAGGCAATGGCCTTCTCAGTTTGTCGGCGGTTGGCACCGCCGCGCCCAAGACGTCTCGCCCTACACCATCCCAGACACCCTACAAGTCGCCTTCTCCCGGCTTAGAACCGGTGGATTCTGGGAACGGTGCGTCGTCGTCTTCTGCGCTCCTGTCCCGGCTCCGTGCTGGCTCGATGCCACAGCGGGTTCCTTTCGGTCAGACGCCAGCATCCACGTCTCCATTTGGCCCCTCCATCTTCAGCAGCTGGAACCCGACAACTCGTGAACGCGGATCGACGCTGGCAAGCATTGCAAGCCTTGGCTCCAATGGGCCCAGCTCGCCCGCCCAGTCCGCGTTCTCTCGTGAGGGCCCTGGCGAGAACGACGTTCATATGCGGACATTGGACTACCTAGGACTCGTTGAGACGCCCCAGCCGCCCCGCGCAACCCTCGCCACCCCGTACATGCCGAACATTGCAGACCTTTCTCGTTCCAGTCGGTTCCGCTCCTACTCGGTCAACAACAAGGACAAGTACGCCGACGAAGACGACGAGGATGACTTCGATGCCGGTGCGGCCGGGTTCGGGACCGACTATGCCGCTGTGCTGCAAGGCCAGATTGATGCAACGAATGCGGCGATCCACAATCACAACCTGGCTGTGCAGGCTTTTGCTAGCCAGGCTGCTAGCCGCCCTCGTGCCAGAACTGCGGGTGTACTGGACGCTCCCGGAGCGCGTGTGCTGCGTGGCTATTTCCCAACACCATCACGCCTGGACAGCAGCTTGACGGCTGCGGACATCCAATTGCCTGAAGAAAAGGATTTCGATGAAGAACTCGCTACAGCTATGGCAGACATGGGTCTGGGCCGCTCCAATAGCCGCAACAACACTGGGGCAGGTGCTGCCGGCGGCGCGGGTGTTTTCCTGTCTCCCGACGAGCCTGGCCTCGAGGGCCCGACGAGTGCTCTGTGGCTTGGAAGCATCCCGACTTCGACGACCACGTCTACCCTGACCGAGATGTTCAAGTCTTACGGTCCCATTCTGTCTGCCCGTGTCCTGACGCTCAAGAACTGCGGCTTCGTCAATTTTGAGCGTGTCGACAGCGCTGTCGCCGCCAAGGCGAGCTTGAACGGGAAAGAAATCTTCCCCGGCGCTGGTCCTGTGCGGATCAACTTTGCAAAGCCGCCCTCGTCTTCCAACACTCCTGGTCACGATGGCGTTTTCCCTTCGCCAAGCCCTGATCCGTTTGCCGCCGAAGGAAAGTTGTCTGCGTCGTTGTCTGCCGCGCCCGGTGCTTCGACGGGTGGCTCGTCTACGCCCGGGTTGTTTCCCGCAGCTGGGGGCCCCGCCGGAGCGGAGGGTGTTTCTGCTGGCGTCGGATCGAGTGTCATTCCGCCTGCGGTGTCATCGCCCGGTGCTCTGGGCAAGATCTCGAACGATGTCATGAGAATTGTCAGCCAATTTGGTGCTTCCGACGAAGATACCTATCACATTTCTTCCAACGTCCAGCAAGCTGTTCAGTTCACCGCGTTTGTTGACGAGATCCCGCCTGTGCCGGAACCTTCCAGCACTCGTGTCTACGACGCTCCCAAGCTGCGCGACATTCGGAAACGCATCGACAACCAGAGCTATTCGCAGGCGGAGATTGAGCGCATCGCCGTTGAGATGCTGCCTGAGATCGCAGAGCTTTCGTCCGACTACCTCGGCAACACGGTCGTGCAGAAGTTGTTTGAGCACTGCTCGGACGACCTTCGCGACGATATGCTCGCTGAGATTGCCCCTCACATTGCTGAGATCGGCATTCATAAGAACGGTACCTGGGCCGCACAAAAGATTATTGATGTCTGCAAGACGCCTCGCCAGATGACTCTCATTGCCGAAAACGTCCGTCCTTGCACGGTACCGCTTTTCCTGGACCAGTACGGCAACTATGTTCTTCAAGGTTGCCTGAAGTTCGGTGCACCATACACAGACTTCATCTTTGAGACGATGATCAGCCGTCTTTGGGAGATTGCCCAGGGCCGATTCGGAGCACGTGCTATGCGCGCGTGTCTAGAAAGCCACCACGCCACAAAGGATCAGCAGCGGATGTTGGCTGCGGTCATTGCCCTGAATAGTGTTCAGCTGGCCACCAACGCCAACGGTGCTCTATTGCTGACGTGGTTCCTTGACACATGCACCTTTCCACAGAGGCGCACGGTGCTAGCGCCCCAGCTTGTTCCCTACCTTGTGCACCTGTGCACCCACAAGGTCGCATACCTGACGGTGCTCAAGGTCGTCAATCAGAAGACGGAGCCCGAAGCCCGAGATACGATTCTCCAGGCTCTCTTTTCTTCGTCCAACGATTGCGTTCTCGAGGCCATCCTTAGCGATAATGCTTGCGGGTCGACCCTGATATATAAGGTGATCACGACGCCCTTTTTCGAGGAGTCGTTTCGTGGCCAAATCGTGGAGAGCGTCAAGGATGTTCTTGTTCGCATCAAGGCGCAGCCTTCCCAGGGTTACAAGCGTCTGATGGATGAGGTCGGACTGTCTACAAGAAACAGTGGTAGCGGAGGTGGCGGAGGTAACGGCGAGAACAGAGGGTCTCGCGATCGTGACCACAGTTCCAACAACGAGAAGCAGCGGCCCTCGTCGAGACAAGCCAACGGCCACCAGCATCAAAACCACCACGGCCAACAGGGCAGCCACCAGCACCAGCAACAGCAGTCTCACTCCCACACACAGTCGCATTATCAACACCAGCCGCAGCAGGCAGCTTCACAACAGCAGCAGCAGCAGCAGCAGCAGCGGACGCCGCCGCACACGAACCAAGCCGCCTTCAACAACAGCGGTGCTGGTCCGTACTTTAACGCTTCGCCCAACCCATCTGGCTTTGACACGGGCTACGGTATGCCGCGTGGCGACAACGGTCCTGCTGGGGACGCAGGAATGCAGCCACCTCCCTTTGGCCCTTACAATAGCGGCCCAGCCCCAATGTACGGCATCCAGGGTCAGGCTGGCCCGCCGATTGGCGTGCAGCAGATGCCATACCAGCAGGGCATGATGGGTGGTGGCCGCGGTGGCAACCCGAACGTGGGCGGTGGTTTCTACCCTCCTCATATGCAAGCCGGCTTCGGCAACTTCAATGGATCGGGCGCACCACCGCCGGTTGATACGTACCGCAATGCCGGTATGCAAAATGGCAGCGGTGCCGTTCAGCCACCTATTGGCGGCTTGGCTGGCCAAGCGCCCTTTGTACCTCCAGGGTACAACATGGGAACGTCCTATGGATACGGTGGCCCGCCGCCGCCTTTTATGCCTGATCAGATGGGCGGCACGGGTGGCAATGGCAGACGCGGACGTCCGGGACGCAACCCGAACCGCGACATCAGCCCTCGCCAGTTCCATTGATCTTCATTTTAAAAAGAGAGTAATCTCTGTTCTTATATTTTCTTCTTTGTATGATCTTTTTTCTTGGGCCTCGGTTTGGGATATTTGGGTCATCTTCTTTTTACTGCTTACCTACTTTTAAAGCTCTCAACACGAAAATTTGCCACGTTTTTGCCAGATTAGAATGAAGCTTTTTTCTTTTATCGATCTCTTTTGCTTTTTTCGTTTTTTGTGTTCTTTTATCTTGGGAAGCTAAAGGATCTTGTCTGTACTTTATATGTCAAATCTTATACAACTTTTTATGTTCATTTCTTCCTCACTTTTTTTTTTTATGTTCTCTTTTCTTTCTGGCCGGCAGCAGGTGGAACAGAAGGGTCGGAAGTGAAGGGAAGGCTTGGCGGAAGGACACGTTTTGGAGACTACCCATACGCAGGTTTAGTTTTTCTACTTCTTTCAGAGTGTTAGGATTTTTTTTAAAAAGGTACGGAAGCTTCTGCTTCGTACACATGGAGCTTTGATTTTATATAGATAGAAAATGGGACGAGTACTGTGATTTTGTGTTTCGACACTTGTTTGCTAGGTCGCGTGACATAGCCGAGGGCTAAAGCAAAATCACGTTACTTTTTGTAATGCACAAGCCATTACGCACTTTGCCAAACCACAAATCGGTGGTACGTTGGGGAGACTTCAGTGTACTATAGAACACATGTGAGCATCCCAAAATCAGTCAAGTGCGAGGTGCCGGAAACCTGACATTTGGTAAGATGTGGAATTTTTTTGCTTTGTATTGCGTTACGCTGGAGCGTGCAAGATCTCTAGCCATCGGGAAATATATAGAGAGAAAAAGAAATGTCAGTTAGGGACCCTCTCCCTTCTTTCCGTAACTGTATCTCACTGCTATGCCAAACTTGTAAAGTAAAAAAGCACCTTCCTCCATTCGCGGGGGAAAAAAGGACGCATGCTGGAACAAACGTTTTATTGTGGTCTAGGCGATTGCCTGCTGCCCTTTGTCCCTCCCCTTCTACTACATCCCTATCTTGAGCCCAGAGATGCAGACGCTACCCCCAAAATATAAACAAAAGAAAAAAAGAGATGGCAGGGTAATAGTAGTTGGTGCTGTGTGTTATAGCAGTTGTAGTAAGATTGCGGGTGCCCAAAAAGTATGTGTAGAAAACCGCCTGCCATTGCCCATTAAAAAAATATATACCTGCCCAAATGCGCCCAAAAACCCAATGTTATCACAAAAAAAATGGTATGTGACAAGGATGAAAGGTGAAAAGGTGTTTTGCTTGAAGAACTCGAACTTCTTGTTCGGCTTCGCTTCGTGTGGTCGCCATCGTGTATGTCAAGTATCGGCTTGATCATTTATCGGCAGAATCGTTCGTTTCGGTGTGGGCCTCAGCGCTCTCCAGAACGCCACTTTGTTGCTCGCTCTGCTTGTCGAGCTGTCCGACGATCGTCTCATTCTCCTTGTTGTCTTCGTCTCCCACCGCCGTCTCCGAGGATGTCGGCACAGGGGTCAGCGGTGATAACAAATCATTAGCCGTAGCATCGGCGCCTTGCTGTTCTTCGTCCTGGTTGTTCTTTTCGTTGTTTGCGGTGCTCGGGATCGCAACAGGCTCCGGGGTCTTGTCGGAGACATGTTCTGGCACAGGATCGCCTGCCAGTGGCCCTTTGCGGTTGCTATGATCACATAAGCGGAAACCTTCGATATCGCCCTCTGCCAGATCAGCTTTAGCAGATGCCGATAGTGCACCGTTGCCGCTGCCTGGGTCGCTGATGCTACCATGGTGATCAACTGGCCAGACGGCAGAAGCAGGCTCTTCTTCGGAAGCGTTCAAAGGCGTCGTGATTGTCGGGGGATCCTCGTCTTCGTTCTCGCCATTGTCTGAGACAAGACTCATGACTTCGTTCGTTTCGGGCAAGGCTTGTTCTGGATCGTCGTTTGTATCTTGCACCGGGCGCTCCTCCTCGTCGCCCTCGAGTGCATCTTGCATTGCGATTTCGGGAACTTCCTGGGCCTGAACTGCGCTGGCATCTAGAATTTCCGAGGCATTGTCTTGCTGACTCTCCACGCTCTGTTGCTCTTTTGACTCTACCTTGGAAACACCCACTATAGGATTGGCCAACAAGAGATCGATCCTCGCCCGCATAGCTTGTAAAGCAGCTAGGTCTTCTTGTGTCAAAGCCGAGCCATTCTCGATGTTGAGAGAATTGCCCTGTGCCATCATAGAGATCACAGAGGTATCTGCTTGAGACTATAAAGAGCGTACATTAGTATCGAGGCCGTACTGTTTTCAGGGCGCAACATGTGTGATGAAAAATATACCAAAAGAGCGTTGATCAAGTCTCCGCTGCGATCTTGGCTCTCCTCTGCCCTACAAAGAGCAGAGAGGTTGTGCGCAGCTTGGGCCTCATCGATGAAATGGCGATCGGAAAGAAGGGCACGATCGGGTTGAATAGAGGGTTCCGCCTTGGGTACGACCTCGACATCACACCGGAATTCGGGACGTTCTTGGAGGCGGTGAATCCGTGCGCGCCGCTGTTTGCCTGTATGTTGCTCCTTCCGGATCTGCTCCAGGAAATCGAGTTCCACGCCGCGACCACCAATACGCTGCACGCGGCCAAAAGACTGCCAGTCTTTCCACCCGCTGTTGTTGTCAGAATCGTCATCCGAGTTGAACTCAATGAAGCCATTGTTGATCATGCCACGAGAGTATGCAGGCTTGATAACGGGGGCGCCCTTGATCTTGCGGAAGCGGTGTGCAGGACCAAGCTGGTTGGGAAGTTTGGCAAGAATATCGTCCGTATGAGCGGGACAGCGCCAATTTCGCAAGACGGGTGGGTTTGCCATAGGAGGGTCCAAGCAGTCGATATGCCACCACAGACCACAAAAAGCACATGGGATGATGGGCCTGTTGTCCTCGGCGGAGCGATTGCAGCTGTGGCACAGGACTGGGTTGCCGTCATTGTCACGAATCCGGAAGAAGTCAGGTGCCTCATCGTAGCCGCGTTTTCTGCCATGGGTGTGAGTCTTAAAAAGCATAACAGAAAAATGGGTTGCCCGCCAAGTAACGAGAAATTGGGGCAATGCTGCGGGTATTCAACAAACCTTGTCCGACTGGTGCCAATCACTACAATGTCTTCGTACTCGCCTTCGACACCTGTCTTGACACCTTCAAAGTGGTTTCGAGTGTCGCTGGGCAGGCTGAAGGCACTGGAGTTTCTCTTTTCCATAATGTTGAGAAGTGCCCCAAAGATGCCTGTGTAGCGCACAAGGGATGCCGGGTTGCGCCGCCCGATGCACACGTTGCAGAACCACTCATCAGGAAGATCACGGTTCTCGTGAACAGGTGGGTCAACGCAGTTGAAATGAAACGATCGCGTGCAGCCATCGCAACAAACCAAGTCTCCGCTTCCACCGCATGACGCGCAATAGTCGTCATTGTCGTCCTGGAGAAGAAGAACAAACATGTGTCAGCAATCAAGATCTTTGGTCTTCTTGTTCTCAGCCCAGGCTACCGGGGAAGCAAAAATATGTGGCGGATAAAAAGGACGATCAGACAGCCGCGAGCACTGTAGGGGGTCGGATGCTATAATAGGGGGGAGTAAGGTGCAAAAAAGGAATAAAGCAAAGACAGTATGGGGGAAAGTCAGGCAAAAGGCTGCCAAGGTTTCCCGGCAAAACAAAACAAAAAGCTGTACATCGTTGTTGAAGTGCTTTTCTGCCTGGCTTTCCCCTCTGTGTTCCCTCTCACGTTCCCGGGATGAGCTCCCAGCCAACCATCGGCAAGTGAATAAAAACCGGGTGTGAGAGACAGACAGAGAGCAACGCACAGCGATTGTTGAGCGAGCGCAACAGTGGGGCCCCCAATCAGTGGGCATGAAACAGAAGACGCGTTTGGCCGTAAGCCCGACAAAATTAGGCCTAGGCGGTAGGCAGGGTGGAAATGAAGGCAGAAAACGGGGCGAGCATAGTAAGGGAGAGGCGCAAGAAAAAAAGGGCGGGCAGTAGCAGGAAAACAAAAGACGTGCGATGAAAAAGGGCAAGAAACCACAACACAAGACGTGAAAACGGTCGTAGACACGATGCAAGCATTCGCGAAATGCACATACCTGATTATTGGGTGCGCCATTTGCCACGGGACTGCCGCGTTCTCCGCTGGCGCGAGGCACACCAGCAGACGTACCAGTCTTCCGCTTCACAGGCCTGAAAAGAGTTGTTAGCAAAGGATCCACATCTGCGTCAGGATAAATATTGTGATCAAAAACAGCCTGCATCATTCATCGCGATCGTAGATTGATGAAATCGGTGGTGCGGCGCTGTCCAGACTTGAGTGTGGGACGCGCGCTGCGCCCAGTTTCTCGCCCTTCCCCAGCTCATCGCCACCCACATCTGGGTGAGACGTCCGAGGCGACAAATGATGAAACAAACACAGGCGCGCCCCAAAACTCGTCGAAATGGGCACAGAAAGATGCAGAATGAAATACTCACGATGATTTGACGCGGAGTCCAACGCGCGGCTTCTTGGACTTAGGCCCAGGCGTGCCGGCGCGCGAGTTGAGATTCGACGCATTTGCCGCGGCAGCTTGCTGCGCAGGCACGGGCGTCTGCAGTCGCGTCGATGGCAGGTCATCTGAAGGGAAGCTGCCGCTCCTCGGTGACAAATCGTCGTCAACCTCGTCAAATGCGCGCTTGCGAGCCGACCGCGTCGTGCGCGTGGCGGTCGTTGAGGCGCGCAGCTGACGCTGTCGCTGAGGCTGTGGCGTCTCCAACAGCGGCTGATGACTGGCGGTGTCTGGGACCGAGCCTCGTCTACTCCGTGATGCCGATGCAGGCCTCGCAGAAAAGATCGCATCTGTAGGGAGTTGGGCAGCATCGCCACGTGTGAAGCTTTCAGGGGCAACACCAATACTGTTGGTGACGTCGCGCGCCTCGCGTCGCAATCGAGACAGACGCTCCTCTCCAGCCTCGTCCGACTCGCTCTTACCAAGAGACTTGGGAGCGGCATCGGTGCTGTTCAGCGCTGGCGGTGGCAAGGCTGCAGTGCTGCTTCTGCTCTTGCCGTTTCCATTTTGCGCGCGTTTCGCAACAGAAACCGAGCGCACAGAAATGTGATCCTCAACAGCAGCAGGCATTTCTTCTTTTGCTGATGCTGAAATGGCCGCCGCAGCCGCCGCAGCAGAAGTCCGTTTTGGTTGCTGATGATTGTTTTGTGAACTCGTGGTGTGAGTTTGAGTCTGTGTCTGTGATGAGGAAGACAATGGAGAAATTAACGCGGGTAATGGTGTGGGTGACTTTTTTGCGGATGACCTGTTTCGGGTCGCTATTGGCTGTAGGGCGACCTCTGGTGCTGGCGTTGGCGTTGGCGCGGGCCCTGGTGGTTGTGTTTTGGTAGAGGATTTGGGGGCTGGCAAGCCAGTGAGAGATCGGTTTTTGGGGGGGCGGCCAGCTCCTCGCCTCCTCCCACCTCTGCCTGATCCCGGTCCTCCGCGACGGCGATCAGTAGTACCCCCTCCACCTCGCTTGCTGCTCTGTTGAGAAAGAGATGATGCCTTAGAATCGTTATCGTTCCCGTTGCCACTCGCTTTTTCATGTTCGTGAACGCTGTCATTCTTTTCCGTCGTGCGTTTCACGGTGTCTGAAGTCCAGCCAATACTAGCCACAGTGTTGCTAGCAGCGTCATGCATAACCACGTCGTCGTCCTTGTCACTGGCTTGTGAGCCAGCGGCCTCGTCGTCTTCGCGGCCCCGTGCATTCTTGCTCGGCGGAGATAGAGACAAAGCGGGTGAGAGTGATGATGCCGAGTCCGCCCGCAAATGGCGTCGGATTGTTGGAGGTGTAGATCGAGCCCCATCATCATCTTCAGTTAAAGGTGGAGGTGTGGCCATTGCCACATCGCCCTCAACTTTAGGAGCAGGCAGTTTCTTCTTTTGAGCACTGGCCGCTTTCTCAGCAAGAGTTTTGTTCTTGCTGCCCAGAGGTCTGCCAGGCGGCCTGCGGGGTGTCTTTGTGGGTGTTTTGGGCGGTGCAGATGCTGGCGCTGGAGTCTTTGATGTCCTTGGCGATTGGAGAGGCGTTCCAGCCTTGGCACTACTCTTTCTCGACGCAGAAGGGGGGTGGTCCGTCTCACGGTTTCCGGTGTCCACAACCACAGAGGTTTGCGGAGGAGCGAATGTGTGCATGGCGACAGATGCGGATGGTGGCGCAGGCGGCACCTGCTCGCCGTCCTCATCCGTGAGCTTCACTCTCTTCCTCGCATGCGCAGTGTCGTCCGTCGTATTGTCAACCATGTTGCCAGAGTCATCGGTTGTGAACTGCGGAAGATCCATGGTGATGAGGTTGGCGTATGGAGCAGGAATGGGCTTGTGCGAAGCAACATCGCTGTCTGTGCTTGGCGGGACAAAGTGGTTGCAGCCTTTATTATCCTTCTTGCCTTCCTTCTTCTTCTCGTGGATCATTCGTGCAAACGTGTTGATGGTTTCACGGTCGGCAGTCTGCTGAAAAACATCCTCCACCATGGTCAAAAACGTCTGGTTTCCCGCCTGCTCATCATAGAGTGTTCGCAAGGCCCAGGCAGTAGGATAGCGGAAGTGACGCAACGCCTCCTCAACGGCACTGTCAACGACCTTATCAGTGACTTCCTTGTTGACCTCCGTTGCATTGCTGTCAGATCGTGGCCGTTGGAACCCATAGGGTGTCTTGAACGGCAAGAAACTGGAATCGAATCTGCCAGTCTTACCGCCATATCCGTCATTGTCCTCAGCCTGAGAGTCGAACGAGTCGCCGTCTGAGTCGCGTATTTCGTCGTCCGTGCCCGCGTTGTGAACATGTTTGGGCCCTCCTAGAGCTGCCGGCATCGATGTAGACGGAGCTTCCGCTTCAATCTGTGCCTCGGCGGCGGCGGCGGCGACCCGCTCGGCTTCTGCCTCGGCTTCCTCCTTCTCCTTCAGCGCTCGTTGCTCGGCAGCAAGCGACCTTCTAGACTTGGGTCTACCCACAGGCCGCTTCGCAGGCTTCACTCTCTCGAGGGCCGGTTTCTCAGTTTGGGGTTCGGTGCTCTGGTCAGCGGCGACAGACCCGTGTGCGTCCACGTCGGCCGTCGGCACAGGATCCGGGCCTCTACCAGTCTCCTGGTCACTTTGATCCGCGTCGTCCGCCTCCTCGTCCACGGCCTCGTGGTTCTTCTGGAGCTGCTTCTCTTGCTGCCTTGTGGATGCCCGAGCTTGGCGTTTCAAATTCCCGGGAGCAGGCCGAAATATGATGCTTCGCCGGGTGCTTGGTGTGGTCGGCGTGATGGGCGAGGTGGGTGTATTGGGGCCAGATTCCTTCTTCGCATCCTCACCTTCGACGGCCTCGCCCTCCGTGGATTCGGGGCCTGACCGGGTCGACCGTTTCGGCCCCACGATGATGCGTGTCGGGACGTGCTTGCCAGCACTTGGGCGCTTGAGAATGATTTTCTTGGTTTGTAGAGAGGAAGTAGGCTGTTGTTGCTGTTGTTGCTGTTGTTCTGCGTCTTCATCCTGGTCCCGCTGCTGCTTCTCGTGCTCCTCTTGCTCTTCGCCGTCGTTTTGCTCAGTCGGCTCCTCTTCAAGGGTTTCAACCTCGTCCTCGTCGCCCAGCTGCCGTTGCTGCTCAGCTCTCCGACCCTCCTGTTCTTGCAACTCCTTCCGCTTTTGCTGCTGTTTCGCGGCTTGGCGAGCAAGGGGTGATGCGTCGTGGAAGAGCTTCTCCTCAGGGAGGCCACTGATGCGCTTCGCCACATTAACAGCCTTTGGTAACGTGCCTAGAGGTGCCATGCCTTCAAACACGCCGTGCCTTTGAAAACCAGCCTCTTCGAAACTGGACTTGCTTTGTACGGGCGGCTCGAGCCAGCGCGCCATCATGGCCTTTTGAGCATTGGTCACACCATTATTGCTGCTGCCAGCGGCGGTGCTCGACCTTGGAGTGCTCCCACTGCCGGCCGGGCGGCCGCTATTGCTCCCGCTGCCTGTCGCAGCATCCACCGCTCCAGCAGCTCCAGCAGCTCCAGCAGCTCCGCCATGCAGGGGGCTCGAGAAACGCGAGCGTGTCGCCCTCGTAGTCGTGGAGACCGCAGGCGGCATGGTTGGTTGGGCGTGAAGAAAGGAGAGACGCGAGACTCGTGTCGGGCGTCTTTCCTAGACCTCTCTCAGTCCTCCTCGGGTCCTAGAATTTCCGCCTCGCACGCCTCCCCCAAATTTTGTTCCCGGCTGAGGGCAACAGCTTGACAAGATCAGAGCTGTCTTGTTCGATCTAGCGTTCGTATTTGCTGCTCTAGGACCTGCAAGATCTCGAAAAGGGTCTCGCGTTTTGCGTTGTGGCTCGGGATATGCGTGTTTGATTTTTTTGGCTTGCCAGCGACGAGATCGGAGCGGACAGATCGGTCCACGGGCACAGATACAGAGCAGGACAACGGGGTAAAGCTGTGTATTTTTGTCCTAGAGAGTGTTTGTGGTGGTGGTGAAAAATCGAAAAGTGGTGGTTGTTGTGGGAGGGAGCAAAAAAAAAAGGAGGTGCGCTGGGAGCTCCTGCCCTCTTTTGCAGCTTGACGCGGCGCCCTCTTGCTGGTCACTCCTGCTTGGTTTGGCAATGTCTGCAAAAGAATCAGTAAAGAGCGCGATTTCCCAAACAAGAAGGAACGAAGGACGAACGCGCGAGCTTTGCGTACCAACGTGCGGCCGTGGACAGACAGCAGCAAAAAGGCGTTGCTTCGATTGCTGGTCGAGGTCGTCGCGTACTTTGCGGTGGTCGTGATGAAGTGGAGGAAGAAGGTCGAGGAGCGGCAAGCACGAGAGAAAATGGGCGTCCAGAAGGGAGCAGCGTCTTGCTGGATCCAACCAGCCTGGACGGGCCCTGAATACAGCACTGGTGGCGCGGACTACAGCGGATAACGTGGCGCACTACGGGGGGCGAGAGTGCTGGGGAGCAGGTCGCACTAGTCCGTGGCTAGTCAGTAATACTCCGTAAGATACCAGTATTAGGACCTTGCATTACTGCCTCCCGTCGCTCTTGCCTCATGCAGCGGCTTATTTGCGTCTCTGGCCCTCGTCGTCTCCCCTTTCCCCTCGCTCCTTGGCCTGGGCCCTTTCTTGCCCCCGTCCACCTCTCGGTTCCTATGTGCGTCGTCGTTCCTTCCATCTTCGATCTCGCTGTTTCCTTTTTTTCTTACTTCTGTCCTTTGCTTTTCAATTCACTCGCTCCTTCCCTGAATTGGCACAGTACGGGGAGTGCCGTCAAACACGGCCCCCTATTCTGCCTGAGACGATGCGAAAAAGTAAATAATGAGGGAAGACCCGACGAAAGGGTGAAAAAAGGGGAGCAAGAGAGATTGCAGCCCACATGAAGGGCAGCATGCACGAACTGCACGAACTGTACGAAAAGACAGGCAGAGGCATGCTCCCTCCATTCCACCCGAACAACCGTGCATGCGGTGTGCATCTCGCACATTTCACGTCGCCCTTTTGCGCGCCATTTGATTTCTTTTTCCACACATCTTTTGGTTCTTTCTGGTCCTCGGCGGGCAGGTTCCTTCCATCTTTGGCCGAAAATCAACGGGATAACCCACCGTTTGGCCCGGCTGGATTGAAGCCGGCCCTGTGCTCTTGCCCTCTTCTTCCCTGTGCTCCTGCCCTTTGTTCTGTTGATTGTTTTGTCCACGGGGAGGGAGAAAGGGGGCAGCCAACAAGTGCGAGATCCTGGCCGTTTTGTGCTGCGTAAACCCTCCAGACTTGCAGCATTATTCCTTCCACGCGAAACGATCGGGGCGTCCAGCCATGTGCATGCCGTAATACTTTGTCCCGATCTCTCCTTCCTACACTTGTTTCTGCTCTGGCAGCCTTTATTTTCGGCCATAACTCGTATCGTGCCTTCCCAGGATATCTTTGATCTGCCGTCCTCTCTTGTCTTTGGGTTTCTCTCTTTGACTCCTTGACTCTCCTTTTCACTCAATTATCCCGAACGTATCTTTCTCATGAAATGATGCACATTGTTGTTATCGATATAACATCTTGCACTCATTTTTTTCTATACACTTTCTGGTATCCTTTTCTTGGCCCGCTCCCCCCTCCTTTTCAGATCGTCTAACTGTGCACCGTACTATGTAAGATAGGCGATTACGTGGAGGAGGCGTTCTTGTCTTGCACCTGTTCACGTGTTGCGTCCTTTGTATGCAACACCATTTTTTGTGTCTTTCCTCTCCCCTCTTTCACCATCTCTTCACATCCAGGTCAGGTGCAATTTCGGATTGGGCTCAGGTGACCCGGGCCCTTTAGATCGTGATGATATCCTGCCATGGAGATCTTCCCACACCATCGCTTTGATTTATTAGGTTCGCTCCATTCATCAGATATTTATCAAATACTTCTATTCCATCACAGACGTACCAGACACCGCCTTCGTATCCGATTTTTTTCGCAGGGCATCTACTGTGCTTTGTTCCTTTTCTTTGTCGTGCTGGAGGTTAGGCAAAAGTGCAAGTTGATGCCCCTGTCTCATGCGTCCCAATAATGGTAGTTCATTTTCACCATTTCCTCGCGCGTTTCACCTGAGGCATCACTTGAGCCTGTGCAGGCGTGATTCACTACGGGCGTGGTAGCAGGCTGCCGTGTCACCATAAATCAGATTCATCAACAATGCTTTTTTGAGTTTTGATTTTTTGGGGTTTTTTTTAAAAAAAATGCCAGAATCATACCATCATACCATGACCCCGACCCAACCGTTTTTTATTTTTATTTTCATAGCCTACAACGAGATGCCTATGCACGCACGCACGCGCCCAGCCAAAAAAATAGTCATGATCCAATAAGACAAGCTAAGCATTTAGACAAGTCTACTCGCTGTCGTCGTCGCTGTCCTCCTCCTCATCGTCCTCCTCGGCCTTGGCGGCCGCGGCCTTCTTGGTGGGCTTCTTCTTCTTCTTCTTGTTCTTGCTCTTGGTGCCAGTGTTTCTCGCCAGCGGCTGCTCGAGGATCTTGAGGATCTCCTCATCCGTAATTTTCTTGTCCGTCCGGTACTTGCTCAGGTCCAGGGCGGGGGCGCTGCCCAGCTTGGTGATGCCGTTCTTGGTGATGGCAATGGTCGTCAGCAGACGCGCCACAGGGGCGCCGTCCTTGTCGCCGACCAGCTCGTACTGGCGGAAGACGTTGCCGCGGACGCACTCGACCACACCGGACTTGGCATCACGCTCGTCGTCCAGCTGCCGCAGGCTAAAGGGGAAGAGGCCGAACTTCTTCTGCACCTCCGAGTAGATCTTGCGCGACGTCGGGCGCTTCAGGCCGTAGGTCTGGATGGTGCGGCGGTGCAGAGTCGACCGCTGCTCTAGCTGCTTCACCTTGCCGGCGCCCAGGCTCATGCCGACCTCGACGCCCCACACATCGCCAATCTCGGGGTTACCCTCGCCCTTGGAGCCCTCGGTGGGAGCCAGGATGAGCTTCTTGGCGCCCTCGATTTCGTTGTGCTCAAAAAGCCACGACGTAGTATTCTCAACCTGGTTGACCTCGTACGACTTGGCGACCTTCTCCAGCAGGGAGTTGATCTTGCTCTGGGTGATGGGTTTGGCAGCGGCGGCCTTGGCCTTCTCCTCGTCGGTGCCCGAGGCCAGGAGACCAGCAGGAAGCAGCAGGCGGAGCAGCAGCTCGTTGGCGAAGTATGTCGCCAGGATCAGGTCCGCGGGCCGGCCGGTGACGACCTCGTCTGCGGACTCGCCCTCGGCGGGCACGAGCACGGTGTTGCAGACAATGGAGCCGAAACCATCAATCTGCGCGCCGAGCTGGATCTTGACGGGCTCGCCAGCCTGGAGCTCGACGGCGGCCTCGGCCTCGTCCGATCTCAGCGGGGTGTAGGGAGTGACATACGAGCTAGGGGAAACGGTCGTGGGGTGCGAGAAGCCTGTTCCAGGGAAGCGCACGTTAATAACCGAGCCTCGTTTTCTCTTCCTCTTCGCTCCTTTTCTCTCTCCAACAAATCTGACGTACCCTTGTTGACCTTCTTTCCTCGGTAGACCTTGGCCAGCTCCTCCTCGATCAGCTTGTCACCCTGCTCGCAGATGTCGACGATCTTGGCGCCCGCAACGCAGAGCGCCGAGACACCAGCCAGGACCTTCTCGGAGATCTGGGCAGCCGACTTGTACTTGGTCAGCGTGTCCGGGTTGTTGAGGGTGTAGTCTGTGGTTGGGTAAACAAAAACATTAGCAGCCCATCCTTTGCATGGCGAAACAACAGCCCAACGGCCGGGGTCGACTGTCCAAGGTGCACTTGTCGCGATCCGCAAGCCAGCCCGCCCGCAGCTGGACTGCCCGCCGTGCGTCGAGGCAGCACGCGACGTCGACCACGCCCAGCCGCACAAAGCACCAGAGCTTCGGGTCGTACGCCCAACGCAGCGCCCCGCCAATCGAGCTCGCCGGAGCTTTCGGTGTAGAAAAGAAAATACTAACCGATTTCCTTGTCTTCGGTCGCCATTTTTGCAGATATCGGTCGGTGCCGGAGGTTTCGTTAAGGTGGGGTGAAGGTGAGAAAAAACAACGAGGAAAAGCTGTCTGGAGCTTTTACGTTGATGGGAAGGGAGGGAAAGGAGGGGAAAACAATGGCAGCGAAAACTATGCGCTGAGAAGGCGGCGATGGAGGGGAACAAAGGCCATTGCTGCGGGCCGCCGTTCTAGGTTTTTGGCCGGGGTTATTCCTGTTTTGTGCTCTTTGACAAAGCCCTGGTGCGCTGGTGCATTGTGCACGGAGTACGACAGTATGGGCAACTGCCTTGTGCAGCCCATTGGGCCCATTGCAGCTTCCTTGTGCATGCCTGTATTCTGGCTCTCTGGCCGTAGCGGGGGCTAAAAATCTCTGTCTCAAGCAGCAAAGCTTGGTCTGTGTTGCTCTTTGGGCAGTCGCGACCGGTGTTCAAGTGGGTGTTAGATTGTGACTTACATACAGCTTGAGAATACGAGAAGATGCATGTACCTAGCTATCATTCAGCATCCAGCCATAACAGATGTACCTGGTACGCGTATACCTGCCGCACCACACCAATTTTAACGTACCAGGAAGTACCGGTACGCGACCTTCTTTTGATCCACAGGCACAGGCCCCAGCCCCCTGATTCGCTGCACCCAACGCCAGGAGAAAGAAACGACCGCAGAACCGCGATTCCTCTTTTTACAGTGTGCCTTTTCCACGAGTCCCATCAACACCCCCATTCGCGAAACGGACGCCCGCCATCCACACGCCTCGCCCGCCATCATCGCCACGGGTCCCCGTCCCTCTCCTATCCTCTCTATAGTCGCGGAATACATCCTGGGGCCGCCGTCGCCGCTGCACGGCGACGACACCTCCTTCGCGCCATGTCGGCCCCCCCGGCGGCTTCAGCGCCGCCTTCAGCCGCGTTCTCGTCAGGAGTCGCGTCGACGCCGTCGCAATCCAGGCCTGTTCCATCCGCCTCGACCTCCCCTCCGCCTCCCTCTTCTCAATCGGCCCAAGGCGACACAATTGCATCGACCGGCTCCGGTGCCGCGGGCGCTGCTGACGCCACATCGGCCGCCGTTGCCGCGTCTCCGGCTCGCTCGACCTCCGGCGCGCCATTAGCCACCAAGAAGGCTGCCGGCCGCGACAAGGACACGCACAACCAAGTGCTCGTCGAGCGCTATCTGACACACGATGGCCTGCACTCGGCCGCGCTCCAGGCCGCGCAGGTGCAGATGCAGAAGGACTTCCGGAACCTGCACATGTACGCCGACGACTACCGCAAGCTGCGCACCGAGTACCGCCAGTGGTTTCCATCGCGTCACATCTACGGCGAGGGCTATGTCGGCCTGGGCAACGGCTACACGGAGGTCAACGGACCGCCACGCATCCTGTACCCCGTGCAGAAGATGCGGCCAGGCAAGCGCTCAACACCACCGCTCAAGTACAACCGCAAGGACATGGCCCAGCAGGCCGAACAGCACGAGGAGCTCGTGCCCATCCGCCTCGACGTGGAGTGGGACAAGGTGAAGCTGCGCGACACGTTCACCTGGAACCTGCACGACCGCCTTGTGCCGCCGGAGCTGTTCACGACGCAGCTCATGGAGGACCTGGGCCTACGGCCGCCCGTCTCCAACCAGGTCTACGAGCAGGTCTTCCAGCAGATCCAGGAGCAGCTCGGCGACTTCTACCCGCTGGTCTACTCTGACGAGGACGCCCTCGATCCCGAACTACCCTACTCCGCCTACAAGAACGACGAGATGCGCATCCTGGTCAAGCTCAACATCACCATTGGCCAGCACACGCTCGTCGACCAGTTTGAGTGGGAGATCAACAACCCTATGAACTCGCCCGAGGAGTTCGCCGCGAGCATGGCGCGTGACCTGTCGCTGTCGGGCGAGTTTACCACGGCGATTGCACACTGCATCCGCGAGCAGACGCAGCTCTTTACCCGCGGCCTGTACAGCGTCGGCCATCCCTTCGACGGCCGCCCGATTGAAGACCCTGACCTCGTGTCCGCCTTCCTCCCCTCGCCCATCCCCGTCGTGTTTCGACCTCAACAACAGGCCAAGGAGTATGCGCCGTACCTGTACGAGCTAAGCGAAGCAGAGCTCGAGCGCAACGAATTGACCTTCTCGCGCGAGCAGCGGCGTCAGAAGCGCTCCGTCAACCGCCGTGGCGGCCCCATCCTGCCGGACCTCAAGGACCGCCAGCGGACCATCCGCACCCTCATTGTCTCGTCGGTGCTGCCCGGTGCAGCCATCGACGTAGACGAGAGCAGACTCTACAAGCGCGCTGCTGGCCCCATTGGCGCCCGGCGGCGCGGCGGACGCGACGGCGAGTCCGACTCGGACGAAAGCGACGATTCCTCGCCCGACTCGCCGTCTATGTCGCAGCTTGCTGGCACGGCGCGTACGCGTGGCGTCCGCGGCGCGGCAACGGCGGCCCAACAACGTATGGCGAACATTGGCCGCTCGGAAACGCCAGAAGCCGGCACGATCCATCACCACGAAAGTCGCGTCGGTCGGCGAGCAACGCGCGACCCGCGGGAAGACTCCGTGGACGACGTGCAGCAGGCGCCGCCACGCCTTGTTGTCACCTTCAAGGTGAACAAGGACCGGTTGAAGAAGCTGCTGCGCGACATCAAGACAAGACAAACCACGGGCGGTGCTCCGCCTACCGCGCCATCGGAGTCCGGTTCACAGACGCCTTCGTCAAGTTACCAACAGTTACAACCCGCCCCAGGAAGCCAGCAGCAGCAGCCGCGCTCAGCCAGCAACTCCATGGGCCCGCCCCCCACAACACCTTCCAGCAAGAATGCGCTTGCGCCCACGCGGTCTGCCGTCCCACATGGCCATCTTGGCCGGCTACCCGCGCCACCCCCTCCGGCATCCGAAGTTGATGCTCCCCCAGCTGTATGCTCCTCTCGGTCTTCCACTTTTTTGTCGGTAAACTAGTTCTAACATTTTTTTTCCCTCTTCTAGCCTCCCCCTCCACAATGGCTTCTCGATGCGCTCCAGCGCCTGCGTGACCGCAACTACCCCTACGACTCGTTTGAAGGCGTCATGCGATACAGTGTGTTCAACAAGGATGAGCAGCTGGTGCCGGCACCCAGCGCCGGCGAGCCCATGGAGAACTACAAGTTCTGGTACCTGCCGCGGATTAGGTGCCATGACTGCCCAGGCAAGCTATACACACCCGGCCCGGAGATGACGGTCGGCAACTTTGAGGTCCACTTGAAGAACCGCTTCCATAGAGAAAAGGTCGACCAGCGGCTGGCACGCGAAGCCGCCGCCAAGGGCGTTGCTCCGCCGGCCAGTTCCCTGCCAGCAGGGTCAGCATCGCCATCCGCACCACCACCACCAGCCACCGCCATCGCTGCGCCACAGCGGCCATCGCCAAGTGCAGGCTTCGGGTCCTTCAGTGTAAGCGAGGGCGCGTCGCGGAAGAGCGGCGACGGCGCGGGGAGCTCTTCGTCGGGCTCTGCATCGCAGACATCGACGCCGGGTGCTGGTTAGTTGTGAAGGGCCACTGTGTTTTGTATCTTGTATTAAATTTTCGATATTCTCATTCCGCGTTGTTTTTGGTGTGTTTTCTTGCTGGTATTTTCGATAATACAGGTTGGAGGAAGCTGGAGTTGGGTTGATGCCGATTTTGACCAAAAAAATCACACGTTTCTTTATCCTCTTTGTCTTTCTTTCTGTACTTTCTTATTCCTAGGGGCGCTTTCTATTATTTATATCTTACCCAACTGCCACGTTTATTTTTCTCTGATTCTCGATATTTTTGTCTATCCATATATTCAGTTACTCGAGTCGTCAAGCTTCGGTTTTGACCTGGTATCAGGCCTTTTTGCGCTTTTGCAGCTTGTCGAGTGTCGAGTGTTTGTATAAAGCGCGGCTGAAATGAGAACCTTCTCTGCAAAAGCCATATTAAATCGGCTACACATATCACTTGCTGTCGTATCTACCACCGCATGTTCACAATATATTATATTTTTGTAGACCTGATATTTAATTTCCAAATACATGGTTTAATTTACAATGTAAAAACACGTGTCGAAATAAATTTGGATATAAATTTTATATTTATTCGGGAAAAACTATATACCTTTCTCCTGAAAATAACACCTATCTGAAAAACAAATAGTTACGACGAAAGCATGGCGCGCACACAGAACTGATGGATGTAGCAAGTTGCAGCAGGTATTTGATTTTTTATCATAGTCAAACAGAAAATACAGACAGACAATAAGAACAACCGACATTAAACAGACGCTCGCCTTCCCTTGGGGTTATTTTCGCCCACCACTGGCATCCGTAGTAACCTGCACATTGTCCTCCACCACCCCCAGCACAGCCGCCTTTTTGACGGCTTTCCACATTTCCTTAGATATAGATATCAAGACGAACAGAAAAAAAGAAACACCTCGTTACAATTTCCAGGGAGAAACAGATCCCATCCCCGGTGGACAGTGGTCAAAAAGCCATCGTGGAAAAAAATAGAAGAATAGAAATCCAAAGGAGGAAATATTTCCCCTTACTCGCTCTCGGCATCGTCGTCGTCGCCACCCTCTGCCTCAGAGTCAGTCGATGCTTGCCGCAGCGACTGGCCCCAGATGCCGCTGTCGCCGCCTCCGCTGCTGGCCCGGCCGCCACCACCCGATTTGCTCTGCCGCCTCCGGCCGCCGCTGTCCCTCGCCCTTGTGGCACTGGTGCCGGCCTCCTCGTCCTCGCTGCCCAGGTACTGCCATTCGGCGACACCGTCGAGCATCTCCTCGTCGTCTTCGTCTGAATCCCGCTCCATGTATGAGGTTTGGGCCACAGCCGAGCGTCCACTACGACGCCGTTCCGAGTCTGGGATCCGGGACGAGGGAGAGGATTTGCTGGCCTTCGCCGCCGACGGCTTCGCAACGCGCTTGGCACTGCCGCCGCTGGGCTTGGGTCTGGCGGCCGACGCGCTCTTTCTCGAAGACGACGCCGCGGCCCCCCCAGAAGAGGCCGGCTTGCTGATGGACGCAGACCGCGACTGGCCCGATGGCCTGGCCGAGGACGAGGTTTTGGCCCTCTTGGCAGTATGCTGTGCGGCATCGTGTTGCAGGTGGTAGTCATCTCCCGACTTGCGCTTCTACGCGGTGTTAGCATGGAGTTATGTGAAGAAAAAAAAGATTGAAAGGTGGAGAACGTACCTTCTTCCGCTCGGCAGCCTTGAGGAGGTCGTCCAGACGGTCCTCGACGCCTTCGGGAATGTACTGCTTGCGGGCGATCTCCAGCGCCACGTCGTGCGATGGCAATGGCGAGTAGAGGCCCTGCGGGACACCGACCTTGTCTACGTAGGACTCGAAGATCCAGCCCTTGCGCTGCTGGAACTTGCGGATGGTCGCTTGTGTGAGATCCGAAAGAACGTACAGGTTCTCACTGTTCTCCGCGTTGATGCCATCGAGCGTCTGCTTGACGCGTTCGGCGTATTTAGTGATCAGACCGAGGCTCGATTCGGTCGCAACGTTGCTCAGGAAGAAGATGATGTAGCGCGCATGATCAACAAGGTCATCGGCTTCGGCACTGTAGTCGGGGTGATGGGCGAGCAAGGAGATGAGGCGCGCAATGACGCCCTCAAGGACGTTCTGCTTGGCCTCCTGGAAGTAGCGGGTCCGCGAACGTATCCAGGTCTCAATCTGGTTCCGGAACTCCGTGACTGGCTCAAAGGCGGCCAGGAACACAATCGTGTAGAACCGTGGGCGCAGCTTTCCGAGAACCAGGTACTTCTGCAGCTTCTCGATAAAGCCGCGGCGCACCTGGGGCTGTGGGTCCTGTGTGACCAAGGCGAGCGTGTTGAAGTCGGAGGGCGAGAGGATCTCGTCGAATTGCCGGCTGGCGCAGATCTTCAGGATGGCCTGCGCTGCTGCTAGCCGGAGCCGCGCGCGGTGGTGCTTGGGCGTGTCTTTGCTCTTGGTGACCTCTCCATCTTGAACAATGAACTTGATCAGGAAGCGGATAATGTTCTTACCATCCTTCTTTGCCTCATCAATGTCCTTGGTGCCAAGAAGTTGCTGCACGAGGAACTTGAGACACTGCACCTTGGCTTTGCCTTCGTCGTCGAGGTCCGCGTCGTCGGCCCACTCGGGGTCGCTGGCAGAGGTAGAGCTGCGGACGGTGCGGAGAATGTCCATGGCTTGTTTCCGCAGATCGTCCTCTGCGTCGGCAATCACGCTCGGCGCAAATCGGGCCAACTGGCTGACCGTGACCAGCTTGTTGAGGAACCGGGGCGATTCGAACGTAAAGTCCTTGGTGACCTTTTGTGCCAGCTCGGTCGCGCTCACCATGCTCTTCTCGTCCTTGGTTGCAAGCAAGATGCTGACGGCATACTTGGCAGCCTTTTCAGGACGGCCGTAGACGGCGAAGCTAATCCAGGCCTGCACAAATTTCCGATCGCGCGGGACCTCTTGTGGGTACTTGGCGGCATACGACGAGCAGGCCTTGAGTGAGTCGATGACGATGGGATCGTTTTCGCGCGTCTCGGTTGGCGCCTGTGACGCCAGCTCCTTGCAAAGCTCGCCAATGGTGGTCTTGAACAGACCCGGGTTCCGCTGAGACACCTCCTTGAGCATCTCGTTGGCGGTCGCGGCCATGTCCTCGTGGCCAGCCTTGGAGTACTCCATGATGGTGGTCAGGTGGCTGCGGTTGAACATGATGCAGCCGGAGCGGTACAGCAGAGGCAGCAATGTATCCAAGATGGTGCTCGAGTTGGTGCCTTGGACCTTCTTCACAAGCTCCTTCATGGCGCGGTACATGGTCGTGAAATCGTGCTCCGGACCAATGACGAAGCGCACAAGTTGGTAGCTGCGGCGGTCGTTGAGCTTGGCAAATCGGTGAAGGTCGGCCCGGACCTTGGCTGCGTCGGGGAAGAACTGCGACAGGTACTGGATGCTCTTTTCCAGGCCCGGAGTGGCTCTCTTGCCATCTTCACCGACACCGCCGTTGTAGGCCTCGCACTGCTTGAGGAAGCCGTCCACAATGCTCGAGAACTGAGGCTGCCGGCTCTGGAGGGAAAAGAAGGCACGCTTGGCACCCGCATCTAAAGAGCGAACGAGAAGCAGGATGCGCTCGGCACGGATGGCGTCGGCATCGATGCCACCGCCAGCGGCGGACTTTTGTTGCTGGCTGCCGCGCCCATTGGTGGCCTTCTGGGCCTTCTTGACGGCAGGGTACGAGAGAGGCACAAGGTACTCGTAGGCAATGCGATCCACAAGCAGGTTGAGCTCCAGGTCGTTGGCATAAATAGTGTTGAAGATACGCGTGGGGACTCCGCCAAGTGCGGCAATCACTGCCTCATCACCTGCGGCCAGCTCGCCCGTCGCTGCAGCCCACAGCTTACCGAGCAATGCCATGGCCTCGATGCGAACATGGGATTTCCGATCGCGGCAGCGGTCTGCCAGGTTGGACAGCACAGAGCCGTCCTTCGAGACACCGCCGTGGGGGGCCAGCTTGGTGATGACATCGCGGAAGTTGAAGGCCTCGATGGCCTTGACAGAGGCCAGACGAACCTTCTCGTCGCTGTCGGTAAGCTTGTCGCCGAGACCGAGGACGAGGACAGTCTCCTCTTCGCGGCTAAGGCCGATACCGCCTGCAGAGGTCGACAGGATGTAGCCGGCGGCGGTTACCCAGGCAGTACGGATCAAGGCGGACTTGTCATTCTTTCGGTTGATGAAGCTCTGATACACATGGGGATGTGTCTGGGCAAAGGAATGGGGCGACGTCGGCGTGGTGAGAATGCTGTCGGAGGCCCGGGCGGCGAGCTCGTCGGTCAACCTGGGAGGTGGGTATGCCGCAGGATCCAGAGCCGGCAGCGGCGGTGGACCAGCAGCGCCAATGCCAGCAATCATGTCTCCGAGCGTCTCCGACGCCAGCTTCCGGAGGTAGACGTTGTCTGCAGAAAGCTCTGCCTCGAGCTGGGGCACGACGTTGCTGAGTACCTGCGGGGCAGCTCTCCAGAGCTCGCGGAGGAGCAAGTGTGCTTTCTTCATCTCCCTCAGGTCAGACTCGGATGGCCCGTTCAGGCCCTCGTCCTCCTCGTCCTCGTCGTCGGAGCCCTTCCCGCCCCTGTGGCCAGCTGGGCCTTTACCGTTGCCGGCCGCGTTGCCGCCCCCAACACCGGAAAAGTCGATGATCACGTCGCTGAAGTACTGGGCAACGGAACGGGTCATCTTGTCTGCGCACGTTTGGCAGATGAGCTTGGCCATCTGGTACGCAGGGGGCTCCTCCTTCAGAAGCAGGGTGGACTGATAACGGTCGAGCTCGTCCTTGTCGGGCACACCCTTGTCGCGAAGGGCGCCAGGTGCGGCGGCGCGAAGGAACTGGGCCATGATGACATCGACGACCTTGGGAGGCACGTTGGGGCCCTCCTCGATAAGGCTGATGAGCACGTCGCTGATGTCATGCTCGACGTCGGTGGGCAGACGACCGCCGGACACATTTTTGGGGGCCGAGATGGCGTCGAAAAGAGAAGAGAATAGCTGGAGCTGCAGGGCATCGCTGTTGTCGAGGTCGTTGAGGAGAACGATGCTGCGGACCTCGGCAAGCGAATGCAGAACGTACTTATGCTGGGCATCGTAGGTGTTGGACGGGTCCTGCAGGGCCGGTAGGATGGAGGTGATGAAGAGGCCGAACACGTCCTAGAACGGGAACATTGTCAGCGTTGACTGTCACAAGAGCGACCAAAATATTATGCATGGGAGGATCCTACCTTTAGCTGGGTCTGGGTGAAGGGCGCATTGGGGGCACAGAGGCAGAGAATGTCGACGAGACAGGAGGCGGCAAAGGCCTTGACGCCCTTGTCCTTGTGGTTGAGGAGATTATGGCTTGCGAGCTCCTTGGCGACCTTGGCCAGAGACTCGGTGTCGAACGTCTCCTGGTCGAGGTCCGAGAGCTCACGGCTGAGAGTCTCGAGGCGCCGAATCAGCTCCTCGGTCGGAATGGGCTTTCCTGGCCGCCACGAGAGAGGCTCGTTGAAGTGCAGGCGCACCAGCGGGCCCTCGGCATGCGCTGCTGCTGCTGTCCGCCCTGCCGGTGGCTGGCCATTGTCCTGGCCATCTTCTGCTTCCTGCGCATTGGCCTCGTCGTCGTCCTCCTCATCCTGCTCCTCATCCTGCTCCTCGGGTTCGGATTCTGGATCGGCAGCCTTCTTGCCGCGGCTGCGGCTAGCTGCTTGTTGTTGCTTTCGAGGGGCTGCCGCTCTGCGCGGGAGGTCGACCTCGGTGGTGGATTCGGGTGTCGCTATCGCCGCGACTTCGGGGCTCTTTGCAGAGGCCCCGTTCCGCGCCGGAGCGCGTCGACGAGCCGGTGCCATTGGGAGAAGGACTGGCGATGATGTCGCCGGGACAAAGGTGGCTGGTCGTCGCAGTGGCGTCGGAGTTGGGCGATCTCGGGGTCTGGGTATTTCGAACGAATCTGTGATCCGTGCCCCGTGCTGGCCTGGCAATGATCGCGTGCCGCCTCGTTTGTTCGGGCTTCCGCGTGTTCTCTTTCTAGGCCGAGTACTTTTTGTGTGGCGCAGAAAGGGTTGCGAAGAAAAAGGGAAGAGACGCGACGGAATAAAACTGTCGAGCTTCCTAAGTGGAAAAAAAGGGGGCCGGGCTCGCAGCGGACAGCGCCAACAACGATACTCGACAATGCCAATGCGAAAGGGGAATGCACGTACGGGGGGAAAACAGCGACGAGATCGAAGACAGGAAATTGGCCGGTCGGATTGCAGAATGAAGAAAATGACGGGAATGAGAAGCCGCACGCAATGGCGAGGATTAAAGTGGAAGGGAGAGAAAGAGAGGGGAAGGGGACGGATGCGTTACGCGACGAAATAAAGGTGCCCTGCTTTTTCGCGCGACAGGGCAGGTACGGCGAAATACGCAGCAACTTTGCGGCAGGAGCCAGTCCCTCTTTGCCTTTCGGGGAGGGAAGGAGAGGAGCAGAGGAGGAGAAAGAGTGGGCGGCCACCGACGACGAGACCCAAGCGTGGGCCTGGCTTGGCCGTGCTTTCCGTCGCGTGCTTTCGTGAAATTTAGCTGGCCGCGGCCGCACTAGCAGACGCGTATGGGTGCTGAGGACAATCTTTTGTTAATGGCTGTCTGCCCTGATTGGTTGTACTGGTACATCTAGAGCTATGCGACGCCGCCTGAATACGCCCAATTTCGGCCAATCTACGCGCTGTGAGAAGTACAGTGACTCGCGCGTGAAGCTACCGCGATCCCGCTTTTATCAACGTCGTCCCTTTCAAGGCCTCATCTGCCCATCTGCCCACCAATTCTGGATGTTTGGAGTGTGCCATGGACGACAATTACATATGCTACTCGTTGTTGCATCGCAGTGCCTTCTACAGATTTTGGAGACAACCAATCGTGCAAAAGGACGTCAATATTTGACATATGCGCCAGTGTGCATTTGCCGGCCGCTTCAACCTCTTACCGAGTGGTGTTTGCGCTTCCTTTGAGGCAGCTGCCATGAGTGTGGTGACTAAGCTGTGCCCGGCCTGGGCTGTTGGCATACGGTGTGATGGGGGAGGGAGGACGAGGGCAGGTGACACTTGACTGGTGGACATGGGTGGGCCACCAGTTCCTTGAACCGGTCTGAGATGAGGCCATCGTGTCGCGACGCTCGTCAAGAGGACACGGAGACATGCCAAGTGGGATATCTCGGTGGAGAAGGAAGCCGTATTGCCTGTCTGGGGCTATATGACGGCATGGAGCTGCCAGTGTGCTTCCTGTGTATCAGCAGAGAACGACATCCCGATGCAGAAGCCTGCGAGAGATGGCATCTGGATTGCATCTAGATTGCCTCCGAGTGGTAGGCCACAGAACTGGATGCTTGCTCCGTGGCTTCAACCTATTTGACTGCGAGTTGGCTGCGAATCAGTCGACTGGATGGCAAGAGGCGATATCACGGCCAAATGGCGTGGTCGCAAGTGAGTGAACGGCAGGTGAGAAGCTGGGAGAAGCCCGCTGGTCGTTCCTTCCCTCTTTGGCCATTTCACGGCGACGACGCGAACGCCCGCCGGGCCCCGTCATCGCCTTCACGGTGTCCGTGAGAAGCAAGATGTCCTGGCAACGCCGTTCTGCCCCTCTGTTATTAAGCTGGCTATGGCGGTGCCTTTGTCTCGTTTTCTCTTGTCCTCTTCCTCTCTCTTTTCCATTCACTTTCTCCTCTCCTCATCTTTGCACTTTTCGGATCACATCCCCGAGCAAATTCTTTGCATCACGTTCGTTTGACCTAACCTGGTTCTTTACCTGTCCGCTCTTTTACTATTCTACTCTCTTGCATCCGGCGCTCTTCTCGCCCTCCTCATCTTCTAATATCCCACCAATCTCTCTCTCATTGTTGCCATCTTCAAGGTACGTTGCTCACGCCTTTCCGTGCGACATTGCTCTACCATCGTACCCCGGATGCTCTTTCCTGGCGAGCGTGCTCTCCTGCCTTCTTGCCGTGCTGCTCTCTTTCTGTCCCTGGCCGGGCACGCATCGTTGTTTCCTTCTTTGTGTTGCCTTCGGCTAGATACGCCAGACAGCTGTTGCATACCTGTTTCTGCGTCACCTCCACCCGCCGTTGAATTTCGGCCTCGTGTCTTTGACGTTCAATCTACCCGAAGAAGCAAGATAAACTCCCCGCCCTCCTTGTCCCCGGTGTGACTTTTTTCATGCTGTTTTCACTTTTGTCTTGGTGCGCCGTGTCGTGTTTGTTCCTTCCTGTTTTGATTGTTGTGCGTGGGTTGCTCCTTCCCTTTCCTATCTCAAACGCCCAAACATGTTTTTTTCCGCCCTTTTCTTGTCACCTCTCCCACAAATTTGTTATTTTTCCTGTTGACTCTTCTTTTCTCTCTTCTCTCTTCCTTTTGCCTCCTCTCCACCTTCTATCCTTCATTCACTTTCGTTTCTTTCTCCTATTCATTTTCTTTCGCTCGCTTTTTTGCTTCCCCTTTTTGAGCTTCATCCAACGCCCAATCTACGGCACTACACTCTTTCAGCTTCCTCTCTTGCATAACTGACAACCAAAAATCCTTTCTCCCCACATATCCAAACAGTCAGAAATGGATCACTTCACTTCCAAGACCGCCTTCCCGGCCGTTTATGCAACTGATGGTCTGGCTCCGGCCCAGCCGTCCAAGGCTCGCCGCATCTCCATGCTCATTGCCAAGGCCATTCTGGCCCTTGTTTTCCTGGGCTTCGCCCTTGTCCTGTGCTACCAGATCATCCATGGTAAGTGACTACTTTTCACCCAAAGCATATCTTTATATCTTGCAGAGGTTTTGACGTTTTGTTACCCCCCCACAGACAAGCAAGACTATGATGACCTCCTCGCAAAGTACAACGACCTTGTTGCCGAGCAGGACACACAACCTCTGGCCCCTGTTGCGACCCTTGTTCACCGTGCGATGGAGTCTTCCACCCCAACGTTTGTTTACACGACCACCACGGTCACCCAGGGCACGACCATCACCATTCAGACGACTGCTTCTTCGTCTAGTCTCCCTGCTAGCTCGCATGTCTCTTCTTTCTTTTCGAGCCTGGCCTCGTCCACGGTGAGCCCCGAGCAGTGCACTGCCGGCACCCCGGAGACAGTCACGGTCACTGTCACTGCCGAAGGGTCGTCCTCTGCTCCCTCTTCTTCTACTCCTGGCCCCGTTACTGTGCTCGAGACTCGCGTTACGACTGCCACAATTTTTGTGACGGCCAGTGGTCTCGTGACGCCCAAGGCGGAGACGCTGACGGTGACGGCTACCGCAACGGAGCTGAAGACATCCACGGAGGTTGCTACTGTCAACGGTGGAAACAAGACTTCAACCGGCACGTCCACCAGCACTGCTGAGGGTATTTGGGGCACAAATGCACCGGCTAGCTCGCACCGCCATACCCATTTCCCCAACACCACCACCATTCTCTCCCCGTATGACACAACAAGCTTTGGTGGCGCCGTCGCCAGCACTGCCAGCTACACCCTGACCGTCCCTCCCGGCGTCACTGGTGCCATTGGCAGCACTGGCAAACTGACCACGCCTCTGGGCACCACCACGAGCCAGGTCGACCCCGTGAGCACTGTCGTCACTGTCTCTGGCGCTTCCAAGTTGGGCGGTGTCTCGATCGACATGGTTGTTGCTGCCATCTTTGTTGCGGCCCTTCACATTTAATGATGCCCCCTTGGAATCATAGCGCACGGAATAAATTTTCGTGGCTCTATGAGGATGCGTGAGAGGAAAATCCACAATTGGTAACTTGGTATGCAAAAAAGGTCGATTGCAGCACGCCTGATGCTCAAGGAGAACCTCATAATATGGAGACGATGTGGGGGAGAAAAAAATGTTGAAGGGGGTGTCTCATATCGGCGCTGGCGACCAAGCATGTTTTGCAACCCGAGGAGGAGATGTAAGGAAGCTCTGTAGCACCTCCTTGCCATGTCCCTCGTTTACTTCCGGCTACCTTTTGTTATTATTTATTTTTGCAATTGTCGCCACGGATGGGTGGTAGATATCATATAACAGTCTTTTCTTTGGTCAGCCAAAGAACGGCAATCTACGGAGTAGGCAACGCCGTATCAAGTAGGACCAGACAATACATCCTCGTCTTAAGATAAAGAAAAGAAGAGATGTGCACTCTTATTATTCTACAACGTGTGATGTGATACTGTAATGCCGTTAATTATGAATGCCGGATACTCCATTCCCAAACCCTAACCGTCTTTTTGAGATCGAAATAAGAAACAAATAGAAAATACACCCAACGCCATCCTAAACCCGAATCCGTCATACTGACCGCCAAAACATGTGAAGAAGAAGAAGATACCACGAGAAGAGGGCCACGCCGAGCACGCTTTACCGGCCTGTTGACTGCCGGCGTGCTCGCCACCCTTCCTTGAAGGCCTTGGCGGCTTCTTTCAACTCCTGCTCCGACACACTATCACGGATGCTTTCGAGCACGCTGTTCACCACACTGATGTGGTTGGCCTCGAGCTTGTCGTCGCGGAACCGGTGGATGCGCCAGCGCTGCTGGTCGTCGAGCGCGCACTCGACGACGCGGTTGGGGACGGGGTCGCCGCAAGCCTTGATCACCTCCCACTCGTCCTCGGTCAGGTGCAGCGGCGCAAAGAACCGGTACGGCTCGGCGGTGTTGTCGCCGTAGTAGGCAAACAGGTCTGCCGCTGGAAGAGCGTCGTAGTCGAGCTGGGGCACGGCGTCGGCGCCGGAGGGAGGCCCATCGCCGTTGACTCCGTCGCCGTCGTCTTCGTCACTATCAATCTCCAGCGGCGGGAAACTCAGCTGAATGCGGAAATCAATCGTGTTCTCCTCGACGGGCTTCCACTTGAGGATGTGCTGGTCGGTGCCGGGCCGGTAGTTGGTGTTGCAGCGCGTAAAGATGAGGCCGTCGTTGCCGTGCTTGAGGCTGGGCAGCACGGTGCGGAACATCATTTCGATGCCGTAGCTGTACTGCATGTCCTTCATCTGGATGGCAAACGCCTGGAACTGTTTTTCTTCGGGGTATTTGCGGAACAGGGCGTCGTACGGCTTATAGACGGCTTCCTTGAAGTAGCCCAGGCGCTTGTCCAGAGTGCGCTCCGTCATGTCCTTGTTGTCGAGCACGAGGCAGTCAAACACCAAAAAGGTCGGCTGCTTCGCGCCGTGGCCGAGGTCGTCCATGACCAGCTCGCCGTCGACGAGCGTCTTGACGTGGAAGCCGGTCTCGTCCTCGGCGCGGGGCAGGTGCAGCGAGCCGGGCGGCAGGAACCAGTAGTCGTTCTTGCGGTCGATCAGGTACTGGACTTCGGCGCCCTCTTCGTCTTCGGTCAGGTAGAGCAGGTAGCGGATGCCGTCGGTCTTTTCGCAGACGTAGTAGCTGGGAGGGTGGCGTTAGTAGCGAGCTTGCCCAGCTAAGCAAAGGCGACCAGGCCACTTACTCTTGCTTCCGGAGCTCGTCAATGTGCTTGCGCGTGAAGCTGACCGGCTGCGCGCCCGGGAAGCCGAGCTGCTGGCGGCGCAGCTGGTTTGCGATCTCGCGGCGCATGCTGTGCAGCACGTTGCCCTCGGCGCGGATGCCGGGCGCGTCGAGGCGTTCGAGTTTGCCAGACATTGCGAGAGCGGGGGGGAGTGTTGTATGTGAATCTAAGACGGAGGGAGGTCGAGAATCTTAGATGCTCTATTCCATCGGCAGGTCGCGCGCAGCGTGCACGGTGGACAAGGCTGGGGAAACGCGAGGTGGTGGATATGAAATTTTGGTTGGCGGCTTTGGTGGGAGGCACAAGAGGCTCTCTATCGCCGTTGAGATGCAGGTGCTCCCGTAGCTCAATACACTGTAATTGGTCGTAGCAGTAAAGTGCCGCTTGCGGCTTCAGCCTGGCGTAGCGCCTCGGATTAGTCATTTTGGCGCACCTGCCCAGGAGACAGCAAGGCGCTGGAGAAACAGCGCAGGGCCCCAGTGCATCATGCCTTTAGTGGGTTAGTGCGCATTGGAATCCTTGTTTCGGAGGCTGCGTTTAGGGGATCGGCCGCGCTCACTCCTGGAAAGCAATTTCGCACAGGGCTCACAGGGCTCCTTCCACTGGGCTGCTTCGCTCCTTCGCTCCTTCTGCAGTTGGTGCACCCCAGCGCCAGAGACAAAAGGGAAACTGTAAAACGTCAAATCCGGGCTGGGTCGTCCTTTCCTTCTTCGTCTTTTCCAGATGCCTAGCCAATAACGTCGTCACAACACGTTGCCCTCTTCTTCATCGACTTTTCTCTGCGATCTTACTTTTCAACGTCGTTTTGCGAATCCCCAAGCAAAAACGACATCTTCTGCCGCGACGACCCCCTTTTCTCTCCCGCCTCGCCCATTTGCCTGTTCATGGTCGTTCGCGCCCAACCCGGCCGCTGCTCTGAGAGCCTCCGCGTCAGCTGCCGTTGATTTCCGCCGCGCAGCGAATTGAACTTTTGCCAAGCACAACCCACGATCCTCGACCTCGTTCCTAGCCTACACGCTTCCGACAAACGCATCTTGCGGCGCATCGCCCGCTACCGCCACCATGCCGAACGGAGCGATGTGGTCCATGGTGACCGACGCCGTGGTGGAGCTCACCCGTACGTTGTCCGAAGCTGGGTCGAAGATGGCTGCTCCGTTCGACAAGGAGTGTTTCTGTCGGGACTTGGAATGCTAACAATGTCTTGCGACAATAGGGAGAGCGAGTGATGAGACGGACTCTGAAGGTACGCAATCAAAGAGGGGTGGGGAAGGCAGCTATCCGTGGTTGGGGGGAGATCGTGGGCGACGACATGGGCGACATCGAGCTAGGATGCGATATACATCTGCAGCCTCCTTTCGACGGACACAAAGGCAATGCTAACATACTCGGCAGGCGGCGACTCTTCCAAGAAGGAAATCTACGCATCATGGGCCATTTTCATCCTGATCATGCTGCTGATCGTGGCCTTCTTCACAAGCTACATCCTGCAGCAGCAAAAGGTCACGGCCGTCCACGAAACGGTTATCTCCATTTTCGCAGGTGAGCATCCCATCTTTGTTTCTTTCCTTTGTCCCCGTCCTCCAGCCTAACCCATGCGTTCTCTCCTAGGTATGACGGTCGGCCTCATTCTCCGCGTCACTGCCGGCGATAGTATTCGCGACCTCGTCAGCTTCGACTACCAGATCTTCTTTAATTTGCTCCTACCACCGATTATCCTCTCCTCGGGCTACGAATTACACCAAGGGAATTTCTTCCGAAACATAGGCACCATCCTCACGTTTGCGTTTGCCGGCACGTTCCTGTCGGCCATCGTCATCGGCGTCATTCTGTGGCTGTACACGCGCATCCCGCTCGAGGGCCTCAGCATGAGCTGGGTCGATGCCATCTCCGTTGGCGCCACCCTCTCGGCCACGGACCCCGTCACGATCCTGGCCATCTTCAACTCGTACAAGGTCGACCCGAAGCTGTACACGATCATCTTTGGCGAGGCGATCCTCAACGACGCCATTGCCATTGTCATTTTCGAGTCGGCGCAAAAGTCCAAGAACAGCTCAGCCACGTCGTCGGGTATCGTCAGTCTGCTCAAGGGTATTGGCATTTTCTTGAAGGACTTCTTCGGCAGCATGTTGATCGGCGCCCTGGTCGGCATCATCGCTGCGCTCTGCCTCAAGTACACTTATGTGCGCCGCTATCCCAAGATTGAGAGCTGTCTGATTGTGCTCGTCGCCTACGCCACCTACTTCTTTTCTCAGGCTGTGCAGATGTCTGGTATGCATTCCTAGACGTTCTTTTTTTGCTCTTCTCGTCTCTGTTCCCTCGCTAACTCCTTCAGGCATCGTGTCTTTGCTGTTCTGCGGAATAACTCTCAAGCACTACGCCTACTTCAACATGTCCCGTCGCACACAGCTGTCCACCAAGTACATCTTCCAAGTGCTCGCCCAGCTCTCGGAGAATTTCATCTTCATCTACCTCGGACTCTCCCTTTTCACGGAAAAGGACCTGCAGTACCAGCCGCTTCTCATCATCGTCACGGTCATGGCCGTGTGCGCCGCGCGATGGGTGGCCGTCTTCCCGCTGTCCAAGGCCATCAACTGGTTCATCCACTACCGTGAGCGCCGCCGTGGCATTGTCAACTCGGCCGACGAGCTGCCGTACAACTACCAGGCGATGCTCTTCTGGGCCGGCCTGCGTGGTGCTGTCGGTGTCGCCCTTGCGGCGCTGCTGACGGGCAAAGACACCTACGCCCTCAAGGCCACCGTGCTTGTCGTGGTGGTGTTGACTGTCATCATCTTTGGCGGCACGACGGCGCGCATGCTTGAGATCCTCGGCATCCGGACAGGCGTGGTCGACGAGATCGACTCGGACGACGAGTTTGACATTGAGCCCGTCGGGCCCTACGTGAAGCGCAACGGTGGCTTCGGCTACAACCCGCCGCGCGTCCCGGGCACGTATGCTGGCTCGCCGATGCCCCTCAACCGACTCGGCAGCAGCAGCGGTAGCGGTAGCGGTGGTGGCGGCGACGGCGCGGGCGCCGGCGCGAACGGCACAAAACGCGGGTACTACCCCAGCGGCAGCGCCGATGACGGTGCCGACAGGCGCAGCTGGACAACGGGCATGCGGTCGCCGAACCCGATGGGCGGTAGCTCGAGCCTCAGCCGCAAGAGCTCGGTGCACGACCTAGCCTCGGGCGAGCGGTCTGACCTGCTCGGCTACTCGGCCAGCGCCACCGACTCCGAAGTCGGCAGCGATATTGACACCTCCGACCTGCCGCCACCAGCACCCCGCCGGCGGTCAAGTCCCATGCCGCCCGGGGCTCCCGACATGTACGGTGTTGACGCGGGGGCGAGCGGCAGCCCGTCTGCGGCAGCCGGTGGCGCAGCGGCTGCAGGGACGAGCACACCAACCACGCACATGTCGGCCACGGCGGCCTTCCGGCAGCTGTGGAACACCGAAGACCCGACGGCGCTGTTGCGGCAGCTCGACGAAGACTACATCAAGCCGAAGCTACTGCTGGACGGCGGCAATGGACGTGGCAACGGTGGCAGCAACGTATGATGACTCTTTTTTTCTTCTTTTTTTTATTGTTACGATACGAAACCGACGGTTTTCTTTATATTTTATACAGCTACACGTGTGAAAGGAAAGGAGATATGGGCGGGAAAGAGTAGGGTCGAGGACGATGGATGAGGGATGGAGGAAGGGCACGACAAGATGGGCCCTTCAAGATATGCTACAGATTGGCAAAGCTGTGGCAGCGAGCGCTGGAGCTTGAACAGAGCGAAGTATTTTTGGTATTTTCTCTTGCGGATTTCTTGGCTTGGGTTCGATCGGATGGAAGCTGGCCAGGCTATAGTTTTCAATTTTCTTTCTTTCTTTCCCTCTTTCTCTCTTTTTGGTATTCATCTAACGGGATTTTGGGGCATTGCACTGTAAAAGAGGCCCCACGGTACATATTTTGTAGACTTTTTTTGGCAAATGAAAATTTTGGACTCGTCACAGACTGTTATTGTCTTCGCCGTGATGGTCTCAGCTATAAGATGCCGGTTCTATTGTAGGATGAGTGGAGGTTGATGAAGCTTTGAAGAATAGTTTTAAAAGAAAATAGGTATTAATCTCTTTAAAACGAAAAGAAAATGAAGACGACCAATGCACACTGGCAGCCTGCCGCCTGTCGCCTGTCGCCTGTCGCCTTTTGCTTCTGCGTACGTCGTTTCCCCTCTCGGACTCGTACTTCGTTTTCGTACGACGCATCATTGCGCTGAAGTCGCCAGTGGTGGAAATGTCGGTGCCTGATCGGCCTTTTGTGGTCCCCTGTCTATTTTTAACAGAAAATCGTGTGGCGAGCTGCGAAGCGTTGACGACGACGCGGCGCCTTCCTTGCTTGACAGCCTCCCCGAAAAGTGGACCCGCTGGCGCTTTTCTTTCGTCCCTGCTTAGGGAGGGACTCGACAGTGCGACTGTGCTCCTGGGACCAAGCCCAGCAGCTAGGGCGCTCCGCCTCCAGGCACAGGGTTGCCGCGTCTGGATCGAGTCTCAACGGCAAGGCGCAACCCGGAGACTCGTTCCTGCCTTGTCTGTCCCGTGATACATATCCCGCCGCCTTCCTCTCCAAAGTATTTCTCCAGAGCCATTCCAAAAAGCTTCTTGCTCCTCCATACACTCCCTTTTGCTAGCAAACCTCCCTCTGCCTCCTCTCCGTAACTGGCTTCGGACTCAGCCTCGTTTTGAGTGCGCAACCCCGCTAACGACGACATCGGACCCTCCGTCACAGTTTCTGCCTCTTTCTTCGTCCCCTCTACAAGAACCGCCCTCTCCTATCTTTGACCTATTCCTTTGTCACAGGTCACTGAGGGTGCAGTGCGTTTCGCTTCTAATCCCGGGTGGCAACCAAACCCGTTCCTTGTCTCATCCCTCACCTCAAGTCAAGTCCAGCTCTGCGGAGCGAACCTCCCAACGTTGCGACACCTTCTCGACAAGGCTGACCCTCGCAACCAGCTGCCCACCATGCTCGACGAGAACCTTCCCACGTTCATCTTCCGGCCCATGCCCGACCACCCTTCGAGCGCCGTCGTCTACTTCACCCGCAGCGGCTCCGACCCCGCCCCCGAATACGTGCTGCGCATTGCCGACCCTGTTTCAAAGCCTGCCTGCCGCGGCGTCTATGCGGCCGCTCTCGCCGACCCCTACAACAGCAACGATGTCGTCTATGGCGAAGCGGCCGTGACCCCTGAGTGGCAGCAGCCCACGCTGTCGGCCGCTGAGCTGCGTGAACACAGAGAGCGCGGAACCGAGGCGGCAGGCGCCAGCCCGACCGCCAAGATCCCCGACTCGTTTGCGATCCAGCTCTACAACCCAGACCAGTCGGTGGCCGTGCGGTGGACGTCGGGCAGCTGGAATCGGACCGAGTCGTGGGAGTTTGAGCTCCCCATCGAGGCGTTCCGCGCGCCTAGTGCGAGCCGGCTCGACCGGCAGCAGATGATTCCCGACGCTACGTCATCGTCGTCGGCCACGGGCGTTGACGCGGGTGTGAATGTGACGCCCAAGAACGCGTTTCGCTGGAAGCGCGACGGCCGCTTGGGCAACAAGGACATGACGTGCTACATGACTGGTCAGACCGTGGGGCTGCACCGCAGCAAGGAGCCCGACATCACGGTGGCCCTCTTCAAGCACGGGCGCGACCCTGCGGTGACCATCTACGAGCCGAACCTGCAGCGGGTGGATGTGCAGGATCGCAAGGGTCTGGATCTGGTGCTGCTGCTGAGCGCACAGGTCATCCGTGACCTGTACCTAGTCCCACGGTCGGACCCGTTTAACATGGAGGGTGGTGCTGCAGCGGCTGGCGCTGGTGGCCGGCGAAAGAACTCGCGCCCTGCTGGTGCGACCATACCCGTGGCCAACATACCACCCAGCGGCAGCAACGGCGCCGGGGCCCAGGCACGGCCACAATCTACGTACAACGGCCCGCCCACCATGACGTCGGCCATACCGAGTGGACCCGGCGGACCGACTGGCGGCGGGGGTGGTGGTGCCGTCGCTGGCTCCACGCCTTCGGCCGCCGCGATCGATGCAGAGACCAAACGCCTGCAAGTGATGCTGGAGCGCGAAGAAAAAGAGCGCGCGAAGCGGGAGCGCGAGGAGGAGAAGCGCATCAAGAAGATGCTCGAGGACGAGGACAAGGCGCAGCGGCTACGCGAAGCCGAGATAGCCAAGGAGACCGAGCGGTTACGAAAGATGTACGGCACCGAGGGACAGGACCTGCCCTCTAACGTACCACCACCGGCCGGACCGCCGCCCTCGTCCAACTCGTCGCGTCCCGTGCCACCGCCGCCCCCACCACCAACCTCTTCGTACGGGCAACCGTACTACCCGCAACAGCAGCAGTATCTACAACATCCAACCCTACCCCCGCGGCCGGTAAGTGCAGGCCCGTCGAGCCAGTCGAGCCTGAGTTCGTGGTGGCGCGGACCAGGAACAGGAACAGGAACAGGAGGAGGCGCTGCTAACGGCAGCAACCCCAATGCTAGTAATAACAACACTGGCCACAAAAAGACCAGTGGATTCCTCAGCAACCCGGCGGCCAGCGTCAGCGGGTTCTTTTCGTCGTCCTCTCCCGGCTACCGGGACCGGTCATCGTCGGCCACTGCAACCGGTGCAGGAGACGAACGCAGCCGTATCCAGAAGAAACGGAGTGTTCATTTCTAGATTGCATTTGTATACTTTCAGCAGTTGTTTTCTACACAGGAGATGAAGACGTTGTTTATCGGAATCCATCTTTTTGTTTGTTATTTCACACGTCCACATCTGGCGATCACGATTTATACCCATGGGAATGCCTACTGTGTTTTAATATGTATGTATGTATTGTTCTTTTCTTTTTATTCTTATTATTATAGCCATTCTGTTTCTGTTTTACATAACCATGCCACGCAGAAGATATTACCAAACATAAATTTCAGAACACAGATGCAAATAGCACAATTTGAGATGAATTAAGGACATATATGACGGGAGGTGCAACAGATACACACATATATAGATGCGAAAAATATACCGAGGAAAGCGCCTGCCCTCCAAAAAAGTAAAATATATGAGACATATAATAAAGCAAAGTCCAGGAGCACGACAGGGCTCGCGAGCCTCGGCCCTAGCCCCGTCCTACTACAGTCGCAAGGGCAGCAGCCTTTTTTCTTCTCTCTTCTCCAATGGGCCAAAAACTGCAAAACGTTCAATACGTGGTGATTGCGTCCACACGGCATCCACACGCTCTCCTGCCCTGCCCTCGGTTGAACCTTCTTTGCAACCTGTTCGTGCCTCCCTCGTTGGACCTCGGCGGTCACACTATGCACACCCGCCGTTCTTTTAATGATCGTCAAACCGACAGACACACACCTATCAAGCCCGCAGGACGAGATCGTAGCACTTCGTTGCTCTATTGTCTCTCGTCCTCAACGGGCAAGTTTCGTGAACGGTGTCAAGTAGTGTGCCATGCAGGAGCTTGGCTTCTGGCAACTGCCCTTGGCTTAGCGACGAGCAGGATGCACCTAGACTTTCAACTGTCATCATCTCTTCCACTCCACAAGTCGTCCCTTCGCCAGCTTGATGTATTCGTTGCTCAGATGATGCCACCCGGCGGGTCATAGCCGGTTGACGCTCCCCGAGCCGCTGCGTTGAGGCCTGCACTCCCCGGTATGTCCGTTGGCCCGTCGACTTGCGCATTGGCCGTCTTCCGCAGCATGAACATGGGCTTTTTGCCTTCTTTATCCAGCTGCTTGAAGAGGATGAGCGGCTTCTCGTTCAGTGCCAGGCACCGCTCTTGGTCACCGTACACAATGTATAGCGCGTACTGGTCTGGCGGAGCGTTGATCTGATAGCGTCGTAGGGCGGCCGGTAAGACCTTGTAGCAAGGGTCGTCCATGCTTACGCGGAATGACTTGAAAATCTCAACGGATGCATTGCTGCCAGGTGTGTCAGGAGCAGGGGTCTGCATCCGCCGTGGTGCACCGTGCTTGTCACGAGACGAGGAGTTGTACGCGTGGTCGCTCTCAGCGAACGTAGAACGGCCGGATGGTGTTGGTTGATCGGAGCGGTAGGAGCGAGAGGCGAGTGTGGTTCCGTTCATCGAGATCGGCGGGGATGTTGGTGATGGTATATTTGGAGAAGGATATGACGGTGACGAGGCGGTCTGGCCGTTACCATTTGCAGCGGCCAAGTGTTGTGACGAGAGCACAGCACGTTCGGCGGCGTTGGCAGGGTCGAGGGTCTGCTCGGCGATCATCCGGTCGTGAGTAATCTGGAGGTGTGTGGGTGATGTGGTTTTCGGTGTCGTCCCCGTCGGAACCATTTTCCGGGTCGAGTACTGGCGCTTGATGTTGATGGACTGGGTGCCAGACTGAGGTGTTGACACGGGAGGTGAAATGATGGCTTCGAAGGGATAGGACTGGTCGTTGTTGGCGGTGGTGCTGCTTCCATTGCTGTTCACATGTGGAAGCGGCTGCTGGGCATCTTTGACAAGGCGAAGTGCCGGCAAAACATCTTCGCGCAAACGACGGAAGTCTTCCGTTAGACGCCGGTAGTCCTGCTCGAATAGGCTCATGCGCTCGTCTCGTAAGCGCAGCTGCTCGACCAGGTGCTTGATGTCCTTCAGCGTGGCCACGGTTGCTTGTGCTTCGGTTTCGGCGGCTATTGATAGACAGCAGGTTAGAACATATGCTAGGCGAAGGAGACTAGGGGATGGGAGGCCGGATACGTACTTAGAGGAACGTAGTGGTCGCTCTCTATCGGGACCTCCTGGGCCTTCTTGACCTCGTAGACACTCTTGAGGATCGTCAGGCGGTGGCCGACACTACTGACGCCCATCTGCTTTAGATCGTCGTGCAGTAGGGCAACAAGAGCCTCGCCAACAATTTCATTTTCTAGTCCAGGGGGTTAGCGCACCAACAACAACGGCGGCCGATGGACGATGCCAGGCACCGACCAAGGCACTTCATGTGGGGGCATAGGGCCGCAGATGCCCTAGAAAGCCAAACGCACCGATGAACCCGTCCGCATATTGTTGTAGACCAATGGTGGCGATGAAATCGGCGCACTCTTCGGCGCTCCAGTCGGTGATGTTCGTTTCGGGCAGCCGATCGGCGCTGCTGTGGTAGCCGTAGGTAGTGGGTGTATGTTCGGCGGATGGTATGTCGGTTTCGGTGGGAGAGAGTTCGGACTCGGTAGCATCGATCGGGGAGCTATCGTGGATGTCGTCGTATTCGTCGTCCGCATCGGATTCGGCGTATGCCGTGCCCTGTTGGAAGCTCATGGCGGCGGCGGCGAGGGGACTGCTTGTCTAGGAGAGGAAAGGCGAGGTTCGAAGTCGAGTGGAAGGCGAGTCGATAGAGAAAAGGGGGGGAAGAAGGAAAGGTGTGGGAGTGATGCCAGGGGAAGGCGTGGGATGAAGCTGCAAAATAGGAGCGAGAGAGGGGGAGGGCGTTTCTCAACGACGAGCGTTTAACGGTTCGTTGCGTCGACGAGATGTCGGGCCCGGCGGCGTGCGTCGGCCGTGGAAGGCTCTCGTGCCTTTTTGCTGTCTTTAAACGTCTTCGCTTCCTTTCTTCTCAACCCCTCGCCGACAGGATGTGGACGAGGATGAAGATGGGAAGCGAAGAGCGCAGTGCGAAATGGGTTGGTCCCCTCCTTTCTTGGGTTGGAAGATGGCTGGCGCTACTGACGGAAACTCATTAGAGCAACGGTGGCTGTTTGGGTCGCAAGGGAGGGCGGGTGAGGGAGAAAAGGAGAGACAGGAGCGACAGGAGAGAGCGGCGAGGGCGAATGCGAAATGCGAATTGCGAGAAATGGCTTTGTCGGGGGAATCAAGAGAGGCAAAAAAGAAGAAAAAAAAGGGGAAAATAAAGAAAATGTAGAAAGAAAGGAGACGGAGTGCAAATAGGCGACTGAGGAATGGAAGAGAGCCAAAAGAGAGCCAAGCGCCGACCAGCTTCAGTGAAAAATGACGAGGGGAAGGATTTCTGGGGGTGGACAGTCGGAGGACAAATTGAATGTCGAGGCGGGCGGCTTTCGTGCGCTGGACTTGGCCTGGTGTTCTGTACTGTGTGCGCTTGGGCCAGAGAGATCGTGTCGATGGTCGCCGTTGTTGGCGTAGGACGAAGGTCGAAAGGGGCGAGGAGAGCGAAAAAAGGAGAGGCCAGAGAGACCAGAGAGATCGGAGAGATCAGAGAGATCAGAGAGATCGGAGGGACAAAAGAAACAAAGGGCGACGATAAACTAACGACGGAAGAAGAGAGGGAAGGAGTTGAGGTGCCTCCAAAAATCTGAAGATTCCAAAAGGGAAGGAACGACGGGCTGCTGTTGCGCTTGTGTCGGGACGATGGGGGCATTAACTTGAAGCGTCAAAGAGGAGGGCAGGTGCGGACAACTTGGGAGTGGTGGACTATGGGCTGGACTGAAGTGGACTGGAGACTGGACGGGGATGGGAGTACGTATCTTCTGGATGGACACAGCACGCATACACACATTATTACGGCGCACGCCGTGTGGGTAGAGTTTGGCAGGCGCGGCCCACTCAAGCAGCAACGCAGAAAAGGGACTGGATCAGTGGCCAGACGAGCAAAGCACAAGCCAGGGGGGTGGTATATTTAGAGTCTAACGCCCTCAGCACATTGGTGCCCTGCGGCAGGGAGTGGGGACAGGAGGGGACAGGAGGGGACAGGAGGGGGGGTAGGAGGAGGAGAGAGAGAGAGAGAGAACGACGAACAGGGCAAGAGCGTTGCAATTAAGGAGGCAAACCCGAGCAAGTCTCGGGCAAGAGCAAAGGAGAGCATGAGGTAAAAACGGGCAGGGGCGCCCGTTGTACAGAAGAAGAAGGAACAATGATATCGTCGGGGGCAAGAACAAAGCGCGGCTCTCTGAGTGGCTCTGCTCAAAATACGTCGCATCTTAAGAAGCTGTCTGGCCATCTCTCGATCTCAAGAGGTTCCCGCCCTATTCGTGCGAGCAGAACCAGTTCTCTACTGTGTGGCGCTTTTAGACCGTCGCGTGCCTTGCCCTAATTATGTCCTGAATTTTGATGAGTTTCCTGGTGTCTGTCGACTTGTATCTCTTGCCTATTCTGTGAGCCTTTTGCCGCCAAAAGAGCTGACAGCAAAATGCCAGGAGTGGAAGGAGCGACGCGGACGCAGACCAAGACATCCAATACGCCACCTTCCCGCGCTGCAGCCACTCACAGAGGCAGGAGGGGAAGGAGCAGCACACCATGAGAGAGAATGCAAGAAGACCAGAACGAAGCAGGATGCGCAAGCCCAGAGCAACAGCACATGCAGGAGAATGGAGGTGGTATCCCAAAGCGTGCTAGGCTGCTGGCAGAGCAGCCGCCTGGATCGAGAAGCGACAAGAGGCAAGGCCCACCCGGCTGCTGCCAACACCGCAGCGTGCAGCGCACTGCAGCCCAACGGGCGCCTGCGGTCTCTGGGTCTCCGTAGGGAGCAGTAGGGTGCAGGTAACAAGTACACATGTACGAGGACGGAGCAGGCAGTAGGGAGAAGGGAAGCGATCCTACCTCTTCCGGCGGCTGGGGTGTGTTTGTTCGTGCTTTGTGTGTACGGAGTCTGGAGTCTACTGCAGCCTTGTCTGTGGGCTCTTGGTGTACTCCAGCATCACGCGGGCGCAAGCGAAGTATCTCACCCCATATCCCGACGAGCGATACGGAGAACGGACGGCGGCATCCTCGTACGGCGCAAGTTACGCAGACGGTCTACAGCCAGCCCACCAGTCCCAAACGAAGCATCTTGATATGTTGATCCTGGCCACAAGGCTGGGGATGGCAAACGGCCAGTTCCATTCATGTGCTCCATGCTGCAAGTTTGGATACTTGCACGGACGAGAATGGGATGCATGATGCAAACCGTGGACGTGCTTCTGATGTGCCTGCAACCAAACAGCCGATGCAGACCTCTCGGCCAATGGCTGGCCGAGTGTGCCTCATCCAAACACTGGCGAACGGAGCCGTGCCTTTCCCCCAACCCATCCCAGGACCGCCGTTTTCTTGAGAGTGGATTGATGGGTCGAGGGAGGGAGGCGATAAGAGACAGAAGCAGGCCGGATGACGAAGAGAGGCTTTGGAGACTTTAAGAAAAGAAAAGGAAGAAAGAAAAAAAGGCGTGTAAGAGGATAAAAGGAAAACAGGGGTAAGGGGGTGTGGGAAACCCCGAGAGGGCAAAAGGCGACAATGGGTGCTTCCCTGCGGTTTGAAACGGCTGCTCCGCTGACCGCTCCCGAGATAGTTTCAGCTTTCTTCTTTCCCTTTCAACGGCAAAGTACCCTTGATATGCTTCAGGTGGCTCTTTCGTATTTTTTTGGTTCTTTTTCTTTTTTCTTTTTTTTTCCCCCTGTACTTTTTCTTTTTTATTATCTTTCATTCGATCTCTCTTATATCCTCACCTTCATCCAAGCCTCTCCCACATCGACTGAACCTGACCTTGTTTCTCGTGTTCTCGCACTCGCCCCTGCTGTTGAGACAGTCCCCGTTTGTTTTTCTATTTTGATTTTCTTGATCGTTTCTTTTTTCATCTCCGCCCCTCTACCCTTCCCACATGGCCGTATGAAGCATCGTCGAGCATCCGGACAGGCATGGTTGCTGGTATTATGTAGATCACCCTGCTCTTCTTCCTCGCCCTCGCTTGTGTCCGCTTTTGGCTATTCCACCGTCTGGTCTGTGTGAGGTCCGCTTTTGCCCATGTTTCCAAACACGCTCTCCCTCCCCCCTCGCCTCTCACCTTCATTTGTGAGCACACGGGCTTCTCTGACGATACATTGCGCCCTCTTTTTTGCCTGGTCACTGCTCACGGTAGATCATGCGGAGGATAAGTTGCCTTCTTGATGCTGGACGGCAATCCCCTGACGTTTCTATTCTCGGCGTCGCTATCATAGTCTTTCTTCTCGTCTTGTCTACTCTCTTTTTCTAGTTCCATTTTTGTTGATGAATCTCCTGCCGCCCGTATTCTTCTTCTTCTTTTCCTTCTGGAACATTTGTCAAGGCCAACGCCGCAGCCCTGCCAAGGGTCTTGGCGATGTTTGAATGGCGAGCATCATTGTTTCTATTTAATGGCCATTCTAATTATCATAGTGATGGCTATAGAGGCGGCCATGATATTTGATAACAGTGTACGACAGCAAGGACAGTATGCAAATAGTTTGGAGACACACCGTAGATCAAAGGATATACATTGAAAACATGGTATTCTATCAGGCCAACATCGCGATGTTTTAAGTTCAAAAACGGCGTGCACCCGTGCCCTCACCGGCCAAATCTCGATAGCGTCTTTGTCGACTTGGCTTGCGCACCCTCCAGCATCTTGGAGAAATCGCGGAACAAGGAGTTGACTGTGCCGTTAGCCTCCCAGTCGTCCACAATCTTGTTTGCAAAGGCCCGCCGCTTCCGAGACTTCATCTTCTTCTTGCGGCCCTCCAGCCCATCTAGAAGACGGTCCGCCTTGAGCTTCTCCTCCACCCAGTCCTTGAGCGCGCGTCGCCAGTGCAGGAGATCGTGTGCCGTCTCGGCGTTGCTGTGGCAGACGACACCAACGTACCACTGCCGCGACGTTGGCGGCAGGGCGTTGCCGTTCATGTCGATGGACTCATGGTCCTCCTGGTCGTCCTCGTCCTCGTCCTCATCACTGTCCGCTTCTTCAATGTCGTCGAGGGTCTTGCTGTCGTATGCCTTGCCGCTAAACATGACCCGGAAAGACGCCGGGTGATTCGTCCGTCCACAGGCATGGCACACATTCTCCTCCATCCCGGGGATGACAATGCTGTCTTTGCTGCCGCCCGACGGTCGGATGTTGAAACTGTCCATGTACGGCCGTGCGCGCAGGGTGCCGTAGAACTCGGGCGTCCACACCGACGAGATGAACCGGGACTGCGCCAGCCCGCCCACCTCGCGGTCCAGCCGGTCCCATGCGACCTTGTATAGCTCGTCGTCCGACTCGGCAAACACGCCGCCCGGGTTGACGCGCCGGTGGACGAGCCACTCTATGGCGTCTTTGAAGTGGCTCTTGAGCGGCTTGTGGGCCTGGAAGGTGAACTGCAGCGGCATCTCCCGCCGTAGCATGGCCTGCTCGTCCTCGGCATCGCTGCCGTCAGGCGCGCCGAGCAGGCCCGTGTGGCTGTCGTCGATGAAATCGGCCATGTCCTCAGCCTCTTCCTCCTCCTCCTCGTCCACCTCGCCCTCGCCCAAGGCCAAGATGTTGTAACCATCGTCCGACTCCTCGTCGTATTTGCTGCGGAGCTGCATGACAGCGGAGAACTGCCCCTGTTCTCGTTCCGCTTTCCTCCTCTTCTTTTCCTTCTTCTCCTTTTTCTTGTCCTTCTTCCACTTCTTCTTCAAGTCCTTTTCCATCTGTTCCGCAGAGACGTGCTCTGCTTCCTCTTCCTCTTCCTCCTTCTCTTTTCCTTCTTCTTCTTCGTCGTCCTCAAAGTCGGACAGGGCAACGTGGTCTGGGTCTTTGTCGTAGAGGGCGACCCGGGGCTCGTCCTCTTCCGATAGCGGGTCCTCTAGGTCGCTTTCTGTGACCTTCTCGCCCAATCTCCGTCGCCGCAGCAGCTCCATGTGACGCTGCCGAGCAGAGCGAGCACCGCTTTTCCGTGCCGAGCGCGAGACGCTGCTCGCCGCCTGTTGTTTCTGTGCCGGCGTGGAACGGACCAGTCGTGATGGCGTTTGCTTTGGTGGTGGTGTGAGTATGACAAGATCATCGTCGCTGCTGCCGTCGCTATCGGCAGACGGCTCGCGGCCCCGACGGAGTCTTTTGGCAGGTCGCACATCATCATCGTCATCGTCGTCGTCGGATAGTGTTGCTGGCATGGATGATGGCCGTCTCGGCAGCATGTCGGCTGTGTCATCGGAGTCTGCTTCTTCCTCTTCCTCGTCATCGCTGCCCACGACAGCGCGCCGGCGAGACTTGCTGGGCACGGGCGATGAGTTGGCCCCGGCCGGTGCCTTTCGTTTCCTCCCAGTTCTTTGGATAGGAAGCTCGTCGTCGTCATCATCGTCGTCACTGTCAGCATTATCGGCAGCAACAGCTTCCTTGGTTACGGGTGACGAGACGGACGCTCTAAACTGTGCCGCTCTGCCTAGAAATATCACACAAAAAGGAGACAGTCAGCCAACGGTAAAGCATCTAAACGTACCAGACTACCAGAGTAATACGTACCTAGTACATCCTCGATCGTTATCTGCCGGCCCTTCTTTCGAGAGCGGCCCATCTTTGACGATAGAGACTTTGTTGTTTGCGGGCTGACTAGGCAAAAAGACCGGCGACCTTTTTGATTGTGGGTTCAGGACGCCAGGGAATGAGGAAATGGGAGTGAAAATGAAATAAAGAGGGGATCCACCGTGTCCGTGAAGATGGGTCAACCGGGCTGTCTCAGTTTTAGAAAGAGAAGCGCGCACGTCAAGTAAGTACGCGTGCGTGAATGAGATCGCTTTGTGTGTGCCTGTTGCTGCTTGGCCAATAATAATGGATGAAATTAATAGGGGAAAGGTTCTGCAGCCTCCAAAAACTACACCAATAAATTATGAGTATGCAAGACGCAAGACGCAGTGGCGAGAACCTCAATGTCAACTGCCCAAAAATGCACCTATTCACATTGAGAATCAAGCACTCGCGTTCGACAAATTGAAATTTCACATTTCGTCGCGAGATCACGTGATATAAATTAAAGGTGGGACATCCCATTACAGCAGAGCATCCAACACAGCATCCAGTTGTTTTTACAAAAGCGACAAAATCCTACCGTTACCTATCGCGTATTGGTTTATCACAGGTCACAAGGGAAGTGTGTCTATGTATGTTTTGTTTCTTATTTAAGTATCTAAAGCTTGGAACCCTTGTCCAGCTATGCGCCCAGGACAACTATCTATTGTCAACGGCTCCCCCCCAAATTATACACCATATTAAGATACAATAACACCCAGCCGGCCGTCATGTCCCCGGAGCGGAAAAAATAAGGAATAGGAAAAGAAAAGAAAGGCGGAGTGTAAATCCAAGAGGGGGAGGGAGATAATAATTAATTAATAGGAGGCCTTGGAAGACAGCAAGGAGAAGGGGGGAAGGGAGAAGAAAGTGGGAAAGATCAAAGGGGAGGATGAACAACACAATAAAATGCAACCCTTGAACGCCAGAAAGTAGTCCCCTGCAGATAGCACTTCCCGAGTTTCTATCGACTGCTCACGAAGATCGTGGTCAGTTGCCGGAGCAACTTCTCCCTCTTCAGCTGGCGCAATTGAATGTCGCTGATGATGCGGCGGTAATGCGAAGAAAGGTTCTACCGTAGTCTCTTCTTTGCGTCTTCCTCGCCGGCAGCAAGGACATCTTCAATCTTCCACCGAGGCGCGCGGATGATTGCCTGGGCGCCCTGCTCCTTGAGCGTGTTGCGCTCCATCTCGGGGGTCACGCCGGCAGGGAGTGGCTCCAGCCCGCCAGCAATGCCCGTCGAGAACTTGAGCTGCAGAATGTCACCGACTTCGTCACAAGCAATCAACAGCCGGTCCATGTCTTCCTTGGTGTGTGATGAGGAGATGCAGAAGCGAGCACGAGAGCTGATAAGCGGCGTTGCAGGGTAACCGACGATAACGACAGAAATGTTCCGCTTCAACATTTCTCGGCTGAAGGAAGACATCTTACCGGGGCTGTAGAGAACGACAGGAATGATGGGAGAATCGTCGTGGCCGTAGACGATGAAGCCGAGGCGCTTGAGTCCGAGGCGGAGGTAGCGAGAATTGAAGGCAATACGCTGCAGCCGCTCTTCACCTTGGCCCGGAACAAGCTCACCGGCAATGATCTTCAGAGACGACAGGATCTGCACGAGAACAGCAGGCGAAGGCGCCTCGCCGAAATGCGTCGCGGCGTTCGTCGCCTTGAGCTTCTCGATAATGTGCTTCTCGCCGGAGACGTAGCCACCGTTGGCACCAAAGGACTTTGTGAACGTGCCCATGAGAATGTCCACCTCGGCGGGGTCCACCTTGAAGTAGTCGCAGACACCGCGGCCATTGCGACCGACGGCACCGATACTGTGGGCCTCATCGACAAACAAAAAGAACTTGTACTTGCGCTTCAGGGCGAGAACGTTGGGCAAGTCGACCATGGTACCCTCCATCGAGTACAGACCCTCGACAGCAACGAGAATCTTCTTCCAGGGGCGGTGGGTGCGGGGCTGGCCTTGGGAGATGGCATCGCGGAGGTGGTGCTCCAGGTCCTCCATGTCATTGTGCTTGAAGGAGCGGATAACAGCGCCAGAGACACGGGCACCAATGCGGATGGAGGCATGGTTCAGCTCGTCGGACAGGATCAGACAGCCCTTGGACACAAGAGCGGGGAAAGAGCTCGCGTTCGTCACAAAGCCCATGGAGAACACCATGGCAGCCGGCTTGCCGACAAAGGCGGCAATTTCGCGCTCCACGTCGAGGGCCAGGTCGTTGGTACCAGATTCAGCGCGAGAGCTACCTGCGGTAACACCGTACTTGCGGACGGCCTCCTCGGCGGCGTCGGCACAGGGACCCTCAGACTGGGCAAAGCCCAGGTAGTTGTAGGAGCTGATGTTGAGGGTCTCGGTGAACGTGCCGGTGAACTGGTAGGTGTCATTGTAGTCGTCCGACTTGCGGTCGATGAGAGTGATGTAACGGCCGGGCACACCGGTGGTGGGACGGGCGAAGCAGTCGTCGAGACGCTTCTTCAGACGACGGACGTAAAAGTTGTCAAAGTCGTCGTTGAGCGGAGCGTAGCCGTTCTTGAGGCGGACGGTGGCATTCACATTTGTCTTCTTGAAGTGGCGGCCAAAGAAATCGCGCGTATGGCCGAGGCCAATAAGGAGCAGATAACTGATGTATGTGGCGAAGAAGTAGTAGTATGGCGGCTCGTCGACGACGGGCGGTTCCAGCGGTCCACCCGGGTGCTGGCTGACATAGAGGTGGTTGCGGCTCAGGAGAGGGCCGAACTGAGCATCCTTGCGGCGCTGCAGCTCGGCCTCGGCATCTGATGGCGGCTCGAACAGCGTGGTGGCTTCGTCTGCGATGGCCTCGCCGGCTGTCGCGGTAGAGAGGGAGATCTTAGGAAGAGAGAGGGTGGAGGCGGAGATACCACCAGCGGCCGGAGACTGTTGCATGGTGAGGAGCGACTTCTGCGCGCTCATGTTTGTCTGGTCCCGGGACTTGGGAGAGGAGGAAAAGAACTGGGACAGGCGGCTGCCGCCTTTGGACTGTGATGATCTTCGCTCAGTGACCCTTTCCAACGGCGACATGCTGGAGTAACTCGAGAAAGGATTTGCAAGCTTGCGTGGCATCTCTAGGATGAGCCGAGGCAGCAGCTGTTGCCGCAAGTCAGTGTTCAGCGTTCTTTGTATCTTCTGTGAGGTTCGCTCGTCTGCTGCAGGAGGCGTGAGGAATGAGGGGGACACGACCGCCGGTGAGGCCGGAGCGGAAGAAAAGGAAGAAACAAATAATTCGGAGGTGAGGGAAAACAGGGAGAAGGGGGGCAAAGGGCGCGCTTTGGAGATGGAGGACAACGGAAAATGAACGAATTGAGGTGCGGAAGTTCCAAGTTTGAAGCAAATAGTTCAAGGGAGAAAGACAGAGAGAGAATGGACAATGGAAGATACGGAGAGACACGAGGCCGCTTGCCAGAAGAAAACGGTCTGCAGTAACACGTAGATTGAGAAGGTAGGAATAGCAGCCAGTGCCAGTGGAACAAGGATGGTAAGGAGGCCTAGCAGACCAGTGGTAAGAAAAAAGGGGCTGGGCGGTTGGTGTCTTATTTTTGCTAATAAAACAAAAGGAGGAAGGAGGGAAAAAAAGGGTAGTTTGGTGGTCCAAGCTTGAGACGAAAGGCACGAACCACAGCCCAAATCCCGTCCCCCTGCTTAATCAGGCAATTGAGCGGTGGGGACAGGAAGCAAAGCGACCTCCCTGGGTGATAAGGCAGTAGCGAAGAGAGCTCCTGCTGCTTCTGGGATGCTGAGAAGCAGCCCGAATCGCTCAATCGCCTTTCTGCCGGAGCCCTCGTGTATCGTGCCTTCTTTCTTTGGACTTTGGGTGTATTTTGTGTGCAATTTGTCGGAGGGGAAGGAGCGAGACGACGAGGTGCACGGGGCGCACATGCACTGCCTTGCTGGGCGGAACGGCGACGAAAATAAAAGGAACAACTTACGCAACGGTCTGTGGCTTGCGAATGAAATCCGCGTGCCAAGCAGCAGAAACGAAGAAAAGGAAGGACAATTCGTAGGTTGGTCGAGGATGAACTGGGCGCGTTGGACAAGACGAGGAAGTCGGGGGTGTCGCTTTTCGCAGCTCCTCTTTCGAGATGGCTCGACTTTAGCCACAGAGGAATGCGCGGGGAGGGCGTCGGTCGTTCGCGTCGCTGTTTCCTTCTCTCTGTGTCTCTCCACAACGCTCAAGTCGACAATCGGCGTGCAAGGGAAAGGAAGGAACGAACGAGAGAAAGAATTTGCAAAATGCAAACCAGGAAAGGACGAATGTCGAGAAAAGGGAGAAAGAAGAAAAACGGGAAAACAGGAAAGAGAGGGTACCCAGGTAGCGAGGAGAAAAGGAGAGGCAAGATTTGCAAGGGAGGCCCAGAAAAGGAGAGCGCGCCAGCGACGCGAAGAAAGCACAGTATGAGTGAGAGCAATGGAGCACCGCTCCCACGGGCAGGCCCAAGGCCCAAAATGACAAGACTTGCGGATGCCGTTTAATTAGCGGGGGGCAGAGGGGGGCAGGAGCAGGAGTAAGATACACCGACAGGGGCGCAAGGCACCGCCAGACCATATGTCACTCAAGCTGGTTGGAGCCACTCGAACCACTCTGAGCGGCTTAGGGCGGTTTTCGGGGCCTGGTCGATCCAAAACTTTTTCTTTTTCTTTTTCTTTCGCTTCAGTTTTCACTTGCCACCCACCACACGCCCACCACAGCGCTAGCCTGCTGAGCCTAGCATGTTCGGGCCTTGTCGCGTACCCGGAGATTCCGGAAATTGGGCCAGGGGAAACCTGAGATGAGTGATGGATTCCGCCTTTGCCCGGCCGCTGGCTGGGTTAGTCAGAGGTTGTGCCAGCGCTACAACTGTGCGCGTTGCAGCACAGGATGCGCTGTCAAAGCGCGTATCTTACAAAGATGAATGCGCTGGATGCGGATACAGTAATTACAGCGCCTGCAGGCGCCTCGGCATCTGGCCCCGAGGGATCCAGGCTCGCCGCCAGCCTTGCACACCGCCCTACCGAGGACGATACGATATGCGGCGGTCGGATCAGCCGGAGCGAGCCCGTAGAGCTGGCTCTGGCTCTGGCTCTGGCGCTGGCTGCAGCGTCGACCTGCCCTGTGTGGAATCGCAGAGTGGGAATCAGACAATCAGACCACAGCTGCATTGCTTGGGTCGCATGAGCGATGCTGTTCCCAAAGGGGATGCCGGCAGCGGCCGCGATACGATCCGACAGAAGACCACCTTTTGCAACGACGTCATTCTGCAAGGAAAGAGGCTTGTAGCGAAGCGTGCGGCGAGATCTCGTTTCTTTGATGACAGAACCCAACCGATAGACACGTTGGAAGTAGACCAGCTCAAACGGCTGTAGTAATCGGCCTAAGCCCGTGACGCACTTGACCCGCGCTCCGACACGGAGACGATACGGCGGTTGGCCTGTCCGATCCGCACGTGGGATCCCGTAAAAGCTGCACGGGGGTCCTGGTCGCCTGTGAACTTCTACTGTGTTACCTTGGGCAAGTGCCGATGCATCGTATGCCATACTATCACGAAGCTCGATGCCAGTCGTCAGCCTCGGCAGACACGATGATGGCTCACATGGCGTTTAAGTATTTCACTTTGTCCTCATGCCACATCCCACATGCCGTGGGTCTTGGAATGCTCCGAGCACGCGAATGTCTTCAAGAGTTCATGCATGCGTTGTGCGCGTGCTTTGCCTGCTTCCTCTGCGCGTTCCTTCGTGCGACTACGAAGACTGAAGCCAGCTGCCGTCACGAGCCAGGTCACATGCCTATCTTTTAGCTATCAATCACTGTCTTCGGGCGCCACACCGGGGCAGTCCGCCGAAAGTGGCGCCCATTGGCTCCGCATACTGGCGCATTTCCCCAGTCCAAAGGTAATTCTCGGCTTAGAACCCCAGCTGTAAGCCGAGTAATAGCGCCTTCCTTTTCCGGACCGTTGAGGTCGTGAATTGGTTCCTGGCCTATGTGCTTTCCTGTCCCCAACAAACTGCGAGGCGGCAGACAGCAGTCAAGAAGCCGAGCTATCTCTCAGAGGCACGTCGGCTGTGCAATTCCTGTCAAAACTGTCGCTGCTTGCAAAGTTGCACATCACCACACGCGCGCACGCACGCACGCACGCACACTCCTAGCAAGAGCACCTCACATCCAGCAACCATGACTGTTAGCATTACCGCGGCCTCGACGGCCCCCAACGAGCTCTGGCGGCATCCAAACCCCAAGGAGACGCCCGTGTTCCGCTTCCTGGAGACCGTCAATGAAAAGCATGGGCTCACGCTCGCCAACTACCCCGACCTGCACCGCTGGTCCGTCGACAGCCTTGCCGAGTTTTGGGCGGCGGTCTGGGACTATGTGGGTATCACGGCCTCGAAACCCTACGACACGGTCCTCCCGACCACGGCCATGTACCCGCGGCCGGACTTTTTCCAGGGCGCCCGCCTCAACTTTGCCGAGAACATGCTATTTCCCACCGGTGTCGACGTAGACCCGTCTGCCACGGCCCTGATCACCATGACCGAAGCTTGGGACACCCTTGGCGCAGAGACCATGACCTGGGCCACGCTCCGGGACAGAGTTCGCCGGTGTGCCGCACAGCTACGCGCGCCCGCCATTGGATTGCATGCCGGTGACGTCGTGGCCGGATATGTCGGCAACCATGCCGATGCCATTGTGGCCATGCTTTCGGCCGCCTCCATTGGCGCCGTGTGGACGTCCATCAGCCCCGACAACGGTGTCAGCGCCGTGCTCGACCGTCTTGTGCGCGTCAAGCCCAAGGTCCTCTTCGCCGATCACGCCTCGCTGTACAATGGGAAACTGTGGCCCAGCACAGACAAGATACTCCAGATTGTCGACAGTCTGAGTGACGGCGGCAACCTAAAGGCTGTGATTATTGTCGACTCGGTCAAGTACCCGGGGCCCCAGCCGACTACTGCTGACCTCGGCTTCGAGGCGCTACGAAGCAAAGTTCCTGTGGCGGAGGCGTACGGCACCTTCTTGGCGGGCGCCCCAGATGACCCGCTTCGCTTCGAACCGCTGCCGCCCTCGCACCCGCTCTACATCCTGTACTCCAGTGGCACGACGGGCCTGCCAAAGGCCATCATCCACACGGCACTGGGCACGCTCATCCAGCACAAGAAGGAGCTCGCGCTGCACTGCTCAATGGGTCCCAAGTCCCGCATGCTCTACTACACCACCACGTCTTGGATGATGTGGCACTGGAGCGTCGCCGCGCTCTCGGTCGGCGCATCCTTGGTCCTGTACATGGGTTCGCCCTTCCGGCCACACGGCGAGCTGTCCCTGCCCCGGGTGCTGTCCGATCTGCGTGTGACGCACTTTGGCACATCCGCAGCGTACCTCATTGCGCTCGAGTCGAAGCAGGTCAAGATCACCTCCGATCCGTCCATTGACCTGTCTGCGCTCGAAGCCATCTACTCGACCGCGTCGCCGCTGCCGCCGTCGACCTTCTCGTACGTGTACGAGACGTTCCCCAAGCGGGTCCACCTTGCCTCCATCACCGGTGGCACCGACATCATCTCTCTGTTCGGCGCGCCCTGCCCGCTCCTGCCGGTCATTGCGGGTGCGGTGCAGTGTGCCGGCCTTGGCATGGCCATTGCCGTTGCCGATTCGGCATCCCCCTCAAACGACCCCAAACTGGTCCCGGCCGGCGAAGAGGGCGACTTGGTGTGCATCGAGCCGTTCCCGTGCGAGCCCCTGACCTTTTACGACGGCGACGAAAAGTACCGCGCCGCCTACTTTGAGCGCTTCGACGGCTGGTGGCACCACGGCGACTTTGTTCGCCTCGAGGGCGCCGACAACCAGTCGCTGGTGATGCTTGGCCGGTCCGATGGTGTTCTGAAGCCGTCGGGCGTGCGCTTTGGAAGCGCCGAGATCTACAACATCATCACGCGCTTCTTTGCCAGCGAGGTCGAAGACTCGCTCTGCGTCGGCCGGCGGCGGGCCCAGGACACGGACGAGACCGTGTGCCTGTTTATTATTCCGACCGCAGGCGGCGCCGCGTTTGACGACCTGCGCAACCGCATCAAGACGACCATCCGGAAAGAGCTCAGTCCCCGGCACGTGCCCGGTATTATCGAGGAGTGCAGCGGCATTCCGCGGACGAGCAACGGGAAGAAGTACGTCAAGCACGGCCATATCCCTGTTTGGCTCTCAGTTTTTCCTGTTGTATATATGACCATCCTGCTAACTGCCGTCTAGGATCGAGGTTGCCGTGAAGCAGATTCTTTCCGGCATGCAGGTCAAGACCAATGCCAGCGTCGCCAACCCGGAGACTCTCGATTGGTTCCGTGCGTGGGCCACCTCGCTCAGCTAGTGACATCGGGATATATAGGTTAAAGGATAAAGAAAAGCGAAGCAGGAATTAAAAGTAAAGGTTAGATATGGCTAGACGAGGCAAGTACCGTTTTGGGGTCAAAACCACAACTGGACAAGAAAAAAATACACATCACGCAAATTAGAAAGCAATCTACAAGTACTCGTTCAGGTTTCAGTTGGACCACACCTGTTAAGATACTCTACAACGTACTCTTTATCTTCTCTCAGCGGGCCGGTCCATCCGCCAGCCGACATGACTTTGTCGTCATTTGCCCGCCGGCAAGTTCACCCTGTCCAAGACCCCAAGACGGGACCGAAAAGACCCGCGGATGTGCGGTTTGTCTCCTGTCGTTCAAAGGGAGGACGATCAGATGGAAAGATACTGCCGGGCTGGCCTATCACGTGCCGTCAAAGAACAACAATGGAGGTGCCAACGTATGAGAACAAGAGCCGCTCAGGGGAGGATCAGTGCCGTCTGGGGGTGAGGCGCAAAACCAAGGTCGCGGGAGCGCTTGATTAATCGACAGCCGCATATCAGACCAGGAGGGGCAGATGTGAACCACAGCTGCAAGAATGAAGACTCGAAATAAAAAAAAAATAAAAAAGCAGGGGTAAAAAAGACAAAAATATCAAGACAAAAAAGAGGGCCTCGGGGGCCAAGGACGTAAACGGTGGCACAAAGTAAATGCCAAAGAGGCACAAATATCTTACAAGAATATCATGGACAATCCACACCACAGTCCGCAACCGCTCACTTGGGTCAGGCCCTTGTAAATTACAGTTTCTCTCTTGCCTCTCCTGCCTTTCTCCTGCCAATCCCCCCATCCTGCCGCAACGCAGACCACAATCGGCCGTTTTCCCCGCTGTGCAGGCTAGACCCAAATTGGCAGCCAGCCTTAAGGTATTACTCTGTGCCTGGGGGGGCATCACAGTAGTAAAATACACGTCCTTTTGGCGACCAAACTTTTTCATTTCTTTGGCGGCGTGATGTTGCAGTGAAGGAGATGAGAAGCAACAACAAAAAGAGGGCCTGGTTTTCTACGGACATAGCGACCGACTGCCCCATTCTCCCTTGGAGGCGGGAGCGTTCATGCTCTCGTGGGACACCCGAAAAGAGAAGGCATAGACAGCGTTCGTACGAGCTCGTCTGGGTAGGCTCAGTAGGGTCGTCCCTATGTCGTAACTTCCGTCGCAGGCAAAAATTACGCCGTAGCTCGGGATGTGGACCCCTATCCGGTTTGTTTAGCAGAGAGCTAATCACCGGGCAAGACTGGACGGGAAAAAATAGGGGCCACTATCCACAACCCACGAAAGCATCGCAAATTGGTCGTTTGGGCGAGATGAACGAAGAAGGTGCAGAGAAGGGAAGAGAACAAGAAGAGAACGAAAAATGAAGAACAAAAGCGTCCGTAGCCGTTCGTGCTATGTACAGTGCACGGGCCTTCTCCGTCCGCCTACATTCTGAGCCACCCCTTCCCCTCCGAGCGTCTGTGTGCGCCCGTTCTTCCTTCCTTTTCGACGTCCCTGCTCCGAGAATGAGTGATCGCTCTTGCCTTTCAGACGATTCAGCGGAGTTCCTGGAATGGAGAAAGGGCAGCGGCGACCGGCGAGGCAGGAGGCAAAACCTTGTAGATACAAGTGAGATACTTCCACGGCACTTAGGCGGCACACGGAGCCGGGGATGGGTATTTGAGAATGGGTCACATCTCACAACGATTTTTGTCGGTTTTGCATTTGCACACAGTGAACATGCAATATACAAAGGGGGTGGCCAGGCACTAACGCACTGTTGCTACACAGGTGTCTCGGCGCGCTGGAAAGTGGAGAGCTGCCAACAAGGAGAGACGAAAAAGGAAAGAAATAATAAAGATACTTGTACAAGATAGAGGAAAGGAACAGAGAACGTCACCGGAAGCTTGGTGAGCCTCTTCTTCTTCTTTTTCTCTATTGTCGACGGCGTCGTTAGGTCGCGTTAGATACACTTCCCCTGTGCCTCTTCTTGTCTTCCCTGCATCTTGCTGGTCTGTGTGCCTCTTGTCTGCAGGCTGCGGGTGGCCAGCGTCAGATATATATGCCTGTGCACATCGTTCTGGCAGCTGGGTTCGGAATGTGAGACACCCACACCTCTCTTTTGCCCTTTCTGACCTTTTGTCCACTCTGATCTTCTCCTGTCTCTTTTGCTTCCTTTTTTCTGTCTCGATCCCTCGATTTTCTGTCGGCTGCCGCGCAGGATCACACAGAAGATAGGCGGCCGCCGTTCTGTTCCTGTCTCTCTCTCTGTTTGTGTCTCTCCTGCGTCGTCTGCCCACTCTTGCCCTGCGTCCCCTTTTTCCGCGTCTCGTCAACTGGGCCCCTTGCGTCGCTTTTGTTTTAGCGTGCGTAAATTAAAATACCCGACTCGCCGTCCGCTACCACTCTAATCTGGCTCCCTGGCTTGTTCTGGTGACTGAGCTTCCTATCCGGTGCAGGCCGTGGCCGTTCTCGTCTACTTGTCTTTTAATAAGTAAGATACAGTCGCACGGAGGAGTTACTGGTGTATCTTCCTGAATCTCAGAAAGAAATGCCGCTACGACAGTTCAACTGCCCGAAGACGACAGCAGGCGAGGCCACCGAGACCAGGGTAGGCCAGGCTCCCCAGGATGCGTGCCAGAACAGCCCGAGGAGAAAAGGGGAAGGGGGAAAGAGAAACAGTTCCGCCGACCACCAATTGGTAATTACCCAGCGGGGCCCGGTGTAGCATTTGCTTGCATATCAGAGCGATTCCATGGGGAATATTCGGTCCCCTCGTACTCCGTACCCAAGAGGCATCAGACGGAACGCGTCGCAATTGGATGGTTCGCAGCGATGCCAGCGAACGGGCAGGATCGAGTCGAGGTCCCTTTCTGCAAGGCGTGAAGAAGCGACACCAAGCGACATCAAGCGACAGATGGCAAAGAGGCAGGCGGGCAAGGCAGGACGCTGCGCGTTCACTGACCAAACTACTCCGTACGTAGTCTGGCAGTGCCATGAGAGCACGGAATACAAGCACTAGTAGGGACCTGCTTCGCCAGTAAGACTACGGAGTACAAGTATGATACAGCTCTGGATACGTGCTTTCTTCCTAAATACTGCGGAGAACGGAGTAATATACTGTTAACTCTAGCTCTCTCCATAAACAATAGCGCATCATTAGCTGGCTCTTGCTTTCGGCGCACAGGGCACAACGTGCGCGCACGGTGTACATGAGACCGAGAAAGAGCTCCCTGGCAGGGAAGCCTCTTAGGCCGCCCGCTCGATTGCACTGTGCGACAACCGCCATTGTGTCACAGAACAAGCTCCCAATTCATTCGGGGGGCACACCTCTTATGCAGGTGCTTTCTCGAGGAAAGAACTGTGCCTCGTCGAGCCTGTGTCCCATCCATCACCTTGGCAATTCGCCTGACAGACCCACCCATTCTTCGCTCAGCCGTCTCCCAAAGGGCCAAAAGTCGCTGTTGGTCGCGGTTTCCTCCCCCATCCCCCAATCTCTCCTTCGTTCCTTCCCCCTTTTACGCTAAAAAAGCGCCCCTCCCTCCTGAGAGATCTCCCCGTTGCTCCCGCCAACCTCCTCAACCTCCTCAACCTCGCATTGCATTTCCTTTTCTCCCCTTCCCCTTTTGCATTTTGCACCGAGAATAATTAGCGTAATATGCAGACGCCTACCAGAGAGGGAAGGAACCCACATTACAGGCCACCGTCGAACCTCCCACATCCCCAGCAAGCTTGCGGTCGCTCTTTCTCGCTGGTCTTTCTTTACCCAACTCTCCTTCCCGTCTCTTGTCCTCTTTGGTCGTGGTTGCTCAGTCCCTTCTGTCTTCTTCCAGCCAGAGGCGATCAACGTATTCTTTCCTTTCTTTCCTTTTTCACCCCTCCCTCTTCACCCTCTGCAATTCTCCTCTCACGACTCTCTTGACTCTCGGCTCACAACTCTCGACTGCTCACCGAAGTGAATTGCCCCTTTGCTTTCTCGGCCTGCTGCCATCGCCGTTTCGTCGCTGGGTTTAACCCTGGTCGCCAACTAACCCTCTTGCGGTGCTTGCCCTCCGTTGAGTCGCCCTCTTATTTCCTCCTCTCCACTTTTTTTACCATCCGGTGGCTGCAAACCGAGCCAAAAACCGTCTTCGCTCGCTCGTCTTACGACTTTGGCATACCGTTTTCCTCTACCAGATCCCCCCCTTTCAAGCCTGTCCAATTCCTCCTCCTCCTCTTCCTCCCTTCCCGTAGCGCACAGCGGACCTCCTCCCTTTATTTTCTCTGTCGCTGTCTGGTCCCCCATTCCAATCCGGCCCCTTTCCGCCTACCACTCGACACAACGAATCAACGCAGCTCACCGACCAAAACGAAAGGGCAAAACACGAGAAGCTTTGCGCTTCAAACCGCACGAGAGATCCAACACAGCTCCTCTTTCTTTTCGCATGCTTTCACCCTCAATCTGATCTTTTCGCACCACCGGCTCTCAATTGACCGCACCTCGTCAGCTCAGCTTCACCTGACGGCCAGCGATCTTCGCCGTTTTTTCTCGTCGCGTTCCCCCCCCCCTTACCGACTTCGACTTTTCCCCCGACCATCATCGAACAATCCACGATGGATTCTCAACGGCAAAGCGATGTGTCGCCTGAGGCGATGCAGGCACGGATTCAGCAAGCGCGTCGCGAGGCTGAGACACTCAAGGACCGCATCAAGAGAAAGAAGGATGAGCTCGCCGACACAACACGTTAGTCTTCCTCCTCGGCCTGCTCCCCCGGGCCGATGCTTTCCTCGCGTGCCCTTTTGTAGTATTTTCGTCGTCGTGATGCATGCTTCCGTGGGATGGCTTCGGCGGTGTTCTTTTTCTAACGTGACTGCACTCTCTAGTCCGCGCTGTTGCCCAGCAAGCGCACGAGCCGATCTCCCGGAACCAGATGATGAAGCCGAAGCGCACGCTAAAGGGCCATTTGGCCAAGATCTATGCGATGCACTGGTCTACCGACCGGAGACACCTCGTGTCCGCCTCGCAGGATGGCAAGCTTATCATCTGGGACGCCTACACCACTAACAAAGTGCACGCCATTCCTCTCCGCTCCTCGTGGGTCATGACCTGCGCGTACGCCCCGAGTGGCAACTACGTCGCCTGCGGTGGTCTCGACAACATCTGCTCCATCTACAACCTCAACCAGAACCGTGACGGCCCCACCCGCGTCGCTCGCGAACTGTCGGGCCACGCCGGCTACCTCTCCTGCTGTCGCTTCATCAACGACCGCAGCATCCTCACCTCATCTGGCGACATGACCTGCATGAAATGGGATATTGAGACCGGCACGCGTGTCGTCGAGTTCGCCGACCATCTCGGTGATGTCATGAGCATCAGCCTTAACCCGACCAACCAGAACACCTTCATCTCGGGTGCTTGCGACGCCTTTGCAAAGCTGTGGGACATCCGCGCCGGCAAGGCCGTGCAGACGTTCGCCGGCCACGAGTCCGACATCAATGCCATCCAGTTTTTCCCTGACGGCCACTCGTTCGTGACCGGCTCTGACGACGCCACATGCCGGCTGTTCGACATCCGGGCGGATCGCGAGCTCAATGTCTACGGTGTACGTTTGATCTCTACTAAAATCCATGGGCGCTCGCTCTCGCCCGTATCTGAGCCTAGGCTCTTGATGAACGGTATACATTTGCTAACCGATATGTTGTGTTCAGTCTGAGTCCATTCTTTGCGGTATCACGTCGGTGGCCACGTCTGTGTCTGGCCGCTTACTGTTCGCCGGCTACGACGATTTCGAGTGCAAGGTAAGACAGCTCCTTCTCCAACTATGCTACCGCCACCTTGGCAACAAGTGCAGGTCGCCACTGTCATTGTTGCTCTTTTTTCTATTCAGCACTAACCCTTCTCTCAGGTCTGGGACGTGACACGGGGCGAGAAGGTCGGCTCTCTTGTCGGCCACGAGAACCGCGTCAGCTGCCTGGGCGTCAGCAACGACGGCATCAGCCTGTGCACAGGCTCGTGGGATTCTTCGGTCAGTACACATCGCTCTCTTTTCGCTCCTCGGCCACCGATTGCTAACAACCACACAGCTGAAGATATGGGCCTACTAAGGCGACTGCTTATAACGACGAGACGAATGCCTCTATTGATATTGTTCCGACAACGAACCCACGTTTGCGACAAATTTCGCCCTATCGATCTACAAAAACAATATAAAATAGCGACAAAATACTGGGAAGCCATCCCTCGAGACATTTGTGGAAGACGACGAATATGCGGCGACAACAATCTACAGTTGCAAGCATACCGAAGCAAGATACAGAAACCAGTTTACTGGCAACGAATTTTTCAATACCCCTTGTCGATAAGCAGCAAGCAGTAGCATCTCCATGAGGTATGCCCGATAAGGCGTGCATCGGTCCAGCAAACGTGGGGGCCATGCAAGTCTTCACAAGGCGAATTCTTTTGGGATGCCTGCATACCGGCCAATCGACGGCAATGTCTCGTGCCCCAGCTTTCCAAATTCTAATAGTGGATGTTGATGTTTATTCTGAGAAACAGCGAGTGCTGCTATCATTGCTGCCTTTTTTTTTCTCTATTTTGTGCATCGTGCATCCAAAACCAGGGTTTACGAGTTGAAGCAGCGGTCCAATTCACCTTCCCGACGGTTTTCTTCCGGTTCTTGTTTGCTCACTTTCTTTCCTTTCTTTGTTCTCTACTTGCTTCATTTTGTCTGCCAAAAAAGGGTTTCTTTGTCTTGCTTTTCTGCTCTGTTCTAATTTCGGCTGTCATGTTTTTCTGTTTGTCCCTTTATTTTCTTTCGTGAATCTGCCTCCTTTTTCACTTCTATTTTGTTCTATATTCCCTTTATTTTTCTTTTTTCCTCTTGCCAAGGATGGTTCCCTTTTTGTATAGTTGGCCCGATGTACTACGACATGTGCCGAGTTTCTTGTCCCGCATCTTTTTTTCTTCACATCTGTCTATTCTTTTTTTGTCACTACGCCTACCTCTCTCCCTCCCTCCATAGCCTTCTACCCACCAGAAGCTCACACTATCTCTCTTAACGATATCCTTTCTATTATTTTCTCTCTCTTTTCGTTTGTCACAGAAAAAAAAAACAGTTCTATTTTTTTACCATATCGATGTGTCTTGCCGTGCCGTATAGTAATAATCCAGGACTAACGTAATTCGACGAATATGTCTTGCTGTTGTAGAGTTCACGATTCATGTTAACCTTGCAGGCAAGAAATATTTCTCTCTGCTACTATGTGGTCGGCTGACGTGCCCGTTTGTAGTTGAAATTTATCAAAACTGGCAGCATGCGACCTTCTTAGTCCTTCGTGTTGCAGTTCATGTCTCACTCCTGTGTGACTACTTGCCTTGCTTCATTGTTGTAGAATCTGGCTTGTCAGAGCTACTTTTTGTTGTTACGATGGGTTTTCTCAAAGATAGAAGTAAAGGGATGTATGTATTTCTGGCTTTAAATAACAATTATCATGACTATAAGGTTGGATTTGAATAAAATCTAATATAGAAACTGACAAAATAATTAAAACTTATACAATTAAATAAAGCTGTCTTGAAATGAAACTCCTTTCTCATTCTTTCATTGTAAAGAAACCATGACCGTAATCATATCCTCATTAGCGAAGAGCTTCTACTCTTTGCGTACTCTGCACCACCAACTGCCCTCTTACACACAAAAAGTGTAAGCCAAGCCCGAATAGATCGTTGGACCACATCGTCATGCTAGAACGCTGGTACCCGAAGAAACACGCGATATCGTACCAAGGACAATGTACGGTCGGTGTTGGGATGCGATCTCGTACGGCACATCTTTTTTTTTTTTTCGTTTTAGTGTAAAAGTTGACTAGGAAACGAAACATCACGATGGCCTCGATTGGCCCTGGGCTTGACCTCTATCGCGCTAGGTTTGGCTCAGCTATGATTGATGGCCTGTTCCATGGGCCCTCACGCTGTCTGTTTCAACACAAGGGACAAGGACGAGGTTCGTGGGCCTTCAGGTAGGCCAAGGCTCGTTCCCCCTCTCTTTCCAGCTCTCGTGCACGCTCACCGTGCTCAAAGATGAACAGAACAAGATTGGTCATATCCTTACGAAGTATTGCATCTCTTCCTGATTCTGTCGTCAAGACCAACTCTCTTATGACAACTAGCCACGCTCTGATGCAAATTCAAATAGAGAGTACTCGTAATCAACTAAGATGTAGCTGCCATCCCTGCTCCACCTTCCCTGTGGTGTTGCTTTTCGATCTGAGCTCTGTGGTATAATTCGTAGCCATATTGTCCTACCTTGCTCTTACTACTCCGTATCTTCCATGTGCTTTCTTTAGACGGGCCCCGACAGCAATTTGTACCCGAGCTATTTGCATATTGACAATACGACGTCTCCGTATGTAATACACACCTGTATCACGAAGGGAATGCCATGGCATAAAGGGGCACTAAATTGCCATGAAGCTTGGGATGCTGTTTGCTGCTTGCCGCGGGTGCCACAACGCATCAATACCACAGAAATGCATCCGTTTGGATGCTCATAATGTATGATTTAACATGCAAAAAGGACGCGCACAAATTTGCCATGCTGTCGGGGCTGGGACATGTCGATGGAACAATTTTCCGAGGTTGTGTGTTTCGCAATGTCTCTGGTCAGCTCTGGCCAACGCAATGTCTCGATTGTGTTCTTTTACTTTTCTTCTTCTGCTTCCTTTATTCTTTTTCGTTCCTTTTTCTGGCCAGACCTTCACTCGCTTTCTTTTCCCATTCCGGTCTGGTCCTGATCGACAGAATATCTCTCCCTTTTTTGGCCTGAACCCATTAGCACATCAAAGTCTTCTGTAACACGCTAAGAATAGGAAAAAGTGCAGAGAGGGGGGGAAACGCTCCGTAGGGGGAGAACACCACCTCACCACGTCAACGAGACGAAAAGGGGAGAAAAAGGGAGCAAAAGGATACGACGTGCTTGCTAGTAGGGGCAAGAAAGCCAGAACCAGGGGTCGGCCAAGGAGAAAGAACACTAGAAGGCGAAGTGCCGATCGAACGGGGGTGTTTTTTGTTCACGAGGAAGGTTCAGAGAACATCTTTTCTCGTCTTGGAAGCGACGGTCGGCGTCACCTGTCCTGTGATGCCTGTACTCCGCACGGAGTATTTCCAGCTCATTTCCTCACGGCATGCATGTCAGCATCGCCTTGACCAGCCTGCGATCTGGCTCTCTTTAGTTTCTGCTTTTCATTATTTTCTTCTGTTTGCCTTCCTGTCGAGCCAGCGATCTAGTCTCCCGACGCCAGGCTCTCTCGACTCCCCTCCTCCCTCGCCCCCATCTTCTCTGTCAAGTTAAGAAAGTCCCGGCCCCATGTCGCTAGCAGTGTTCTGCAACGGACTCCGCCGCTTTGCTGCAACGACCAATTTAGAGCGGCTTGTTTAGTTGGGTATGTTTGGTTACGAGTATCGACGCGCCTCGGGACACGCTGCTGACGAAAAAGAGCTCGTGCGTAGGGCGTTTGCATTTATCCCACACAACAACATTGCATTCCGTAATTGCAGTGCTCGTACGTCGTACGAACGTAGTTCGTATGTCGTACGTCGTACTCCGTACGTCGTATGTACCTTCCTCATCTCCTCGCCGCAGTTGCCGTATCTTGATCGATTGCTTGCAAATCCCTGCTGCCACGCGAATGGGCAGGCGCGGGACGCTAAGATGAGGAAGGCGCGGTGGAGGGGGAAAAAGGAGAGAAAAAATCTCACCAAGCCCCAGCGGCTTCCTACCCACCATTGCCTACGCGCGCGCCGCTGCACCATTGCGGCTTCCGCACTGTTTTTACACGCCTCGCACCTGCCTTCCTTTCTTCTTCCACCTTCTTCCCTCTTTCCACATTTGGTTCCTGCCGCAATTTGGACCTCCCAATCTACACAAGACGCAAGGCAGCCCTTTCACGTGGCTCATAGAATGTCAAGCCTGCCTTTCGCTCTTTCCTCGTGCATGGTTTAAATGAAGAACCTCTGGCCTCCTTTATTTCTTTGACACTTTCCGACCACTTTGACCTGGTCCCTTCCTGTCACTTTTCGTCCCTCGTCGTCAATCTGATTCCACCTTTTATTCTCTGCCTGTCCCCCATCCTCCGCAACGCCATTGACCCGTGTATTGCCTGATCCAGAGCTGCGCATAACATTGCACCCATCACACAGCCAGAAACCCCTGACGCCACCGCAGAGACGCCCTGCCGAGACAGCAAACCTCAGTCCACGCAGTCGCACACTCACGACACTTGACATTGGCCCACGCTCCCCACAACGCAAGCATTCTGCGTTGCTTCACCTGGCATCAAATCACACACTTTGCTGTCTTTCGTCGCCCCGCATTGTCCAGGCTGTTCATCTGCAGCAACGCAGCGCATTTGAAGATTGCGACCTCGCTCTCGCCGACGCCACCCCGTTTGCCCCTCGACCGTTCTGAAACAGCCTGACGCATCCCAGGGGGTTTAACCAGAGCGCTGCTCATCCAAGCCAGAAAGGATCGGCCCTGACGCAGTAGTCGTGTTTCCACCCCTGTCCCAGTCGAACAAGATTCTTACTCTTCTCTTATTCCCCTACGTCAGGTTGGGAGAAACAAAACAGCAGGAACGAGTCATTCGCACATCCCACTCCTGTGGTTTTCTCTCTCTCTTTCTTACTTTCTCTCGCCTAACCGCGTCTGAGCAAAACTCCGTTCTATCGTACCCTGTCGACCACAGACGTTTCGACATTCCTTGACCGTCTTCACGCCTCCTTCTCCAGCATTCTTGCACCCTCTTCTCTGCCGCGGCGACACCGAGCTTCGAACCCAAGTTCCATTCCTCGTTCCTTGCTGCTGCTTCCTTTACCGCTGCATAGCTCCCATTCCTTGCCTGTTGTATTTTTACCTTCGTTTCTCGATCCAGCCGAGCGGTTAGCCTCACGTTCGTGGATCCCCTTGCCTCTCGTCTCTCCCTTTCCTCCTCGCCAACCGCCTCTCCCTTCGCCGCTCTCGCGTGGCTATTGTCTATTTTCGTGGCATCCACGTTGCCTGCACCTCGTGGAAACCAGCAACTCGTGGAAATCAGCAACTCGTTCCACCCCGGCCCCTCCTCACGTCCAACAGGTGTTTCTGTTAGACCCTCTTGTTGTTCTCGACCTCTGTTTATCCCCCCTTTGTCCCTTCCGCTTCCGAAAAGGGCTCTGTTGTTTTTGCCGTACCCCATTTAGGGAATCCTGCCAAACACCGCGTGCTCTCAGCTCAAACCACATTCTCTTACACGCAGCTACAGTCATTCTCTGACTTGGCACCGGCTTCTTCCACTTCTTCCTTCCTCCTCCCTTCCTCCACTACACACCCCCGTCTTTGAAGGGCTCCTCCAGACCGCTCATTCTTGCCTCGCCTTGCGCCTGTCGATACTCGCCAGTATTATCACAACACCCCCTTGTATCCTTCCTCCCTGCTCCGCCGCTGCATATCACTACTTAAAGCGGAGTGACCCCTGCTCACGCTATCACCACCTTCCTGGTTCCCTTTTCTTCTCTTCTTTCCTCTCTTCTTTCTTTTTTCTTTTTCTTTTTCTTTTCTCTCTTTCATCATGTCACAAACCGAAGCCCAGGCGGAGTTCCAACAGCTTGTCGATAAAAACAACCAAGGATCCGAAGACGACCGCCATCTCCACCCCGAAGACCGTCTCGCTTATAAACACGAAGCTGCCTCTGCCGGCCTCGACGACTTGGACGAAGAAGAACAGTACCGTGCGGAGCAAATCGACGCCGCCATGCGTATGCCATCTCTCAACCACAGCGCTGCTGGCGCAGACACATATGGCTACAAGCTACCCCCAGCATCCTTCGATTCGGGGCGTGCCACCGGTGTGAAGGGTGTCATTGCCGATGCCCGGAATTACGAGCTGGCCCGCAAAGCCACCTTTATGAACCGCGTCCGCAATGCCCGGCGCAGCGTGTTCGGCCTCGGCCATGTCAGCAACGAGTCTGTCGACCACGACAAGAAGAGCGACCTCTCATCTGAAGAGGACGAGGAGGAGGAATCGTTCCTGGCACAGTGGCGCGATTCCCGCCGCCGGGAACTGGAAGACGACACTCGGCCCGGTGCTCACATCCGGACACGGCGGACATCACCAAGCGTCCGCATATATGGCCGCCTCGACACAGTTGATGCCCTCGGCTACCTGGACGCCATCGAGAAGGTCGGCCGTGAGACGGTTGTTGTTGTCTTTGTCTATGATGATGAGGTATGTTATGTTATACCGTGCCGTTCCTTTAGTACTACTTTCCTATGCCGATGCTAACTACCTGCTAGTGCCTAGTATCTAGCGCTGTCGAGCACGCTCTGCGGCCGTTGGTCTCTGCGTACCCCGCTGTTCATTTTGTCAAGGTGCACTACGACGACATTGAGTTTGACAACGCTGCCGTCCCGGCTATCCTGGCCTACCGCAACCAGGGTGACCTTTTCGCCAACCTGACCGGCCTGATCGAGATGCTGCCCGGTGACGACAAGGACGACGACGACGCATTCAGCAGCGAGAACCTGCAGAAGCTCCTTCGCTCAAAGGACATTCTGTAAAGCTCTCCGGCGTCCTCGTTTTGTTATTGATTCCCCCTTTGACTATCCGGTCTTTTCATCTCTGTTGCGATACCTTCGCTTCTCTCTTTTTACATTAATCGTGGTTTCTATTTTGTGTCTGCGTTTTAAGGGTCATCATATTCGTCACCCTTCTCTTTTTCTCTCTATTCTAGTTTTACTCTAGGAGACCGGCCCTCCTCATCATGGCTGCCTTAACGACACTGGGATTTCATTTTGTCATTTTGTCATTTTCTCGTTGATTTTTGTCTTGGTTTGGCTTTCTGATTTTGTTTCATTTTATGCGTGTTGAATTTGGGGTCTATCTGAGATATCAAGCACTGCTACAGTGCACGGTTGACTTCCGGGACAACGACCCGGAAGCAATACAGGAAGGAGAATTTGGTTTCATTCTACAAACGATATGGTCTTTACAAAATATGGGTGGCAAGTTTGGCCCAAAAATGATACCTGCCGGCGCGGAAACCCGGGGGAATGAATGGGACGGTACAAATATAAAGTTGTTACTTGGAGACCTTTTATCTTTTATGATGCCATTGCCGTGACTGTCTTCTTTCAGAGATGGAATACTTTAACCATCTCTTGACCGTCCGTCATCTTATACCTTTCTTGACATGACCGTAGTTCGCAACTCGGCTCCTGTTAAGATGCGGCAAGCCGCCACTTAGTTGGTGAAATGGCTAATCAAGGTGCGCCTGTAAGAAGACACTGGAGCTTGAAAACAAAAACAGGTGTACACACGTAATGAAAGAAAATCAATAGGACAACATTGCACCCCCTAATGCGGGAGGCTGAAAAGAGTCGTGGGCAGGAGTTGTACATTGCAGAGTCTGATAAGTCACGTGCTGCAGCGACATGCGACACTGTCGAACCTCTGTAGGCTGGCAACGATTTTTTCGACGCTCAAAACAATGAAAATAAGAAAGTAGACGCTTTTCAGATTCCATTCCATATGTTGGCCGATTTTTACTACCAAAGGCAAAAAAGCGGGAGCGGTTCATTGTTGCCAGGAGCCATTTTGCCCCCTGCGATGGAGCTGGGCATATAAGCCGAGTTAAAAGTCGACAATTTTCAACAGTGGACACTATGAGTCCCGCTTTTTAGCTGCCTGCGCACTTGCTCTGCGACCGATCGCGATAGGGCTTGGTTTCTTGACACCCAATGAAAAGAGTTTTAGAAGGGGAGCTGCGTTGGCGCGCCAGGCCATGACGATGGTTTACTTGGTTTCGCAGCTCCATAGGAGTGAAGAGCTCCGAAGTTCGATTCCAGGGCGAGGTGTTGCCGCCCCTGCGATTGTACCTCGTTGACCTGAACCCAAAGAGAATAATTTAGTTACGGCAGCCAAGACCAAAATGGGATACGAGTCGAGACACCGACCCATTGGGCGCAAAATGCGACCCGGGCAGGTTAGAGCGCCAGAGAATACAAATTATCTTGGGGGCGGCGAGGGATCGTAGCAAAAATGGGATTCTCAAAATTGGGGTGAAGATAGGGCCAGCACCAGTCGGGACAGCCAGAGGAAGATTTGCGCGGGCGGTTCGATCGCGTGTGATAGTGGCTTGTCCACACCCAGTTCTGTGGCCACGGAACCATTTTTTTGAAGCTTTTTTGTCTTCTTTCTTTGATTAGATTTGCTGTTTGCTGCGATGGTTGTTGCGAAGCAGTGTACGACTGCTTTTTATTCATGCGATTAATTTTTGTTTCGACTTTCATCATCACTTTGAGTCTGAATCTGACAAAGGGGTTGGCGGTTGATTTCTGCAGTTTGAATTCGAGGTGCACGTCGTGATGGAAGTTGTGATGGAAGTCGTTATGCGATGCGATGCGATGAACCCAAAGCTACCGTTAATTAACAGCCTTCGTGATCCACAACCTTCACATGCATGCATTGCATCATGTTCATCGTTTGCATTTACTTTAGCCAACCAGTCACATCTTCGCACAAGTTCTTCATTTATTAGCATTTTTTGTAGTGTTCCTTTTTGGAACATGCTATCTAATAGTAGATGCTCTACTATGCTCACAGGGTGGTCTTTTTTTCCTTCTTGAAAACAATCTTTCTTGAAAACACCAAACCAGATGACTTCCCAGTGCGATTCTTCCAGCTTTCGTAAAACAATGAGACAAATCCATCATGATAAAGAACAAACAATGCCCTGAGCAGTATATAAAAAAAAACCAAACAAGTAAGAACAAACGCGCGCTTCACTCATAAATAATCCATTCATGCCTCATCGCCTCATCGCCTCTTCGCTTAGTCGAACAGGTCGTCCTCCTCGTCCATGTTGTCGCCAACCAGATCCTCCACGGCATCCTCATCGTCCAGCAGCATGGAGTCGCTGTCGGACTCGTCAATGTCGCTGTCGTGGTGGTTGGGCGCAATGCTGATCTTGTTGTCGACAAGCTCGACCCGCGCCACCTCGCCGTCACGGATGTTGCCGCGCAGGATGAGAATGGCCAGCCGGTTGAGGACCTCCTTTTCAATGAGGCGCTGCAGCGGGCGCGCACCGTAGGCCGGCGAGTAGCCCGCGTTGCCCAGGTAGTCCTTGGCTTCGTCGCTGACATGGATTTCGACGTTGCGGCTGTTGTCGTTGAGCCGTTTCTGGATCTCCCAGATGCGCAGGTCGACAATCTTGCGAATCTCCTTGCGCGTCAGCCGGTTGAAGATGACAATCGACGAGATGCGGTTGAGGAACTCGGGCAAAAAGTAGCTGCGCAGCGCGTTCATGACGAGCTCGCGCGTCGTGGGGTCGATCCTGCCGTCCTTGGCCGAGGCCCGGGCCAGGTACTCGGCGCCCAGATTGGACGTCATGACCACGATGCAGTTCTTGGCGTCGACCACGCGGCCCTGGCCATCCGTAATACGGCCGTCGTCCATGAGCTGCAGCAGCACCGTCAGCACTTCCTTGGCGGCCTTCTCCACCTCGTCAAACAGCAAAATGGAGAACGGCCGGCGGCGCAGCGCCTCGGTCAGCTGACCACCAGAGTCGTGGCCGACGTAGCCGGGGGGCGCGCCGATCATGCGACTGAGCGAGTGCCGCTCTTGGTACTCGGACATGTCGAAGCGGATCATGGCCTTGCTATCGTCGAACAAGAACTCGGCCAGCGCCTTGGTGAGCAGCGTCTTGCCCGTACCCGAGGGACCACAGAACAGGAAGCTGGGCGGCTGGTTGGGGTTGGCCAGGCCGGAGCGCTGCAGGCGGATGGCGTTGGACACGGACTGCACGGCCTCGCGCTGGCCGACGACGACCTTGGCGAGATGGCGCTCCATGTGCAGCAGCTTATCCTTCTCGGAGGTCTTGAGCCGCGTCACAGGGATACCGGTCCACCGCGCCACGATTTCGTTGATTTGGTCGGGGCCGACGACATCGGTGATCATGGAGCCGCCGGTGTCGTTGGCTTCGGCGTTGAGCGCGGCATCGGCCGTCGCCTTGTCCTTTTCGAGCTTGCGGATCAGCGACTCCATCTCGGGGATGGCGTAGAACTGCAGGTCGGCGGCGCGGCCCGTGTCGCCCACGCGCGAGGCGTCCTCCATCTTGACCTTGAGCTGCTCCAGCTTGACCTTGGCCTCCTGGATGTCCTTGCCGCGCTTGCGCTCGCTCTCGTACTTTTCGCGAAGGGGCCGCAGCTCCTCCTCGACGTTGCTGGCGTCCTGCTTGGCCTGGGCCAGGCGGGCCTTGGAGGCGTCGTCCTTTTCGCGCGACAGGGCGTGGATTTCGATTTGCAGCTGGCGCAGCCGCCGCTCCAGAGAGTCGATGATCTCGGGCTGCGACTCGCGCGCCACGCGCACGGCTGCGGCGGCCTCGTCCACCAGGTCGACAGCCGAGTCGGGCAGGCGGCGCGACGTGAGGTAGCGCGCGGCCAGGTTGGCGGATGTGACCAGCGCGCTGTCGGTGATGTTGACACCGTGGTGCACTTCGTACTTTTCCTTCAAGCCACGAAGGATGGACACGGTCTCGGGGATGGTCGGCTCCTTGACAATCACCTGCTGGAAGCGACGCTCAAACGCGGCGTCCTTCTCAATGTACTTGCGGTACTCGGCCAGTGTCGTCGCACCAATACAGTGCAGCTGACCGCGCGCCAGCATGGGCTTGAGCAGGTTGGCGGCGTCCATGCCGCCCTCGCCGGAGGAGCCGGCGCCCATGAGCAGGTGGATTTCGTCGACAAAGAGCACAATCATGTCCTTGGACTCGGTGATCTCCTTGAGGACGCCCTTCATGCGCTCTTCAAACTCGCCCCGGTACTTGCTGCCGGCGACCAGGGCGCCGACGTCGAGGGACAGCAGCCGGCACGCGGCCAGGTTGTCGGGCACGTCGGCGTTGACGATGCGCTGGGCAAGGCCCTCGACGACAGTCGTCTTACCAACACCGGGCTCGCCGATGAGCACCGGGTTGTTCTTGGTGCGCCGGGACAGGATGCGGATGACGCGGCGGATCTCCTCTTCACGGCCAATAACCGGGTCGATCTTGCCCTCGCGCGCCATGGCCGTCATGTCGATGGTGAACTTGGCCAGGTTCTCGTTCTCCTGCTCCGTGTCGGCCGTCTTGGAGTCGACGCGGCGCGTGCCGCGGATGGCCGTCACGGCATCCTGGACGAGTTTGGACTTGGGGATGTTGGCCTCCTTGAGCGAGACCTGGATGGAACTGTCCTCGGACAGGGCGGCGATCAGGTGGTCGACCGCAATGTACGAGTCCTTCTGGATCTTCTGCAGCTCGCCCGCCTTGCGGAAGACGGCGTGGAGGGACGGGGAGAAGGTGACCTGGTCTGGCGGAGGGTCCTGGCTGGGCAGGCGGACGAGGCTCTTCTTGAGGGCGCGGTCGAAGAGCTGGGGGTCGCCGTGGGCGCGCTCAATGACCTGGCGGAGGAAGGAGGGGTTGTTGGCGCCCGCCGGCGGGTTCTGCTGGTCCTTGGACAGGTCCGGTGGTGGGTCGAGGAGCGAGACTGTGAGATGGACCGGCAGGACCTGCGAGTGGGCATACTGCATGGCCAGGGCCACGGCGTCTTCGACGGCCTTCTGGGCACGGTCGGTGAAGTCCATCTTGTTGGACGCCATATTGAGGGGTGTGGAGATGTGCGGCTGCCGCGCGAGACAACGGGAGCTCGTGAGATGGCGGGATGTGTTGGAGCAGTGTAGCTTCTGCTGTTGGGATCAGCAGAGTTGTGTTCGAAGCTGCCGTACTTGTCGTTTCGTCGAGAGTTGTTTTCTGAAGCCTCGAAAACTGTTGGCAGAAGAGAGAGGTGGGGGGGGGGGGAGTTAGTCCAGCTCTGCCGGCTGCCGAGAGGGTGCTCTTATATAGATGTGTTGGGTAGGTATCGTGAGGTCCCGGAGAGTGGACGGGCCTAGATTGAGGTGTTTGGAGAATGAAAGAGAAGAAAAGGGAGGAGGAGAGGAGGGAGCAAGGGAGGAAGGGAGAGAGGGTGAGAGGCAAGAAGAGGGAGGCTAAAAGCAAGAAATAAGCGTCGATGACGACGTGAAGGTTATTTATGCTTTGTTCCGCTGGCCACGGAAGGTGCGGTGGGACGACGGGCTCTTGCCTGTGGTGTGATGCTACCCTCCGGCAGCAGCTAGCGGATCGTAGTGGGTGCTGTAGCTCGCTGGAGAATGCGGGAGGCGCCTAGAGACCGCCAGAGACGGCTCGCAGGCGGTGGCGGAAGGCTCTCGAAGCGCCCAGCAGGTGCTGGAAAACCGGGCCTTTCGAGCCCTGGCGGGGCTCTGCGATTGGGCTATGAGGTGCTATGTGGTGGGGTATGCCTTGTGTCTTACTCCGTATGCGCTTGTGAGGAAGGTCGGCCAGGGCTGCTGACTGTTGGCTAGCGTTGAGGCGGCTCTTGTTAAATGACTCAGCCGATTGGGTTAGGCTGGACGGGCATCTGGGGACCTTCGTTGGGCGCCTTTCAAGGGATGGGCCAGCGCTGGAGTGAGTAGGTAGTGGCCTGAGGCGCACGTGACCCAATCCCAGAAAAAATAATTGGAGATGGTTATTTTTCGGCTTCACTGAAAATCCTCGCAGACGAGCGACGGAGCGCGTTGTTCTCAGTCAGGCGAGCCGACAGACAGACGCACAACACACAAACACACACACACTCACGACAATGAGCGGACTGTCAATACGAAGCCTTCGCCAATTGGCGATTGGCAGCAGCCGCGCGGTGCGGCCGTTGGCACCGGCCACCACGATGGCGTCGGCACCGACATCGTCACGTCCCCTCGCCGCCCGCGCCGTGTCCACGGCCTCGGTCCAGGCCACAAGACTACCCAGTCCCAAGAAGCCCGTCACAAAATCCCCAAAATCGACCTCTCCATCCGTCGTTCCGTACAAGCGGTACCGGCAACCGAAGCCGGAGCTGACCAAGTTCCCCGAAGGCCATGGCGAGCAGATCTGGGTCTATAACAACATTGTGACGAACCAGGTCGTCTACTCGCACACGCCAGTCTTAAGGGTGCGTCTTCTCCCCTGCTCTCCCAATCTCTCTCTCCTCAATACGTTTGCCTGGTAGCCATGCTAACACGAACACGACAGAACAACCGGGCGCTCAAACAACTGCCGTTCAACGGCAAGAAGACGAAGCCGGCCAAGCTGCGCAAGGACTACTGGAAGCCCATGGCGCTGATCCAGTTCGACGAGGGTGCGGGCGTCGTGGGCCGGTCGGTGTACCAGAAGCTGCGCGAGTTCCGGCGGGTGCACGAGCTGTCGTGGGGCCACCAAAAGGAAGATTTCTACTCGCTGGACCGCAAGGCGCTGGGCGAGGCGCTCAGCGACCAGCGGGCCAACAGCATTGCCGACATGGCGGCCGTGCTGGCGGGTGCGGGCGCGGGCAACAGGATACAGGTCAGCGGTGCGGAGGTATCGTCGTCGACGTCTGCCGTGGTGTCGGCGGGCGGCAAACTGGCGGAGACCGTTGTCTTCTGGGCCAACGACCAGGACCGCAACATTGCCGAGTCGTGGTCCAAGAACGTCCGGCATGCGGCTGGCATCCCGTCCTTGACAGCGCGGGCAGCGGTGAGCGAGGAGGGAGCGCCTGCGTCGTAGGCCTGGAAAGGGGCTCGAGCGGTTGTGTATATACAACAGAAAAAGCGTGAGGGCACGTTTTTCCATTTCTTGTATTTCCGCATTTTTGCATCAAAACTCTCAAGCCGGCGATGGAGCTGGAGAGAGAAAAGACAAAGCTAGTCAACTATTGTATAACAGACATTGTATGAATTTACGGCTCCGTAAAAGCTTTTACAGAAATCTTCACAAGAGACGGTACGGAATAGAGAGGTATATGAAAAGAGAAAGACGGGAAAGGGTGTCCCTAAAGCGGATTTGGCATTATCATAGAACATACTGGGGGATATTTTCTCCCATAGTAAACGCCTTTTTTCAAGAATCCAAAAGAAAACATCTCAAAAACAGTAAAGCAAATCAAAACTTGAGCGCAAACTGCTTCAGGTACTCGTAGTCGGGCGTGTTGGCGTCTACACAGTCGCGGATGATCTTCTGGCCCTTGGCACCGTACTTGGACGCCCACTCCACATCCTCCTCGTCCGTCGAGGGCGTCTTCTTATGCGACGTCCGCGCCTTGAGGCCGGTGCTCGCCAGGGCGTCGTTGTGCCAGCCCGCCCACTTTTCAAACGCGACTGTTGCGTGCTCTTGGTTCGCCGAGTCGTCCCACTGCAGCATCTCCGGGCGGAAGTCGAGGTCGACGGCCTTGCAAAACGCCTCGATGCCCGCCGCGGGGCGGTCGAGCAGGTCGTCCGCGTCAATAATGGTGATGTCGTCGTCGGCTACGAGCCCCTGCTCGCGCAGGTAGTCAAAAAGGCGGCGCAGCTCGATGTAGCCGGCCTCACAGGGCATAAACTCGTTAAATTTGGTGGTCTCGACGAGGGGCGGCACGGTGCAGCGGTAGTACGAGGGGATGGAGCGGCGCGGGTGCCGGATCAAAAACGCAAAGCGGAATTTTTGCAGGGCGGCGAGCGGGATGGTGGTCGGGTTGGCGGCGCGGTCGCCGGCCTGCTGGTCGACGCCGTTGGCCTGGTCGGCCAGAGACGGAGCCACGGGTGTCGGCTGGCCGCGGGGCGCAAAGAGGTAGTAGGCCATGTCCTTGATGAAGACGCGCTGGGGAAAAGTGAGCGGTGGTTCGTGGATAGAAGAAGGAGAAAATGTGACTTACCTTGTCCTGCTTCAGCAGGTTGTCGAGGACATGCTTGTAGGTGGTGTTGACGAAGCCGCTCTCCTCGCGGAGCTTGGGCTCGTTGGCAAAGCGAGCGCCGAGGTGCTCAGGGCCAAAGTAGAAGGCATCGCCAAAGGGCTCGTGGGCACAAGAGAGGTCCTCCTGGCGGGTCATGAAGACCTGTGATGCGGTTAGCAGATGTCTGGTTTTTGCACGAACTTGTTATCGGATGGTCTTACTCTTTCAAAGGCAGTCGAGCAAGACCGCGGATGGGTCGCAACAAAGATCGGACGGCCAGCCATTATGACGATGAAGAGGAGGAGTGTAAGGTATCTGGAGCGGTTCTTGAGATCGTGTTGAGGATGCTTCGAGGAGGAAAGAGGGTGAAGCGATATTGACAGAGAAGAAAGGTACGGTTGAGAAAAGAGTAGATAGAAGGGAAAGAGGAGAACCAAGGAAATGGAAGAGATAAGGCCAGAACAGAGCTCAAAGGATTTGATACAGTGCAGAGCACAAATATTGTTATCTGAGATACAACGTGTTTGTGCGTGGACGGTTGGGGATCGACGCAGTATATACAGTCAGGAAAGCCGTGAAGACACACAACACGCAGCAAACAAAGTACAGACACGGGCAAGAATAAATCTCTCCCCCTCTTCCAGGGCCCCCACACTCGAATCAAGCAGGAACAGTGAGCTAGCTCCCGCTCTCGTGGTGATGCCGAGCCTGTCCTCACCAGTACAGCAGGAGCGATGCCCTATGTTGATCTTGTTCGAGACGCCGGGGGGAAGGAGCTCATGTAGTATACATAGCGCGTTGTACTAAGCAGGAGCCGACTAGCATTGAGCACGTTAAATATAAAAAGGTACATCTTCCTTGGTTGTCCAGAAAGTAGTCTACTTCTTGCTGTACAAGTCGTTCCCTGCACACACTGGTTCTCGCTCCTTCCCTCCAGGGCCCCGTCGACGTCACCACGCGCGGGCGGCGGGTTACGCTACACTGCATTCAGCGGGCGATTAGCCTTGCAGCTCTCGCCTCGCTTCTTGGCCGGCGAGCAAGTGAAAGAAAAGAGGAATAATGCAAAAAAGGGATCGAGAGTCGAGGAGAAGCAGCCCAAGTCGAGTTCGGTTATTGTTTTCTGGACAAGCCAATCCTGCCGTTTGCATTAGGTGTTCATTAGGCGTTTGTTCGTTCGCTGTTTTGCCTCTTCGCTCCTGCCTTTTCGCTGCCCTTTTCGCTTCTTTCCCCTTTGGGCGGCAGGCTCTTTCATTCGGAGACGGCCTTGTTAAAAACTGGCGCGAGGGCCCTGTTATTTCCCTTTTGGTGCTTCGCTGTGGCGAAAAGAAGCGAAAAACAGAAACCAACAAAAAGCCACAGCAAGGCTGGGCCGTTCCCAAGGACCGCGCATGACCGTGCCATGACCGATTGACCTTGCAAGGACGGGCTGGGCAGGCCACGCATCGGCGCCGAAAAAAAAATGCACAAAAGAGGATTCCGTGTGTCACGGTAATTGCCCTGGCCTCCGGTGTGTCGCCGCGTTCTTTTTACAGCAAAGTAACGCAATATTTGCCTCGCCAAGGGATCGCAGGGATCGCAGGGAACCCTCTTCGAAGTGTACTTTGCCCTCTGCCTCGTAATGGGCCCCGAGGGCGTCGAGGCAAAGCTCTACCGCGGACGGAGTACATTGCCTCGGACCACTTCGAACGGAGCTTTGTTCACCCCCAAGAAAAACTCGATCTAAAATGTCTCCGCCCAGGACATGGTCCGTCTGGCGACCCCAATTGGCTCTCCTTTGGAAGGTGTGCAGAGTGCAGAGTGCAGAGATGGGACGTGGAAGAAAGAACACACGACGGGTTGCTGGTCGAGCGTAAAGTGCACAAAATTTCTTTCCCGAGCTTACACTCCACACGAGCAGACGAGGTACAAGTGTACAAGTGTACAAGTGTACAAGTACTTCGGACAGACCTGCCCAGTTTTTTTTTATTTTTTATTTTTTATTTTAGTTTTATTATTTTATTCATTATTTCTTTATTTATTGTCAAAAGCCTTTCCTTTGCCCCTCTCGCCGCCCCCATTCTTGCATTGCCGTCGTTGGCCGAAAGGGAAGCAGGGCGAAAACATTGCGTGGGATGGCTTTACTTGATGGAAACTCGAAAATGGGGGTATATTTGCATGCAAGCGTTGTCTACTGCTACTGTTACTTGGTATCTTACACCTATACTCACACAGCCTCATGTGACACACGCCACATGCCATCGAGCCATCTGCCATCCAACATTCTACCTACAGCACCAGGTAGGCCCGTGCGATCTGCATCGCCGCCTCGTGGTTGCCCGCCAGCAAGTAGTACGTCCGCAAGTTGTAGGCCGCTTCCGTCCGCAGATCGGGATAGCTGCTCTTTTGACGATTGGCTTCCTCGATCTCGTCGTTGGGATCCGCCTCTCGAAGCACCTTGCCGTAGAATTCGGCCGCCAGCGCGTGCAAGCCTAGCAGGTGGTACGCCCGGCCGATGTTGTAGAAGGCCTCGCGCCGAGCGTGCACGTCGCCTGATGCTGTCGCGGCGGCCAGCCGTTCGTCGGCATACCGGTAGAGGAAGTGGAAGCCCTGCGTCAGCAGGTACTGCCGGTTGTCGGCCTGCCGCTTGAGCGCCCAGTGCACGTACGAGAGGCCGATGCACAGGCTGATGACCGGGTTGCCCGGGTCGACGGCCAGCGCGCGCTGGTAGTAGTTGAGCGCAAAGTGGTAACTCATGGACGCAAACAGGATGTGGCCGTAGACGATCAGGAGGCACGTGTCAAGACGCTCCACGGCGGTGCTCTCGTCTTTCCCTGCGTCCCGGGCCTCTTGCTTGACGATCTCGTCGCGCGAACGGATCTGCCGCAAAATATACTTTTGGGCGGGGCTCGAGCTGAACCACAGCGACGGCGCGCGGCACAGCCTGCACATGGTCGAAAAGAGGCGGTAGCAGTCTGTCGTGTACGGCCGTTCGCGCATAAAATATCGCGCCACGGCCACACACGTCTGCTCGTCGCCCGCGCGTACGGCGCACGACGCCCACGTCAGGTGGATCAAAAACATGCTGTCCTCTTGTCGGTACACCGTCGAGTCGTGCGCCGACTGGCAGACGGCATAGGCTTCGGTCGTGCGGCCCGCGTGCGCCAGACCCAGCGCGTACTCGAGGAATAGCGCCAGCCAGTCATCAAAGGGTATACCGCGGTAGTCGCGACGTGCGGAAGCAGGCGGTGCGGCGGCTGGCCCTAATAACGCCGGATCGATCGCCGAATTGGCGAGGGCTTGTGCTTCTGCATCGCCAGGGGCGAGATCTGGAGGTGGGGGAGTAGAGAGTAGATCAGCAAAGAGTCCAGAATGCAGGTAGAAAAAGGAGGTAGAAAACGAAGTGTAGGAACATACTATGATGTAGTCGCTCCGCCAGGGCCGCGAGGTGGCTGCTGTGCTGGCCGGTGACGACCTTGGCTTGCAGAGCGCCGTCGCCCTCGGCTGCGGCTGTCGTTGGCGCTGCCGGGCCGCCCGTCTGGCCGTGCAAAAAGTTGTTGACGCCTAGGAACTGCACGTACTTGTCCCACGTATAGAACTCGCGGAACGACCGGAAGTCGTCAATGAGCTCCTTGACGGCCTCCATCCACTCGGCCGCCGCGTCCTCATCGCCGGCGTCTGCCCGCCCTTTGAGCTCCCGGCAAACCTGGTAACGCCCACGTAGGCGTGCTGAAGTTGACGCCTCGAATTCGGCCTGCTCGGCAGGACTAGCAAAGAACCGCCGTGAATGGCCACGGACAGCGCGCCAGCGCTTTTGCTGCTGCTGCGACTTTTGCGGGCGTCGTTGGGGGTCCCGGACGCGCGTCGTGCCGGACTTGGGCCGCCGACGGTGCACAGCTTTCTTGCTTTCTGGCCCGGCTGCATCGTCTTCTTCGTCACCCTCTTCTCCTTCTTGTCCAGCAGCCTTGCTCGCCCGCTGCCGCTTTCGTTCAGTCGAGACTAAGACCTCTTGCCCGTCGGGTCCCTTGCGGAACTTGCGATGCCGCCGCACGACTTTGCCCTCGCTGTCGAGGAACACGCGGTATGCCGCTGTCTCGAGGCTGGCCATGGGTCCGCGGCGCTTCCCAGGAGCGGCGCCATCTGCGGTACCGTCGTCTGCTGGATCGGCAGTTGTGCTTTCACCTTGACCGCCTGCCTCGTCGTCTTGGTTTTGCTGTTGCTGTCGCTTTTGCTGCGCGGCCTCGAGCGACAGCGCCTCGTTCACTAAAATGTAGGCCTGTTCCTTCTCCTGCGCCTTCTCGTACATCTTGGCCAGTTCGTAGCGCGCATCAATGTTCTCGTCGTCTGCCTCGATCGCCGCCAGGAAGCACTCCTCGGCCGCTGCATGGTCGTGCAGTTCCAGGTTACACTTACCCTGCAGCACGAGCGCGTCGGCGTCATCGTCGGCTGCCGAGAAGCCCGCGCCGTTGTTTCCATCACCGCCGTCGCCAAACTCGCCCGTGAGCTGGTCATAGCCGCCGTTGAGCTCGGCTGCCGCCGCCCGGTTTAGATCGCGGTACAGCTCCAGATATTGCAGGGCCAGTTCGAACCGCTTCGACCCGAACAACTCGGCGCCCACGTCCTTGAGCAGGTGCGGGTACAAGCGCATGAACTCGGTCGTGCTGGCATCCTGAGGGTCGATCCAGGAGAGGTGATCCTATAGCATGTTAGAGCGCTACGCGCTTGAACAAAAAATTCTGCGTCCCAGGAATAAATACTAACGATAGCTTCCTCTTCGTGGCCAAGCTTGAGTCGATAGATGGCCAGCTTCGCCCGCAAATCAACAGGAAGGCCCTCGCCGTACGCCGCTGGCGGGTAGCGTCCTGGCTGGAACCCAGGCGCCTTGCGTCGCCGCGGCTCGTCGTACCGGTCCCACTCGCCATCCTCGTGGTTCGTGGCTTCATCATTGTCCACATCCTTCCAGTAGGCCTCGTCCGGCCCGCCTCGGCCCAGCATCCACCGCGCCAGGTTCTTTAGCACAGCAATCGCCTCCTCGTACTGCTCCATGGCCGCATACAGCTCCACATAAATGGTAATGTCCATCCACGAAAACTCCTCGCCGTCGTCCAGGTTCAGGTAGGGTGCAAAGTAGCTGTGGCTCGCCGCGCTCGACTTGCCCCGCAGGTACGCCACCGCCTTGCGGTACGCTTTGATGGCCGCCTGGATCGTCTCGGACCCGCGCACCGAGTCGTACGACGCTTCCGCCAGGTTGCGGATCACTTGGAGGGCGAGCGGCCGCCGTTTGAGCACGCGCACGTACTCGGTCGCCGCGTTGGTCGCCTGCCCAAACTCGAGGCACACGTTGGCCTTGCCCAGCCGCGCGGGGATGTTGTCCTTGTCGGCGCGGATCGCGCCCGAGAAGCACAGCCGTGCAATCTGCAGGTTCTGCAGCCGCCGGCTCTGCCTCTCTTCTTCTTTGGCGCCGTCGTCGTCATCGCCATCGTCGCCGTCGCCGTCGGCAGGCTCTTCAGCGTCGGCGGCCGCCGCTTCGGCTAGCGCAAAGTCGGCCGTGCTCAACCAGCCGGCCACGTTCTTGGGCTCCAGATGCGCCGCAAATACCTTGGCCATCAGAGACTCCTCGCGTCTACCCAGGTCCTCGTTGATGGAGGCCAGCAAGCTCCACGCCGCGTGCGTCTCGGCGTTGACGCGGATGATCTCGTGCAGCGCCTCGAGTGCGTCCTCGTAGCGGTTGTCCATGAACAGTTGGTGCGCCTGCTGTAGCCGGAACTTGACTTCGCCCGAGGGCTCGGCCGCCTTGCGGGGGCCACGGCGCCGGCGTGCCGTCCCTGTGGCCGAGGTCACCGCACTGGCGCCGAGATGCTCCGACAGAAACGCATTGCGACTCGCGTCGAGGCGCGCAATGTCGGCCTGCAGCTCGAGGTAGTCCGAGTCCGCATCCGAGACCTCGTCGACGTCGTCAATGTCACTCCCAGCAGGCCCAACTGGGGAGCCCGTAGCGGTGGGGACAGCACTGTGGTCGTCGAGAGGCGCGTTCGATGGCGCATCGTCCATATCGATGTCGTCCATGTCCACGTCGCCGGCCATTGTCGATGTCTTGGAAATGTGAAGGGTGGCTGCTTGTTATGTCATAGTGAGGAAATTGTGGTTTTAAAACAAACCCCCTCATATTCAGTAATGTGTATTTCTCTGGACCGTGGTTCTGGAAGGAAACATGGCAGTCGCGTGGAAGACGCAAGTTCGACGTTGAACATTTCAGTGGGGCATCACGTGTGGCGACTCGCACCAAACAAGTCTAGGCAAGAACAAACGAACAGCCTGGATTTGCTGAGCATTGTGTTATTGCTCCGTAGCCCTGTCCGCTGATGTGTTTGCCTTAGCGCATAGTTACAGGCCTGGCCCGCTGTCTGCCCGCCCTGACGACGGGATCGACACGCAATATTAAGCTTTTTTCCACCTGTCGTCGCTCTAACCGACCTGGTACAAGCCGGGCTTCATGTCGACGACATATTGAAATTTGCTTATTGTCTGAATATTCCGTACTGTCACCTTTCTTTCTATTCGGATCCTTGTGTCAACTTTCTACATGTCTGTATGGAGCTGTATTTTGAGATGTAGTAGCAGAAATTATGAATATCATTTCACTTTGTAAGCTCCGTTGTCTTTAAGAGATGGTCAGAAAATAAAAACACATGAAAAAAAAAGCAGAAATATCCAACAAAAATAACCAATGACGCTGTATTCCATGCCGCTCGTCCGACCGACATCGACGCCCGAGCGCCCAAGAGAAAAAGAAGCGCCGCCGTCAAACAATGTTTTCTTTTTTGTTCATATCAACGCAAAAGTCCCCCGATGCCCTGTTTCTAGAGCAAAATGTTTTCATCTTGTATATAATATATCTTTTCCGGTATATCGTCGTGTATCGGGCCATCCAAATCAGGTTCGTGCCGCAATATCGACTTAGTTGTCGGGGTCGGCGAGCTTTCCTTCCGCTTTTGCCTCTGTAGAAGGATAGTTAGTTTCAAGCTCACGTAGGTATAGGTAGTAAGGGCAGGATACGACGAGCATCACGAACCTCTGACTTGCTCAAACACCTTGAGCATCTTGCGCCGGGCACCGAGCGCGTTCACACCACGGTCCTCGAGCTGCTTGTCGTCCAGCTCGACCAGGTCCATCCACTGCATGTCTTTGAGGTTGTCGGTGTACTTGTGCAGGCGCAGACTACGCAGCCAGCTGGGAATGTCCTGCAGCAGCGTAGGGTCGGTCGGGTCCTCTGGGGGCTTTGAGCTTCCGCGCCGTCCACGCGGCGAACGGCCCCGGATGATATCAGAGTGGTCTGACAGGTATCCCTCGTGCGGTCCGCCAAGGCCGAGCTGGCCCAAGTTCATGCCGCCCAGGTTCAGAGAGTTGCTCATCAGCGACGAGCCATCGTAGGCACTCAGGAAGCCGTTGTTTTGGGGTGAGGTGAAGGGGATGCCGCCGAAGCTGCCCTGCATCGCAATGCCGGGAGAGTTGGGCCGCGACCGGTGCGCACCAAAGCCGAGCGGAGCCTGGCCAGGAACAGCCAGCATCGGCTCGCTGCGCAGAATCTGGCCGTGCTCGTTGACCATAACAACGTTTGTTGTGCCACCGGGAAGCTGGATCGTAGGCGCATTGGGAGACATCGGGTTTTGAGCTCCTGGAGCGTCGTTGGACCGTGTACGGCGGTACTTGCGCACGTCGTCGAGGAAAACGCGGTTGTTGACGGTGGACAGGGCAGCCAGCTTCATGGCCGTGGCATTCGCGACCATGTCAGCCTGGTTCCCGCTCTGTTGCTGGTTGAAGTTGGCCACCATAGGTGTGTTCACCATGGACGCCCAGTTGCCGCTAGCACCATAAGGCGACAGCAGGGGCAGGTCGGAGTTTTTGTCTGCGTTGATCGTCTGCGGCGCGAGTGTCATTGCCGGGCGGGGAGAGCGGAGACCACCGGCGGAAGGGGGCGGCTGAGAGAACTGGCCCATTGGCGGTTGTCCTGGAGAGGTCACGGTCGGCTGTGCTGGGTTGTTGGTCGAAGATGGCCCCCACGGTGAGGTCGGGTTCTGGCCGTTCGAAAGCCCAGGAAGGGAAGCGGAGCCTGCCGCAGCATCGGCAGGGGTGGAGATCGTCGGCGTGACTAGCGAGTTGCGCGGATCAATGGCGCTGTTCCGGTTGGAGACAGGAGGCGGGTTTCCTGTCTGCTGCGTGTATTTGGCCTTCTCGGTCGCAATCGCGGCCGCGGCATCGGGGAACATGGCGTTGATCGTCGAAGGATCCAGACCAGACTGGCGCTTGACCGACATCATCGAGTTGCGCGCCATGGAATTTCTTGCAGAGTCCACACTGAGCTTGTTCATTGCATCGCTTAAACGGTTCGACATGGGGTCTGTAGCATGTACGTTAGCATGATGAACTAGACTAGCACTTTCAAGCAAGGCAGAAAAAAGGGGAAGAAAAAAAAAGCGAAACGGACCTTTGTCAAAGTTCGCCGGCGACAGAACACCAGACATGGGGTGGTTCTTACCCATTTGCCGCAGCACCTGAATGAAGAAGCGGATCTGAACCTGGGTAGTCTGTTGCAGCAGGGCGTACAGTGCGGCGGTGCGCTCAGCTTCGCTCAGCACGCGGAACCACTGTTCGATGGCGCTCAGCTCGTCCTTGAAGTCCTGGTCCAGCGTAGCTGCCGCCATCTCCTCCAGTGTTGTCTCGTACTGATCGATGTCCGCGATCCACTCCTGGGCAAGCTTGTCCTGGGGATCGAGATCTCCTATGCCCGGGGGCGGAGGTGGCTGGGACTGGCCGTAGAAGTCGGACGACGGGCGTATACGGCTGGACGGACTTGTGCCCGACAGGGCAGCCATATCGGCGGATGCTCGGAGGTGCGCATTGCCGGCCATGGTGCGAGACGAAGGCGGCCGGAGGGAGGAGGGTTGGCTGGCCTCGGGCGTGCTCATTCGGTTGCCGGCGAGGTTCGACATGTTGTTCATGATCGACTAGGCCGATCTCGTGAGCGCGGAAGAGGAGGAAGTGGAGGGGAGGAGGCGGGCGTGAGAGGTGTGTTGCAAAAAAAGAGAGGGGAAAGAGGAGAAGGTGAAGGAGAGAAGGAGGAGGGAGGAGGAAAGAGAGAGAGAAAAAGACAAGAGGACAGAAAAGTGAGAGATGTGAGAGGTCAGAAGCCGTGCGTTTGAGTAGCGCAAGAGCAGCTGTTGAGGATACGTAAGAAAGGAATAAACAGAAAGTCGGAACCAGGAGGTAACAATCAGCGAAGGAAAAGGACGGCAGAAAAAAAGAGGAACAACTTGGTGCTAGGCAAGGACTACAGTCTGGGGCCGATTTGCTGCTAGCATATGAAACAGGGCCAGAAGGCTGTTCAGAAGAGTACGAGTACGGAGAAGGGGACGTGTGGGCGATCAGTGGCTCTTGACAAGCAATGCGCGTTTCGAGATTTTCCAAGGACTGGCCCGAAGCAATGCTTGTTGGAGAAAAATACCGGTTGCGTCGACACGGTCGATTCGGCTTGGCGAACGGGTGTCGTGTCTGCAAAAGTGAAGAAAGTATGTCGTCGAACGTAGTCTCGATTCGTGTGAACGAGATAGTAGAAGCGAAAGGGCGGGCGTGATCTTGCTGGCGCTCGTGAAGCAGATACGGAGAAGTGAACAGCGAGTCCTCAGTGGGTGTGGGCCCCGTAAGGTTTTTTTGCTTCTTTTATTTTTGTTCGAAACGGCTCCTGCAGCTCAGCTGCCCTAAGAAAGAGGAGGGGTGTGGTGTGTGTGGTGTGAGGACCGATTCTGGAGCAGAGAGCGAGAAACAGTTAGTGGCCGATGAAAGAGGAGCAATGCAACATCGAGGCACAAGAAGCAGCAAATGATAGCAGCGGAACGGCCCAAGAAACATGAGGGTCCCGTTAGCTGGAGCAGTAGCTGATGCCCGTCCAGGGGGGGGGGGAGGAAGGGGAGTGTGAAGGCCTCAGGGGAGGGGGGGGAGGGATTCGCGGTGGTGTGGGCAAGTGGGCGTATTTCAGGGTAAGCGGAGTTCGAGAACCAAGGAGGGAAGCAGTGAGCGTGACAGGGGGGTGCAGGTGTTTGCAGGCCAGGCCGCTCCAGCACAACGTCACGACAATGGGCAACCTGCGAGCTCCTGGACCTTTTGGTCTTCGGACGATAAGGCGGCGGGCGCTCCATCGCCGGGTCGTGTGCCGCGAGGGATATTAGGGTATCGAGAAAGCAGAACGGGAGGATTGGAGACAGAGAGATACAGAAAAACAACAAGAAGAGCAGCAGGCGAGAGGGGAGGGTGGCAGAAGAACGAACGTCAGGCAGACGGGAGGGGCTTGGGCGTCGACCTACAATGTATTGGGGCTGTGGTGGGCCAGCAGCAAGTCCAGGCTGAAGCCACAGGTGCAGATGCAAAGCGCTCCAGGAAGAAGCGCGAGACGTCGAGAGCCAGTCGAGCAGTCGAGTAGAGCGTTGAGAAGCGAGCGAGGGCGAGATTTATGCACAGAAAAACGTGAAGAACGGATTCTCAGGGCGGGCTTTGTTCTCCTAAGACGGAACAAAACAAACTCGATTCGAGGGATCCGGAATCCAAAAAGAGGAAACCCAAAAGGGGGCACCAAAATGGGAGGAAACAAAGAGGAGCTGGAAAGCAAATATTAAGGGGGACGAGGCGTCGACCCGGAGAACAGAGAATGGGGAAATGAAGAGAATAAAGAAAAGAGAAAGAGAAGGAGAGAAACAAAACGATTGAAGACGAGATTTTGCCCAGTGTTTCCGGCCTGCGAAGCGAACGAAGAGGAGCGGCGGATGGCGCACGATACGTCGTAAATGCAAAATGCTGCAAAAGTAAGAGAGAGGATGTGCGAATCGAACAATCGAAAGATGAGGATGCCAGAACCCAACGCAATGTATGTCGTAAGTTACGTCGTACGCAAGTACAGAGTACAAAAGAACGAAACGGGCGCTGGCTCCCATGGACAAGGGACGGGGAAGCGGTCGAGGAAAACTCGGGGCAGAAAAAAAGGTCCAGAAAAAGGTTCCAAAAAAAGATGGGAAAGAAACTTCTGAAACGGTGGGCGATATTAGGCCAGGCCCCAGCAGGACCCATGAGTGGCTCGATTCAGCACTAGCCCGCTCACAAGTGTGCAAGATGCATGCACCTGCAATACCTACTCCGTAGGGATAGGGAGCAAAGGAGCAAGGGCCGGAAGGGAAACGGCGACCGAGTCACAGGGCTCGTAGGGGATGCTTTGTATTGCCGGATTGGGGGTGCCTGGGCCTGGCTAGCCCATCGCTGTTGCCGTGTGTGCGGCCAGTGGCCGGTCGTGCCTGCCCAACCGCCAGCGAAAGACATTCAAAGACATCAAAGACATACGGAGTACGGTGAGAGGAGAAGAAGCCACAAAGATCCACAAGGGCCAAGGGCCTCGAGAAACAAAGCAAACAAGGAAGCGACGATCGTGCAGCTCTCGGAAGATTTTTCTTCGGCCTCCCTTTCGTCCCTTCTTTTTGGTGGCTTCCAGCCCCTTCCCTGCTTGGGTGAGTTACGGGCAAGGCTTGGTCTTAAGGAGACCGTTATGGCTCTTGAGATCTGCATCTTGGGGAGGATGAGAAACTCTGGGGTATGCTGTTCGTCGTACTTTATCCACGGGTACGTTTTTTTGAGCCTCTGGATAATAACCCACCAGCATCTGAAAGTACTGGCAGCCGTCCCTTGCTATTTTAGACGCCACAGGGCGACAGCAGTTGGTGCGGCCTTTGGGGCGCATATATGTGTTGAATGTCTACGATCGTCTTGCCTGCGCACACCACTCGGCGGCCGTCTTTTGTAGGATGCATTTTAGGGACAGCTCCGGCAAAAGTCGACTGTCCGGGTTGGGTGCAGCCAACAAACGAAAGCCGGCATCTCGTCAAAAGAATGTTCCTTGTCATTCATGCGCCCCGGCCGTGGGGGTAAACGAACTGGGCTCGAGGCGCTTGGTAATAGACATGGAGAGGATGAATCCTCTTGATCTTGGCACGAAAGATAATATCCTTCAGCAATTGAGCACTGGAAAAGAGGCTCTATGCTGTACACACTAATGCCGTTTGTTGTTTCTGGTTTCAGGTCACAAACCTGTGCGTCAGTGCCCTGGGTGAGGGTGGGGCAACGACTGCAAAGGATGTATGTAAAATGCTAAAGGGGGGGGGGGGGGGGGGGGGTGGTGGTTCAATCTTACTTGTACTTTTTATTGTGCGGGATTAACGCAAAAAAAAGCAGGTTTTTGGAATCCACAAA